>CM068964.1:45301311-45330329 GCA_035128595.1 Eptatretus atami
CACACACACACACACACACACACACACACACACACACTTGTATGAGTGACAGACTTGCAGCTGCAGATGAGGAAATTATCTCTGCCTGTCGGGTACTCAACACAGTCTGTGGCCCATCATGGCTGGTGATGATGATGCAGCCACAATGACAGTTGTGACACTCTCAAAATTTGGTCATGATTGCATCATCCGAACAATCAAACACTTCAGAGATATAACGACGGATCTTATTTCTTAACAGCCAACTGACCATATGAATGTTGTCATTGCTGATGAAGTGATCGATTCAGAGCAGGACGATCGTGATGCCGATACTATCTGGCATCGAGGTGGAAGTGATTGGAACAAGCGTTCTGCGTCTACTTAGGATACAGTGTGAATCCTTCAGAGGCAATCAACGGTAAAAACGGAATCTTTGCCTCAGAATAACCCAGAGACTGATGATGATGCTAAGCGTTTGCTTGCCATTAGTATGCAAAATGAATGGGGAGAATTCAAATTGCTTGTAAAAGAATTATGCGAGAGATATGGCAAGGAATCGCACACAGCTGCGGATGAGGCTTCATGTCATGTACAGTAATAGCTTCCCAAAGCTCAATCGTCCGATTAAGATACTGAGAGTAATGCCAACATCTGACAGTATCCTTCAATGATGGTTCTCAGTTCTGCAGGTAAGACCAAGACTGACTGGAGATGCAGTCTCACTACAAGCTTGCTTGAGCTTTTGATTATAAATAAGAGAGAGGGACCATCACAGAGACATTCAATTCCAACTAGACCTGTTTTTCTCCACCCCAATAAAATATTTGGCCATGTTAAGGCAGCCCCTGAGCCTGAGTCAGAGCCAAAAGGCAAAATGGCAAAGTCTAAAAAGAAAAACTAGCTGGCAGTTTAATGAGGTACTTGATCTCGCTGTCCCTGCCTCATGACTTATGTCTTATGAATACCAATCTTCATGGTTGTCCTTATAGTAGCCAAAGATGGCCGTTCACATGTGACATGCAATCAACGTCGGAGCGCAAGTTTGTTCATAGCGTGGGAGCTGCTGAAAAGATCCACAAACACTCTGCGAGGGGGCAACTTGGTACCAAGTGATACGAATATGAATAAAGTGATTGACAAAGAATAACAATTATTTCATTTGTGTTCTTAATTTACTTCTTTTGAAAAATAAAATAAAAAAATGATTAATTAAAAACATGCTTGGTTCGTAGTCGGTTTATTTTTTTCTGCACCGGTAGGATTGCTTCAAGTAATTCATTTGTACTGCAAATCAATTTTTTTTTTTATCATCGATTAGCAAATTGCGACGAACCCCAAAATTATTTTGTCCCTCAGTTCTTCTTTCGCATGCAGCACAAGGCTGTGGGGTAGCATCATTAGCTGAGGGTATGGCTGTGCCACTGATGCAATGGCCTCTGTAGGTTAGGACAGGAATTTGTAATTTGTTAAGGGTGCTGGCGATAGCTCACTGACTCTTCACGAAGTACATCATGAGATCGTTAACGTCCACCAACAAATGCTGGGAGACGGGATGCCCAGTTTAACGTCCATCCAAGGGATGGTACACACATTGATGAATCACCTGCCTGTGACACACCTGGATGACAGTTTATAGCTGGGCTAAGGTTCCAACGCAGGTGAGATAGCTTAGAGGCGAATGTGGATACCTGTAGTCTGGGCTGGCCTGCCAGATATAAGCCCAAGCCCAGAATGTGAAAGTTCAATGGACTGCAGCTCTCCTCCATAGGCTGGAACCTCTGCACCATATATGTCTCTCCTGAATTCTGTGGACTCTAAATCTCTCAACAATATTGACATCTCCCACAATGAGGTCAAAGCAAAATACCTGTTAATCTCACATTCCAGACAGGTTGGTGATCTCTCGAGGTTTAGAGCCTCTTTTCCAGTCGAGCTCCCCCTGCTCGTTCAGATCTCCGACTCTCCAAAGCTCCTCCAGGAATCCAGTCACCCACTTGTGGGAGTGGTTCAACTCCCAAAATCCAGGCCTTCCACACACCTCTTCCATTTTCTTCCTCTTTTCTCCCTTTTGTGTAACTGCCTCCTGGAGACTGTTCAATCTCACTCTTCTCTCAAGGATGTCAAGCAGGCAGTGCACCACCATCTCATCTCAAGTCATCCCCATCCCTACCAATGATCTTTTCTACCCCCATTAACCATTCTATCCTAACCCTCATTCTTCCAGGTTGCTGTGTTTCCTCCCTTCCCCTCTCTATTCCTCTTCATTCCTTCCTTGCTTATTGCGTCCAACTGCCACTGCATTGCCCTTTTACCCTATGTCACCTTGATCCTCCACAATCCCATATCTTGCCAAGAAAACTAAGTTATACACCTTAAAATGTTTTTCTCTTTATTCTTTGAATCCCACCTGATCCTTTTAAGTTTTCATTCAGAAACAATTAAAGGTACGCAATGGGATACTACTTTCCTCTGAAAGTGACATCTACTTCTCATATATGCATGAGGGAAGAGGGGATGTGTGGGTGGCCTAAATGAGAAAAACAAAATTGAGAAAAGGAATAAAAGGAAAGATGATAGTGAGTGAAAGGATGGGAAGGGAATGGAGAAGGAGTTTGGAGAGAAAGGAGAGAGGTTAGAGGGGAAAGGGGAGGGGGGGGATACAATAAGGGGAAGGGCTGGAAAGGTCTGCTGTACAGAACATATGGGAGGAAAGGGCAAGGAGGAACATCATTCCCTCATCAAATTGATCAATTAACCAAGTATATCATGAGATACACAAAGGCTAAACTGCAAATTAATGCAACAACATGCTTAACATGATAGGTACAATATTTATTGACAGATGAAGGTAAATATGACATATCTCAACTTGACACACTGAATAAAGGTCATACGGAAATACATTAAATTGTGCCTTTATGTGCTTGACAAAAGGTGAAAATGCTCACTTGATAAAGTGATTAATAATCGTTTTTGATGAATAAGGGGCCATAATATTCCAAAATTCGTTACAGAATGACAACACTATTTGGTGATGGTGCTCTGTGATGGAAAACTGCCCACACCTGGTGTGAGTGGGTAGATTAAATAGGGTCATGGCAATGTGAACGGTAGCAAATCTCCTGGTGCCAGGGGAAACAGTCACACCTGCAAATGAAGGCATGAATGCCCATGTGATGAAGAACCACTGCAAGTGAGTAAGTCAATCCAATCCATTGGGACCATACTCTGTACAGAACGTTGGTGCTGCCTAAGCAGTCTCCTGGGCTATTGGGCACAATCCTGGACGGGTCGCCACTCCGACACAGGATACTCGAATGGCTCAATCATCCCAGCAAGCTGGTACTTATTTTTCTGACCTCAAAAGGATGACAGGTTGAGTCAACCCCATCCCATCCATTCCATCCATTGGGACCATACTCTGTGCGGAGCGTTGGTGCTGCCTAAACAATCTCCTTGGCTATTGGACACAATCCTGGACAGGTCGCCCCACCGACACAGGATACCAGCAAGCTGGCACTCATTTTACCAACCTCAGAAGGATGACAGACAGAGTCAATCCCACCTGGAATATTAATTCAACGGCCAAGTGGGATTTGAACTCAGGACCCTAGGATCCCAAGCCCATCACCATAACCATTAACCCAACACCAGGCATAAGTGTACGAGTATATTTCTGAATCGCTGGACATTCATTTTGAAGCCTCTGACAATACTGCAGTGGTATGTGGGTTTCCATTAAATGTTGACATATTGAGGTTCAAAAGAACTGAGAAGGTTGAAGGAGCATGAACATTTGGAAGTCTTTGCTGAGCTGAAGCACCGTTTAGTGCAGAGAAAGATTGCTTCACGAACGTTATCGTCGAATATGATGACGCTTGGTTCAATCACTGCACACATGATGTACAACTCAAGCACACTCTAGTGCCAGTTGCATGGTTTATTGAACTCAAAGATGTTCGAGGCAGTGTCGTCAGCCTGCAAAAATCATGGTCACAGTGATTTGACTCCATTTTTAGAAAAATATGTCACAGTCAAAGCAAAATGTTACTGCGATGTTCTCCAAGTACACAGTCCGTAAGTTGCAGCAAAACAATGGGACTGATCAGCAAAGGGTCTTCCCGTTACAGGATAACACCGGATGCATACAGTACAGACAATAGTGGTGAGGCTGTTAAGATCCATCACTTGGACCAAAAGGTTTTCTTAAACATCCTTATAGATAGGACATCACCACAGCAGACTTCACCTGTTTTTGAGTACTTTAGATACATCTAGGGCAGAAGTCCCCAACCTTTTGATCCCAGGGGCCGCATTCACTACTCCCAAGGATGTTGGGAGCCAGAAAAAAATTGATGCATTTTATTGATGCAAATTGATTTGATTCCTCCCGGCGGTAAGCGGCAGTGGCCGGCAGCAGCATTGTGTAAGGCTTTTCAGGTCACGGCGCCGGCCGGCAGTGGCCGGCAGTGGCATTGTGTAAACCCCTTTAAAATTGCTACATGGAAATGTGTTTTGATTGGAAAGTCCTCGCGGGCCGCAGTATAGGGCTCCGCGGGCCGCAGGTTGGGGACCAGTGATCTAGGGTGTCAACATTTGTAAAATTAGACCGGCACTTGGTAGAGCGCAAACCTCCGACAGGCTGAACAGTTTACGTTTTGTATCCCACTGTTGAGCCGGATCTGCATCTGAACCTGAACCAAAATCTCATCGGCATGTTCTTGTCACCCACTCAACTCATCCACCATGTTTTGTCATAACTCGTCCACAACTTTTTTGAAATATCATGCTGTATATCGTTTTTGGCTCCATCTCTCAATAGTGAAGAATCACTTTGAAAAATTATTGGATTCGGATCTTCACCAAAATCGAATCGATTCTTCCTTGTCACACAACTAACGTGACAACCAAGTTTCATGCGAATCTGTCCATAACTTTTTGAAATATCATGCTACATCATTTTTAGCCCTATCTCTCAATGGTGAACAAGGACAAATGTGTCCAAGAGCAGCGTCCTAAAGGTTTTGTCGGCTAAACAAAAAAAATATAAATAAACAACAACAACAACAACTTCCGATATTTCGTCACGTGCCTTGATTAAGCCAATAGCGAGACCCTCATGTAATTATTTACGTATCTACGATATATAGTGTATTTACGAAATAAATAATGTATTTACGAAATTACAATACGATAAATGGAATAATCTTTAAATAGTAACGTGAACTTTTCGAAACTTTAAAGCAAATGTCCGAATATATTTAAAAGTTCATGATAGACGCTCTCAAAAGGCACCGTCAATGCGAGGATGTGTACATGTGCTTAGTATTTAAGGAGATCCGGATCTTGTATATGCAAGAGCCGAGTCAGAGGTTAGGTTTTGTCTTCACAAGAGAAGAACAACAAGAAGAAGAAGAAGAACAAGAACAAGAAGAAGAAGAAGAACAACAAAACAACAACAAACAACAACAACAACAACAACAACAACAACGCCGAGCTCTCTATGAGCAGCGTTCGCTACGCGAGACGCTGCTAAAAATCACTTTAAAATTATCATATCCGGATCCGGATTTGGATCTTCACCAAAATCTAACCAATTCGTCCTTGTTACCCACCCAAGCTGTTCACCGAATCCGTCCATAACTTTATGAGGTATCCTCCTCACAGACAGACAGACAGACAAACAAACAAACAGACAGGGGTGAAAACATAACATCATTCCACCTTCAGTGGTAGAGGTAATGATGACAAGATGACGACCTATGTCCTCAGCCAATTAGGTTTCCCAAGATGGAGCGTTCAACCGAGATGGTGTTACGGGGACTCACAAACAGAGAACACATGCATATTTGTTCAGTGATGATAGGTGTAGAAATGGGTATTGTGTGTGAATGAGTAGAATCTTGACATCCGTTTAGTTTTACAAAGTGTAATTTCCATTTGATCAAAGTATGGACAATTTGTCCAACAGTGTAGGTAGTTAGCAAAATTCATGAAACCTTTGCCCACAGTAGATTTTCGATTTCCATTTAGCGTCAACACACCATCCCAATTAACAACCGATTAATGTATCCAGTCTGGCCTGTCATTGTGAGTAAATACAAAAAAAAAAACTTGTTAACTTATGGATTCCGAGATGAGATGTTATCCTTTGCAATGGATTTTCAACAACCCGTGTTGTGTTATTTCCGACTCTGAGCACTGCTGCAGCCGTAAGTGTGAAAAGCAAAAACGCAATCATTAAAACAAGTAAAGAAACAAACAAGTTGCTAACAAAGTGAAATTTGCCACTGAAATGATGTCTCGCATGATGTAAATAAATAAATGAACCCGAGCTCTCATTCTCATCTGTGCAAGACTAAAGAAAACAACTGCTTGCACATTTTTACCATTTTTCCATCGCCTGAGCTCTTTATTTTCTTAGAACTGGACAGGCAAATAACAGCAAGATTTACAGGTGCGCAATGGTTATTTTAAAAGGTTTTCTTTCTTTTTTCTTCTTTTTTTCCTGTTGGCAAGAAGATGTGAAAACAAATGTAAAAAAACAAAACAACAACAGACAGCTGAACCTACCTGACTTTTCCGCTAAATCTCATCCCTGTAGCCCCCGGTAGCCCATCAAACAGGGTCTGGAGTCAAGATGCGCCGGGAACAGGGCCAAGAAGCCGGCAACGCGGGCGCGGCATTGTGTCCACAAGGTTGCAGGAAAATAAATAACTACATCCATAATTCCATCAGCAGAGCCAAAAGTCTGATAAATTGGTCTAGCATCCAACCTATTATAGAATGCATTATATGGCAGATGGACAGGTGGGATAAAACTGTTTCTTTTCAACACACACTACACCAGCTACACACTACACATGAGAAAATTTTCATAGATATATTAATATATTAACATGAAAAAAGCAACACTACACATGAGACATTTTTCATAGATATATTAATATATTAACATGAAAAAAGCAACACTACACATGAGACTTTTTCATAGATATATTAATATATTAACATGAAAAAGCACACAGGCTGCTTGTTGTTGAAAAAAAAAAAAGCCAAAAAAAAACCACCCTATTTATAATTGCCATAGTACACAATGCACCGACAGCCAACATCCGCACTCAGGCCCCAAGTCACAACAAAATCACAGATGATTACGTGTGCACGATTAGGAGGGAAGAAAACGTGAATCCACAGCGCCTTATTAACGGCATTCTGCTTCCTTGGCTCTCGCCTCCTTGAGTAAACAGTATTCACCATGGAGACGCGGAGTGCTTGGCACAACGATTCCCATCCAGTGAGTCACAAACAGCCACAGAACAATAATTAGAACAAGCACAACTGTCGCTGACGACTCGTGTCGTGGGGGGACATGATGCATGTTTCTTTTAGTAAACAACCGGCAGCTGTTATTTAACCGTTATTTGTCTGTTTCACAACCGGCAAAATCCCAAGCATGAAACTGCCCACGGAAGTTTGTTTACTCCTTTGGCTGGTCAAGTGTGAAAAGGTACATCCGACAGAATGGTACATAGGCAGCACACTTGCCTTTGAGCAATCTAGTCCGGGTTTGATTCCTGAATCTGCTGTCAACTGTCAGATTGGTGCTTCAAAAGCAGGACGTTGGTTGCATCACAAAGTGTGCCATCTCTCAGATAGACATTCAAATGGGGGAGCTGTTTGCCAGCATTAGTTGGTGGACGTTAAGGTGGGTGACCCATCTACCAGCATTAGTTGATGGGTGTTGAAGTTCCCACGGTGTCTTTCATGAAGAGTAGGTGAGTTATCGCCAGCACGCTGGAACAAATTTTAAATTCCTGCCCAAATTACCTTCAGTGGAACATCAGGCCAGGCTAATATGTTCATGAAAGACTTGGGCCAAAAACGTCTTTGCCACCCACCCCCACATGAAGGTGGGAATCATCAGGGCCACAGAAGAAGTATTAATAAGAGTCGACTGCTCTCGTATGAAAAGGCTTCAGAATTGCTGTTCATTTCTTTTTGCTTGGTGACAATTGTGGGGAGGCAAAGACAACTGTTTTTATCACCACAGTAACCACAAATTTCCGTAGTTAGGGTAAGTTTTGTGAAAAAATCTCTCTACACACAGATTTTTCACATTCTTCCGAGGGGAGTGCAAAAAACATGTGTCGGGAAGTGAAGCCGGAGCAAAAAAGAGAAACTAAGCTGTCTTATGACATTACATGATAACACCTCTGAAAAATTAAAACTTTCAACTCATAGCACATTAAGTAAGTTAAACTGGTTGAACATTACGCCGTAATGAAAATGCTGGCAATTAACAACTAGAGTTCATAAAACGCCTTACCCCAGGCAATCTTGAAAATAGGACATGGGAAGGGTCTTTTCAACTCTTACTTTGCATTTCCGAACGTGATCTATTTCCTGCAAGCCACGATTTTGTCTGAATCTCAATCTTCCCCAATGCTGAGAGTGAGAGCACAAAATTTGATTGGTCGAGATGACGTAACATGGCATAATATTTTGTCTAAGCGCTGCGAAGCTGGAGGTGTTTAAAAGTGGCAACAAGGTGATTTGTATTCTACAGGATGTTCAAGTATATAATTCAATTGAAATAAAATAAGTAAAAAAAAACAAAAAACATTGAATCATAAGTTTACCGCTGTTGACGCACAGTCTTTTACTCCACCTTATTTAACACGTCAAATTAGTTATTCGTGCCTGGTGTTTGTGTCCTTTATGACATCCCTAAAAACTAAGTTTCCTGTTTGCAATGATGTTAAATTTTGTTTAACTGCCAGACAGGCAACACAGACAGATTTTTTTTAAAAATTACTTACTACTCTGCGCATGCGCACTCGGGATGACATTCCGTACAATTTGTCAAATTCAGTGCCAAAGTACTGTTAAACTACAGGTTCATGTTCCGATTAGTGTTCTACAGAGTTCAAAATATAACATTCAATTTAAATTAAGTTGTTCCTCAATCATAGACTGAAATCTGTAAGCAGACAGACAGACAGACAAAGTGAACCAATTGCTAAACCCCACTTTTTGCTTCATACGTGGGTTACCGTAATAAGTCCTACTCTGACTTTGGACATAGCAATAAGAAGCGTCACCTGTTTGAGTCGTGTGAGGAAAGTTTATTCTTCCCTATGAGTGCCAAGTGCTTGGTTTCCCCCTGTATTCACGCACAGTACACTGAAAGTGTACACTCAGAAATGAAAACACTGCCGTCAGTGGCTATCTTGCGAAACATCTTACATCAAGGCATGCGAGAGGTTGTAAATCATTTCATTTGCCGCCGAGAGAATCTTGGAAGTCTTACAGCTGCGTAACTGTTCTTTTGTGTGCCTTTCATGTTGTGTGGCTCAAATGGTGTGCGCTTTGAAGCTCCCCAAGCGAAATGCTCCAAAGTAACCGAATCATGGCCGTGTGAGCCACGCCCGCCCTGACTTATGCCACATTAAAGCGGTTTTGATTCGTAATCAATTAAACATGCACACCTCTTGTCAAGTTTATGGGGTTGATGGTGTTTATTGGGTTCTCCCTCCCCCCCAAGTCCACAAGTAGACAATGCTAGTATTATGAATACTTCTTTGTATGACTTGTATTTTAGACTGAATAAGTGGGGTTGAGATCAGAAGATGATTCGATGATAGCGACGAACAGACAAACATTGGCACCGAGCACCAAGCTCATCATTCACAGGGCAGACTGGAGAGATATTGTACAAAATGGCATGCAGTGCATCAAGCCAAAAATACAATTTAGGAAAAATCACTCTCAAAGTTGTTTGGCATTCCGGAGTAAACACACCAAGTGAAAATGTGTCCTAAATTACAATAGCAACTGCAACAATCATAGCCATTTATTTATCATCATGAGGTTCTCGAACCAGACTTGGTGGTGTAATGGTTAATGCGTCCGCTCTGAGTCTGGGGCACGGTGGTTCAAACCCAACCCGGCTGAGTCGTACCAAGACTTTGTGAAAATGGTACGTGCTGCTTCCTGCTTAACGCTCAGCATTTAAAAAGGGAACAGCACACACAAACAATCTGAGGTGGGTAACAGGCTTGATGGGCCTACAATAGCCTCCACCTACGTTGAAGGTCCTTGTAAAAGTCGTGAAGGAGCATGTAAGGCATTAGTGGATGTCAATGTACTTTTACATGGATTGTAAGGATGATGGCAATGAACAAATAAGCGTAGTGTTATGGAGTTTTGACCTCGAGGTCACAGCACCCATCGTGTCGAGTTACGTTCTCAGATGTGAAAGCCAAACAGGCACCAAGCAACAAGAACCAAGGGATAATAAAAGTGATCCTAACACGAAAAATCTGCATTGTTCCATGCCAAAACAGCTGCCACCCAAACCATGCTGCACATCCGGAGGTGCATGAGGGCAAAGTTGATTTCTCATTGTTTCTATTTATTTGTTTTTTTTCTCCCTAAGATACACAACAAAATAGTCACACCCATCCTGCACCAGAGCAAACACAACAGCAGGCCCCAAATGTTGGTGGATCCACCCAGGTTCCATGTAAGCAAGGAGCCACGAAAGCCTTGCCTCACAGTGTTGATGGAAGCCAGACTGTCATCCTGGTCAAACAACAATAAGTGTTTGGCATCGGAGGTAAAGAATTACACATTGTTGACAAAAGAAAACAGGACACAGCAGAGTTGAGATAACACGTTGGACATTTCAGGAAAATAAAAATTCCGTCTCAGCTTGAAAGGTGAACGACCGGAGTTGGGCACAAATATAAATGGGGATTCTAATGAAGGAATTCATTTCAACCACTTACTGCAGATAGCGTAGTGTGTACAAAAACAAAACAAAAAACATCAGCTTGGCTTTCAATAAACAAAATTTAGTTTTGAAAGCTTGCTTTCCTGCAATGAAGACAAATTAATAAGGAGCCATAAAGCAGCAACATCAAAATAGTCTGCATGCACCCCTCCTCCAATGTGCCTCTCTTCGCAATCTGCATTCTTTTGACATCTTCTTTTCTCATTAAAATGTGCCACCATGGGGCTCTGCACACTGAAAAGCGAGCCTGCACATTCTTCATCACCATTCTTCGCCTTCTGACCCCAGGAGCAAGAAAGCCACCTAGTCTCGGGGCCATCGGGTGAAGTCCAACCGCAAACCCACCTCAAGTAGCCTACAGCTATCAACTGCCGGAGGAACGGAACAAACATTCTCTCGCAGAAATCGATTGCATTTTAAAGTCTTTTCTTAACATGCTTGTGCTAATAAGCGTGGGGAAAATACTACACATGATCAAAATTGCATTGTTTGGTCACTTAACATTCACCCCCAACATGCTCCACTCCCGCCCTCCACCTCCAAGGCTTTCTTCCTTCTCAGCCACTCTTTTTCACTCCTGCATCCCCCAACCACCCACCCACCATCATCTAACCCTTCACCAATTGAAAAAAGAAAAAGCAAAGCCAAAGATGCAAGCAAGGACAGCTTATCTGGATGTTTTCATATCCAGCAGGTAGGAGGATAGGTGGGATAAGACTGTCTTCACAGCTGGATTCTCCCCCCACCCCCCCCCCCCAAAAAAAAATCCCCCATCCCCACCTCCAACAACCAAACGCAGTTACCAATCAACCCATTGAGTTGTTACATACCTATTTTTGGAGTGCAATTCATATCCAGAAATTGTAACTTGTTTGAGTTAATTGTATTTGTATTAAGTCGATGATGGTTAGTAGGTATAAAGTAACCATGGAGATACAACACGGACACCTTCAGCCCCACAACTCTTTTACATCGAGTTTTCCTCAACTGCACTGCACAAAATGAAGAAATGAAGACGTAGAATACAGTACGGGGTAATGCATCCATTGCATCAGCCATCTGTTTGTTTATAAATAAATCAAATAGTTGTCAAGCTATTCCAGTGTAATCCTGATAATTAAATGAAGTGGCCTCTGTACAAGAGGTAACAACGGTCTAATGAGTTTTTGATTGTTAATGATGACATCTGTGATTAGTCCAGACCTTAGAAGCCATATACATACAGTATGTTGTACGCAACAATGCTGGAAACTTTAACCCCATTCTCCCCCATTTGATATACTTTACATTTTACTTCCTTCTGCTTCCTCTTCACCCTCACCAACCACTTTCCCATTTTCTCCCACTATCCTCCCCCCTTCCTTTTTTTCTTGGTTTTATTCATTTCAATGTGCCCTCTACATCACCGGCACCAATCCAAGCAATCATGCAGACATATTAGTCTGCAAGAAAGAATCGAATGCTGCAACAACAGCATAATCAGTAAGCTCAGATCTTGGTGATCTTCTATAGCTTCCAAATACCTGCACAATAGAGTTCTGAAATGTTCCAAACTTGAAGACCAAGATGTGACAAGCACATTTTTATCGACAATAAGTACACAGAAAATACTGGCTTCCAAAGAATGATGATGAGCCAAGATAATTAAGTAAAACGAAGGAGGGTTCAAAATGTTTGTGGAATAGGTATTTGACCAAATGTGTAGCTTGGTAATGCCTCAGAAGATGATCCTCAGTCAAGACAGCCAGCAGATGAAAACTATCCATAAACTGTACCCAATTCGAGAATTAATCATCGAGGATCATCGTGTTAAGATCTCCAAAAATATCCAAAGAACTTGGGGTTTCTCAAGGCACAATTTTCAAAACCATAAAACAAAAACTTCAAGGGTATGCCCACCATATCAAGGTATGCTCATGAAAGTTCAACACTTACCATCGGCAGCAACTCCTGGCATCATGTCGTGAGCTTCTTGAACCGTTCAACGCAGATCCAGGTGATGTTATCACTCGTTTGTGAAGTAGGGTCCAAATGTAGCTTCACCACCAGGATCCTGAAAGCAAATTGGAGTTCATGAAATGGATGCACAAGAGATCACAACCACGAAATAAATTTCACACCCAACCCATCCACCAACAAAATCATAGCCATGATTTTCTGGGATGCCAAGAGCAATCTGCTGATAGATTATATTCCTTAAAATAAAAACTAAAAACCAAATCACATGGGAATATTCTGCCACTCGTGGAAAAAAAAGTCACATGCTCAAGTTCAAATGGTGTGTGATAACGAAAGGTGTGCTCCTCCATGATAACGCGCCTGTGCATAAGACCTATGGTTGAACAGACACACCAATGCTGAATATTGGATGCTCAAAATTAGATAACATCAATTCTCAATTTCAGTTACATCCATAATTTGAGGCTGTAGCTTCGACCAGATATATCACCCCTGCTCACAGCCTGGACCTGACCCCAGTGACTTTTATCCACATCAATATTTGTAGTCTGACCTGGATGGCCACTGCTTCACAAACAATGAGGAAGCAATTGAAACAACCAAGATGGGTGTATTTTTTCCTCTACAAGAGTGATGCTCGTGGAAGAGGATAAGATTAAATTCATTTTTAAATTGATATATATATAAATATATATATATATATATATATATAATAATATATACTGCATCTGCATGCAGTATATATATATATATTATATTATATATTATTATATATATATATATATAATATATATATATATATATATATTAAGCCTGGTGTTGGCTTAGTGGTTAGGGTGGCGGCTTGGGATCCTAGGGTCCTGAGTTCAAGCCCCGTTGGCCGCTGAATTAAAAAAAAAAAAATGCACCAGGAGGTTGACTCTGCCTGTCATCCCTCCGAAGTCAGCAAAATGAGCACCAGTGTACTGGTAAGGGGACACTGCATCAGCGGCATAGCCGCGTCCCAACCAATGATGCATCCACAGGCTGCACTCGATAGAGAGATAAATAAATATAATAAATAAAATAAAATAAATATATATAAATATACAAATTAAGCCGGAGGCGACGAGGGATCCGCTAGATCGAAGAGCTGGATACGATGCTTTTTCTATCTTGACCGATCCACCGACGAAGATTCATTGCCAAGACGTATTGGTTCACATACAATTGTTCCTCTGCCTGGCAAGATTTTTCCTATTGTGTATTTTGCCAACTGGCACTCCTCATAAAAAATGACGGTAAATAGACACCCTATTTTGAAGGACTACCATTTGAAAAATAAAACCTAAATAAAAAAATCGGCTCGAGTAAAATTTTCTAAATATCTCGGTGTTTAATTCCGAAGTTCTTTCTCCACATTCAAAACTGTAGGACAAGTATTGAAAATAGTGAACGCGGTTTTCGGCCGCTGCACAGCAACGGGTGGTTGCTTAGCAACGAAACTCAAACGCGCACACTCCCACCGCATACGACACCGTTCGCCAAGTTTCTTCGAAATCGGTTTGCTGCTTTGTGCTGTGGAGCCTCGCGTTACACACACAACACACACAACCGATAAACTTCTCTCAATTCTCTTGTTTGACCACCTCCTGAGCCACACATTATTTTTAATAAGCCACACCACTTTTTTATAAGCCACGCCCACTTCCCATAAGCCACGCTCACTTTCCTACGCCACTCCCACTTTTTATCACCTACGTCCACTTTCCCTAACTCCGCCCACTTTCCTAAGCCCCTCATAAAAAATGACGGTAAATAGATGCCCTATTTTTGAAGGACTACCATTGAAAAATAAAACCTAAATCAAAAATCGGCTCAAGTAAAATTTTCTAAATATCTCGAAGTGTTTAATTCCGAAGTCTCGTTTCTCCACATTCAAAACTGTAGGACAAGTATTGAAAATAGTGAACGTGGTTTTCGGCCGCTGCATAGCAACGGGTGGTTGCTTAGCAACGAAACTCAAACCGCACATTCCCACCCCATATGGCACCTGTTCGCCAAGTTTCATCGAAATCGGATTGCTGGTTGTGTCTGTGGAGTCTCGCGTTGCAAAAAAAAACAAAATTAAATTTATAGAAAAGCTGTTGAAGAAGAGAAAGAGGGTACCAATCTCTTACATTCAATAAAAACATGGGCAACATTTTCAATCAAATCACAAAAAGGACAAGAAATTGGAACAGAAGAATTAAACTTATGGAGTAATGTCTGTGTGACCAGGGCTTGATGTGCTAGTCTCCAATTCAGGTCTCCAGTTCGCCCAAGATTTGGAGAACTATACATTTTGTTCCACACTGGAGTTAAAAAAGCTCCAGCAGGTAAGGTCTCATTCCACGATTTTTCAACAGTTTTGTAAAACCAGGTATA
Source organism: Eptatretus atami (assembly GCA_035128595.1). Taxonomy (NCBI): domain Eukaryota; kingdom Metazoa; phylum Chordata; class Myxini; order Myxiniformes; family Myxinidae; genus Eptatretus; species Eptatretus atami. Next base: position 45,316,457 of record CM068964.1, read on the forward strand.
CATGCTTCCAGACATATGTTGTAGATAGCCGTTTTCCCCATGACGTGAAACACACCAATTCTCTAAGTTTGAGGAGAACACACCCTCTTGTTTTTTTGAGGCAATTTGAAGTTCAGGGAAATAGAGACGTGAGTCTACCACTTCATCCACCCCAGTCCACCCGATGTTTAGTCTATGAAAGGTTTGAATTACTGCTTTCAAGACATTTTCCACAATACGAGCAGAACGAACACCAGTTTTTAATGAAAGTGAGCTTACAGGTAGCCAGGCATTCAAGGATGGCTGCAACAGGTCTCGCCTCTGTTTATTCCAACACTGGTGAAACAATGCATAAACGACCTGGAGGTTGAAATTCTAGAGAATAAAGGATTCCGAACTAATGGCTCATGTACAAACTTTTGGGCATCGTATGATACCTCTAAACGTTGCACTCCGAGGACTTGCCAAGCATTCAAAAGGCTCTGATGAAAACTGGGAGCTGAGACATGTCAACGTGTTGCAGGTCGAGGAAAAGTTCACGGTCATATTTCAGACCTTCCACTTTCTGCAAACAGGCGTTTGTGAGAGGTCGCCAAGGAACACACTCACTGTACAGTAGGCGCTTGATCTGGAAATCCGGAATGCCATTATCCGACTTGGGATATGCATCAGATTTTGACCCCACCGCATTTCGGGCTCTGCAGACCACCTCTGGCCCAGCCAATGGTGGCCACCCCAGAAAAAATCAGTCAGAACCCTCTGAATGCCTGTGACCAAGTATCTCGGAGGTTCAAGTGGAGAACTATGCCAAATAAATGGAACCACCAGTGTTGTATGATTGACACCCGTGTCTTAAGCGAGAGAAGTTGATACAATCTTCTCCACCTTGCCAGTTTCAATTTAATTTTTTCCAGGAAGTTCTCCCAATTTTTTTGTTCATACGCTTCAATTCCTAGAAATAAGCCTAAATATTTAAACCCCTCACTACTCCACTGTATTCCTCCTGGTAAAACAGGCAGGGACGAGGAAGGCGATCTGGGCCCACCCAAAAAGCTACACTTTTTTTCCAATTTGCCCTTGCAGTAGAAGCAAGCTCAAACTGGTAAGGCAACGAGAGACCTCAGAAACATCTTTTTGATTTGCAATAGCAACACAAATATCATCAGCATATGCTGAAACAACGACTTTGGAGTTTTGTGAAAGAGAGACTCCTAACACGGAGTTCCGAAGTAAAACTAATAAAGGTTCAACGGATAGATTGTGTAGAGCATGCCTGATAGCGCACAGCCCGCTGCGGATGCCTCGCTGAAAGGGGAAAGGGTAACAAAGACTATTATTAACCTTCAACAGACAAGATACATTTTTGTACAATAACTTAACATAAGCAATAAATTTTCCCCAACCCTGTTCTCCTTAGTACATCAAACAAAAAAGAATGGTTAACACTGTCAAAAGCTTTTCTTGATCTAAAAGTAATAAACCAAAACCAGGAGATGTAGTTCGACCAAGACTGATCAAGTCTCTCACCAAAAAAATATTATCGTATATGGAACGTTCTGGAACACAGCATGATTGATCAGTCCAATCAAGAAAGAGATGACTTCCTTTAGACGGGTTGCAAGTGCTTTTGACAATATTTTATAGTCCGTGTTGAGGAGTGACACAGGCCGCCAATTTGCGGTCTCATGCAGGTTTCCTTTCTTCGGAAGGAGACACAAAACTGCCCTCGGCAGCTCAGTGGCAATTCACCTTGTTCAACACTCTCCTGAAAGACCTCAAGAAGAGTAGGGCCTAGAATGTCCCAGAAAGCCTTATAAAATTCAGCCGGAAGCGTCTAGTCCAGGGGCTTTCCCATCCTTGCTATCCTTGAGCGCAGCAGTAAGTTCTCCAAGAGAAATGTCAGGCTCAAGAAATTGCTGTTGGTCTTCAGACAGAGAAGGGAGCTGTTCAAGCATCGGCTTCCTGTTCTCCTATTCACAGCTCTTTTTGCGAAGAGTTTAGAAAAATAGTCTTGTAGTTCATGCTTGATATCACTCTGGGAGGTCAACAAATCACCACCAGAAGAGCGCAAAGCATGGATTTGTTAGATGTCTTGACCATTTTTTCCAAATTGAAGAACCCTTTGTTTGGTGTGTCAAGTTGGATTTTTTCGTTCCGCAGTCGACGACGATGCACCGGCCGCCCGCTCTTTCACCATTTCAGCCAGAATGGTCTTTCTCCGACAACTGCTGGACATTCACGCTAGACAATCCAGCTTTCTGCTCACAGATAAGTATATCGTTTTTTAAAGCAGATATCACACCAAAAGCGTTGTATGTGCTGTAAGAGCAGTATTGTTGGCAAAAATATTAGATTTGGGACTTTGTGCAGTCCCACCATTGTCTTAAGTTCAAATATGAACCCTTTTGTGACTCGCATTTTTCCCAAACCATTTTAAAAGCTTCTATAAAATGTGCACTTTGTAAAAGTTTCAAATTAAAAGTCAATATGCACTTCCACAGACATGATGAGAAACCACACACCATAACAATCATGTGATGGTCGGAAAAACCAGACGGCCATATATACGAGTTCTTAACAATTTTACCATTTCATGATTTCATAAAATCTGTCTAGCGAGCCATCGTCAAAACATTTCTTGATGCACAAACCCATGTATACTGATGGAATTTAGGTTTTGTACCCGCCACACATCCACCAGTTTAAACTTTTTGACTAGCTGTGCAAAGGCCTTGCACTGGGTGGATGAGGCTCACAAGTGTTCCGATCAAGTTGTGGTTGAGGATGCAGTTGTAGTCACCTCCCAGACACAACAACATGGTTAAGTCAATGTGCTTACAAACTCTGCAACTTGTACAGAAAGGCACCTCTTTCAGAGTTAGCACTAGGACATAAACATTTGTCATGCAAATCTTTAGGTTACTACTGACAAATTGCACAGACAGTAAGTAACCTTTGCAAATTTCCTTACAAGTTATCTCCGAAGGCTGGAGTTGAGGATGCAACACAATTGCCACACCAGCCTTGGCCTCAACAAGCGCACTCGAGAAAAAAAGACAACCTTTAAAGATTTTACACCACTCATCCTCAGAAGACTGATTTGCATGCGTCTCCTGTAGCATTAGCACATGATTTTTTTCATTTTGGAAGAGCTGAAATACCTGGAGGCGACGCACACAACTGCGGCCTCCATTGATGTTCAGGGATGCTATTTATCTCCATTCTGTATGTTATTCTTGAAGCTCTTTACCGCCCGAGTAACACATTTCCTTAACCTTTGGAATTGAGGATCTGACATGTTAACCTGATAAGGTCACAAATCATAGTCCTTGCAGTTTTAATGAAATTGTGTAAATTCGGGAAGTAATCCTTTGATTTTTAAGTATCTTTTCCTGAATGTATCATCCAGGATATTAATCACATTTTCTTGAGACACTAAGGTTGTCGTTTCCCACTTCTACTCTTGAGAGCTTAAAGCACTAAAATGTGGGGTAAAAGAGGTTTCATCTGAATCAAGTGCTTCATCTATGGCCTCTCCTATTACTTGTGGAACACTTACTTTTGGCTCAACAGAAAGTTCTGCTCTGTTTCCGGACCCCTCGAATTTGCCTTGTCCATGTCCTTCCCCTCTACATCCCTTACATCATCATCTGTGAGGGAGGGGTTGACATTTAACTCACAGGGATTTTCCCCTTTATCTTATTCTCCATCACTGTCAGACAGACATAGCTGTTAACTCTTTCGAACAAGTTGTGCTAACAGGACAAACACTTAAAACATCCTGAGATACTTCACTTATTCTGTGTCCCACTCAGAGTCGGCCAGTGGAGCAAGCGAAGTTTCCACATCCGCACACGACTACGGTACACCAAGGGTTTCCAATGTGAGACGACTCCCTTGGAGGTCCACCGAGCCTGACACGATCTGGACCTTATTCTGCTCCTTAGCATCAAAGGCATCAACATTTGACCGTTTTGGCCTTTTTTCTTGGTATCGTAACAGATACCTCCATATCGTCCACACTGTCCTGTACAGTGGATGGTAAAGGAGAGGAAGCAACCACTTTCACTTCCTCGTTTGGTGGGGTGGATTAATTACGTCACGATTACACACCCTCTCCAACGCCGGTCGGGTGGACGAGTCCAATTCGTCGAACACCTCAGCCGGTGGGGGCGGGCTAGGCTCCCGATTCACCTCTCCCATTAATTTGTGTGAGGAAGAATCGTCCTCACCGAACCTTCACTTTTCTGCTGGTAACCGCATTGGGACAAACACTCTTCACGTGCCCGTGAGCTCCACACCCAAAACACGTCTAACCTCTGAGGAGGAAACATTTTATATTCAAACCCGTCGATTTTTACACTGAGTACAACATTCAGTGTTTACCGTTTTCAGGTAGTATCATATAAACCACTCTTTTAAAGGACATGACGTGTACATTTTCGCTAACATGACGCACTGCACCATGAGATCCTCGACACAACCTTACCGAACTGTTTAACTGGTTACACAAGTCCTGGTTCCTTATAAATGGTGGATTATTATTAATATTAACTTTAACTGTTGGGGCCTGTAAAGCGACACAGACAGAGAGGAAGTGTTCGGTTCGATGAACAGGCCGTGCTCAACCACCGTGCGACCATGTGTTCCTCCGACACAAACACCACAAACTTCTTATTCATGCGAGAAGCAGCACGAATATTATGTAAACCAACGATGTTACTAATGGCGGAAAGCACATCGTTAAGTTCCACCTCACTGGGAGGGAAGAAAAAAACAGCGAGTTTACAGTTCGTGACTCGAACATCTCGACACGGAAACATTCACCCGCCATTCTAACTCAAGAAAACAAGTTAGTAAACTTATCGAGAGAAATAAGGCGTTTTCACAAACACCAAGAAATGAACGATTAAAGTTGAGAATTAACAAAGAACACGGCGCAGTGAACGAGAAAAACCTCCCCGGCGGCCATGACAGGCCTTAGGCCTACGATTTCTCGACACGAGACCGTGGGCTCTCTCTCTCTCGCTTTCTCCTCCAGACAGGAAGGAAAAAAAAACACGGGAAAGTCCACAAGTAGAAAACGAACACATGGGAAACGAAAAATGGGGAAAGTGGAAACAGCACAGCAGAGGAGGGTACTCACGACACAAAGCAAGGAGCGGCCATGACAGTACACACAACGTACCAACAGCCAGCAGGGGGCGAGAGAGAGAGAGAGAGAGAGAGAGAGAGAGAGAGAGAGAGAGAGAGAGAGAGAGATACAGAGAGATACAGAGAGATACAGAGAGATACAGAGAGATACAGAGAGATACAGAGAGATACAGAGAGATAAGAGAGATACAGAGAGATACAGAGAGATACAGAGAGATACAGAGAGATACAGAGAGATAAGAGAGATACAGAGAGATACAGAGAGATACAGAGACATAGAGTTTTGAAGTCCTTTCATTGTCACAAAGTACAAAAAATTATATATTTACACTAACCATGGTACATAAGTGCAATGCAGCAAAATGTGCTTCAGAAAAACACTAAAATACAATTCCATGAAAGGGGGGGGGGGGGGGAGAAGAGGAGAAATCGAGAAGAGAGAAATAAAGAAAAGAAGAAATCATTAACTATATAAATGCCCACAGGCCACAGCACACTACAAGAGTATTACCAGTTGGAATTTGTTGTTGAGGTTTGTGAGAACCTTCATGACACCAATATTGGTGAACTCATCAAGCTTTTTTGTGTCTTGGAAGAACACAATTCAAGTTTAAGTTTCGCTGACACAAGAGCATTAAAGAACATGACATTACATTGCCCGATGGGTTTTCCATATTATTCTCTTTTCTTGAGAGATATATTGCCAGTTTGGCTGTTAAGAAACCTCATAAGCATGTTTACCTTATTAGGGTAGCATGGAAACCAAAAGTACAGGAACACAACGAGAACACAACATTCATTTTGTGTGACAAAATTAAGCCAATGAAATAAAGGGACCAACCTCACACAATAAATGAAGGTATGGAACACATTTTCCACACATATGCAACACGGGCAACATGTAGATGCAGGAGAGAAATGACGAATTAGCCTCTTCGAAGGAACAACCTCCACTGGAGATCACCGGACCTTTTACTCTCTCTCTCTCTATCGAGTGCAGCCTATGGCTGCTGGTTGCATCATTGGTTGGGACGTGGCTATGCCACTGATGCAGTGTCCCCCTTACCAGTACACTGGTACTCATTTTGTCGACCTCAGAAGGATGACAGGCTGAGTCAACCTCTTGGTGTATTTCAATTCAGCGGCCAACGGGGCTTGAACTCAGGACCCTAGGATCCCAAGCCGCCACCCGAACCACTAAGCCAACACCAGGCTTAGGACCTTTTACTGATAAGCTTGCTATACATGGAGTCCCGTGCAGGTTCAGAGGGGGGTCCGGCAGGCATCAGTCTCTTCCACCGGGTTACTCCGTTCAATGGCGTATCACCTAGCAGTAACTCAACACAAGACTTGTACAAATCTTTACTGCTCGGCCTTTGAAAGAGGTTCGACCCCATTCTAATGAGGGGTAAGTTGTTGGAAATAAATTGTATACATAATCCAGGGAAAATCCACTCATTGTCCAATACTTAATGCTCCTAGGTCCAAACTAATCCCAGTTGGAACCATATTCATATGACCTCTCGCAAGACTTTTCTGATTACTCTTTTAGACCAAGTTCCCATGAGGTCAGCTATTTCTTGAGCAGATTTCCACCGGCAACCTGAAACATGCTGGAGGTGCCATACTTTTGTGATGCCGGCTCTTCTAAAATGTTGGCAGAAGTCCCAAATTCTGGGAATACTGGGGAACAGAAGATTAAAAAACAAAGGTTCTTGAGCAAACATCTTCTTTACATAGGTGTCCTGCTGGCAGCACACTGAAAGGCTCTGCCAGGCATTCGACAGACTCTGATAAAAATCAGAGAGAGGAGATGTGTCAACACATTGAAGCAGTACCAGAAAACAGTGGTGGCCATATCCAAGCCCAACTGCTTGCCGCAAAATGCGAGTCGCCAAGAGATGGCTTGGTGATTGCTTTTCTGACAACAGTTTTTGTTCAGAGGATAGCCGAAAGGCCATTATACAGCTCCTGACGTCGACGATGGACGTCAATGGATGGCATACAATGTTTGGTCACAACCAGTGATAGCCTACTAAAAATCAGTCCAACAGTTGCCTTTGCACGTCCTTCAGCAAGTTTTTCGGTGGTTGTAAGCAGATGAACCTGCGCCATAAAAAAGAGGCAACTAAATTATTAATTACCAAGACCCGGCCTTTCTTAGAGAGGTGGGGCAGGGCTCTCTTCCACCGACTCAATCTTATTTTTACGAATTCAGCAACACCGTCCAAGTTTTTCTGGCCATATTGTGGGGATCCCAGAAAAAAACCCCGAGATGTTTAACACCTTCATCCACCCATTTTAACTTTACAGGAAGGTGTACTGGCAGGACTCACACCATTCCAGGTAAATTGTTTCTCACACAGGGAATCCATAAGCTTTGCTTTTTCCCCCAGTTGCACGAGAGACAAAGCTAAACAATACAAATGTAAGACTTAACAAGAGCAGCAATGTCTTTATTATCTTTAACAACAACTGAGACATCATCAGCATATACCGATACGATAACTGAAGGGTACTCAGGGGATATAATCACTCCAGAGACGTTCTTCCTCAGTAACACAATAAATGATTCTATAACAAGGGTGAATAATAAGCCAGAGACCAGGCAGCCTTGCCTAACCCCCTTTGTATCTGCATGGGGGAAACAAACTCATTGTTTACCTTGACTAGACTGAATATATTGTTATATAATAAAGCAATGCAAGTCCTGAAATTAACCACAAATCCACAAGCATCCAACACATGATACAGAAAACTATGATCGATGCCATCAAAAGCCCTAAATCAAGAAAAATTATACCAAAGTCATTCTGTACACAGTTACCATCTATCAAGTCTCTTATGAAAAAAAAATGGTCATAAATGGATCTGCCTGGGATGCAATAACTCTGATCAGGATGAACCAGTTCACCAATTACTTTTTTTTTAGTCCATTTGCCAAGACTTTGTAAAAGATTATATAATCAGTGCAAAGCAAAGAAACAGATCTCCAATTCTTCATGTGTTGCAAGTCACCAGCCTTTGGAAGGAGGGACATTACCACTCTTCTCAAGCTTAGAGGCAGTTCTCAAATGCAGCAAAGACGATTCCAAGACATGCATCAGTTCTGGGCCTTACAGGTCCCAAAATTCCACATAAAATTCAGCCGGCGGACCATCAATTCCGGGAGCACTTTTCGAGTCCATTCCAGCTAAGGCTTGGGTTAACTCCTCCTGCGTAATTGTTGAGTCCAAGTCTCGACGCTGGGGCTCAGTTAGAGAGGAGAGGTGAGAGGATAATTGTCTCATCATTTCATCACAAATAGTTTGTTTTGTAAACAGATTGGAGAAGAAATCTTTAACACAAACAACCATATGTCTCTAGGATTTACTACAACAGCTCTGTTGGGGTTGAGAATAGAAAATGTATCATTTGGTGACTTACTGGTGGAATATAAACTGAAAAAAATAAATATATTTATTAGGGGTATCTAATACCTTTAAGTTTTTAAACCTTCGTCTGAGTAATAACCCAGCTGCTTTCTCTTGGATTAACTCTCTTAACTGAGTCTTCTTTTCTAGTAATGATTGAAAACTTCTTACATTATTACTGCCAGTTTACCTTGCAGCTGTACAATGTCGGCTTCTAAACAAGCCATTGTTATATTCTTAATATTTTTAATGTTTGCTCTGAACTGCTGACAAAACACCCGAATATGGGTTTTTATATTGTCCCCCCATAAATTCACTGAAGAAAAAGAGGGTTTTCTTCGGATTTGATTAGCCCAGAAAACTTGGAAAGCTTCTTTAAACAGATCATCTTCTAAAAGATTGGTATTAAATTTCCAACATGCACTTCAACGTGTTGACTGAGGGGAAAAATAGATGATGGAAAATAGATGGAAAATACTCTGGAGAGACCACAGTGTTCCTAAACCGTGAGTATATATCCCATCGGCCGAGTCTCACAAAAGGAAAACCTCCCTCTGGGAAGAAGGCTCCGAGTAAACTGAGATTCATTGGGCAACGTACCCTCAATATGTCGAACAAACCCACCTGAGAAAAGAAAAGCAATAAATCACTGCAAGATTCGGGATGATGTTCTGGTGTATTCCTGTCCATTCTGGGTTCGAAGGTGCAGTTAAAATCACCAACAATGCAAACACAGAGACTTAAATCAACCACCTGTAAGTGATCGATCACAGAAACAAAGTAGGCTCTCTGTTCTGCACTCTCATGAGGTGCATCCACATTGAATAATGTGAAATGGAAATTGCTAATCACTAGTTCAAGAGAGATAAACCGGCCTTTGCCAATCTCCTGAAAGAGGCATGACTCCAGGTGTTCGGGTGCCAAAGGCGATTTTCTTCACTCAAAGAGTTTGGTTGGGTGTTGTGAAATCTCAAGACCGGTCTTCGTAATGAATTTCCTGAGACGGTGAAACTGTGACTTTGTTCATGGGAACTCATCGGCCTTTCTCATGATTTCTTTTTGCAGTTTGAATAAATGAAAGTAGATTTTAAAAAATTATCTTTGATAACTACATTTCGCTGTCTACAAGTTTCATTTAAAAAAAAGAAAGAATGAGTTGAGGAGCTATCATTGGCTGATCGAACAGAGACCGAGACAACTCAGGCACCTCGACTTCCTGAACAGATTCTGACAAATCAGACAAGGTACCTCCGGGGTCGAGGATGTCAGCCTCCGTAGTCACGAATGGAATGTTCAGAATCTCTGGAGATTCACAGGAAAGCTCTACTGTATTGCCATCATTTCCATGGTGTTCCTTATGCTCAACAGGAGTTAAAACATTGGTTTCACACTCTTGCGGAGCCTTATCTTCCGATTCAATTCACTTCAGTCGTTTGAATGGGATTTCAGGTATTAATATCCTTTTTACAATCCGTATCGACATGAACATTTTCACCACACTGTAAACACAAAACTTTAAGACAGAAACATTTAACATGATCAAAGGCTCCACAGAGAAAGCACGTTAACGAGGCTGACGAGGCATATATTTGATACTCGCGATCATTGAAATTTAGTTTGAACGAAATGTTCAACTCCGAATCATCGCCACGATCGGGAAGTACCATGTATATCTGTTGATGGAAACTCATTACACGTTTTATCCCCTTGTCACTGCTCCTTAAGGGGATCAGTGACATTCTCGAAACAACTGTTCCATAATGAGATTGGACTGACATTAGTGTGTCATTTGGTATGAATGGTGGAGCATTGGACACGACGATTTTCACCAGAGTATCCATGGGGTAAGCTCACACAAAAACACCACTCTCGGTGGTTAATCCTGCACTCAAAACATCGTGAACAAAACTTTCATCAGACACGAACACAACAAAACTTTCCGATTCATTCGCCACGCAGCGTGGACATGTTCAAACCCGATTATACTCCCGACTGCGAGGACGACGTCCTCAGTGAGGACTCCTTCTGGTGGAACACACAAGAGTGCATGTTTCCAAGTTAAATTATCAAACGCCTCATTCCGAGGACGTGTATTCGCCATGATGGCGATTTAACCAACACCTCTTTGCCCGGACCAGACAAGAAGGTCAAAAAATAAACCAAATCAAAATAAATTAATAATGAGACTCGTTATACGAAAAAAATGTTGATGGAGCATCATCAACACTGGATAGGACACACCCAAGTTGGAGAGTTCTCGCTCTTTCTCTCTCAAGGACAGAGGGCGTCGAAAACGCAACCAGAAAACCAAAAGAAACACAGCAGGATAGAAGGGAAAAGCTGGGCGGGGGGGGGGGGGGTGAGAGGGAGAACACCACACTAACTCAGCACAACACAGAGCAGCTGCACTGAGTCGCCATGACAGCACACCCAAAAACAAAACTACCACCAGGGGGCGAGAGAGAGAGAGAGAGAAGGAGAGGAAAGAGAGAAAAAAAGAGAGAGAGAGAGAGAGAGAGAAGAGAGAGAGAGAGAGAGAGAGAGAGAGAGAGAGAGAGAGAGACTGACTTTTGGGGTCCTTTTATTACAAAAGTAAAAATATATGTATGTACAATTTACAAATTAGAAAATATCAAGAAAGCGAAGAAGAGAAAAAGATTAATTGCGTGAGAAAAACAGGAAGTAGAAAATCAAAAAAAAATGTTCATTTAAAATCTAAGAAATGTAAAACAAAAAATAAAGCAATACTACAAATTCCAAACAGGTTACATAATTTTAGGAAAGATATCAAACAAATAATACCAAATCATTTTCATGAACCTCGCAAACACCGTCCAAGCACCATTTTCCCACAAAATCATCAACAATGTCCATGGCTTTGAAAAATTTAAATTCAGGTTTTAACCTTGCAGAAACAAGCGCACTGAAAAATGACATTACGTTGCATTGTTGAAGGGGTTTTCATTTCTCTTCTCCTTTCTCGATAAATATATAGCAAGCTTTGCTATACCTACAAAAAAACACAGCAGTTCATACTTTTTGCCATGTTGGCATTCTTTTTTATACCCAAAAATAAATGATCAAACATTAAACGTGAAATTCATTTTGAGAGAAACAAAATTTAACCAATGAAATAATGGAATAAGTCTTTTACAGTCAATTTAAAAAAATGAAATACGTCCTTGTTTACAGAGCAAAATGGGCAGCATGCGGCTATTGGGGCAAAGCTCCTGACATATGTGTTACATGGGATGATCCAGTGGGAAAGGTGCCACTGGAGATCCCCTGTTCTTTTGGCGATTAGTTTACAATACACTGATCCCCATACAGGTTCAGAGGAGAAACCGGCAGGAAGTAGCCTCTTCCAACGTGACACTCTATTTAGTGGTGAAACATTGATAATTATCTTCAAACATAACTTGTACAGGCTCCTGCTGGTGGCAGTATGTAGTTCATTTGTCCCTGTGCTAACAGGGGGGGGGGGGGGGGGGGGGGGAGATTTCTGGGAAAACAGTCAAAGAGCAGTTTCGAGAAATAGGGTTCATCAGGATGAACATGAGCGTTTTGAATCCACAGTAGTCGTAATTGATGATTTTTTTGCACAACTTTCCTCATTATTAGCCCAAGTGTCCTCTTGGATTGAATCCCTGTTGTTGAGATTTCCTCTACAGTCTTCCACCCTTCACCAGAATTTGGCTGTAGGTGCCATACTTAGCTTATGCCCGCATCATTGAAACGTTGGCACAATTCATGGCTCCTGAATATATCAGGAAAGAGAGGGTTAAAAAATAGCGGCTCAACTCCGTACATCCCTGGGGAGCATGTGTCTGCTTTGTGACTCACAGAGAGTTATTTCCAGGCATTGAGAAGGCTCTGGTAAAATAAGGGGAGTACTGATGTATCCACAACCTTGAGGTGTGTCAGGAATATTTTGAGACCATAGCTGAATCTGCCCACCTGTTGCAAAATGTGACAAGCCAAGGGGTGTTTTTTGGCAGGTGTTCAGCACTTAAGAGGCATTTGATGGAAGACAAGTGAAAGGCCATGATTCAGGACTTCACATGAACTAGGTTTTGACCTCCATCAGATGAAGTATGGCATATTACATTTGGCCAAAGCCAATGATGGCCTCCACAAAAAAAAATCCAACAATTTTGCCTGGATCGTGCCAAGCAGTACTTCCGGTGGTTGCAGGCAAATAAATTTATGTCATAGAGCTGCAGCAACCAAGTTATTGGCCACCAAGACACGGCCCTTAAAAGATAGGTGTGGTAGAGCTCTTCTCCACCTGTTCAATTTCTTCCTTATTTCTTCAGTCATGCTTTCCCAGTTCTTTTTCACAAATTGTGTGGAACCCAGGAAAACACCAAGAAATGTAACACCTTATGTCTTCCATTCGAGGTTTTCCGGGAGTGGCGGTGGAGGTATCAAGACAGGAAGGCAACTATCAAGGTATGGCACTCACAGTGCCTTACTTTTCTTCCAATTAACTTTGAGGGAAGCAGCCAAGAAAAAAGTTCTCAGGTATTCTATAAGTGCAGCGATATCTTGGTTGCTCCTGATGATGACGCAAGCATTATCAGCATAAGCAGATATCTTCAACGAAGGACCCCTTGGAAAGCAAGTTACCTCTGGTCAACGGAGGACTGGAGATATTGTCCCTGAGTGTCCAAAGTAATGGTTCTATTGCCAACACAAAAAGCAAGTCTGAAACTGGACAACCCTGCTGCACCCCTCTCTGAACCTCTATTGGGGAAATCAATTCATTGTTAACCTTGATTATACTAAATATGACAGTGTACAATATAGCTATAAAGGCTCTGAAATTCAACCCAAATCCATATGCTTCGAGGATCTACCACAAGAAAACATGATCAATACTGTCTAAAGCTTTTTCTAAGTGCAGAAAAAATATTCCAAAGTCATTTCGATCATAAGAGCATTCATTAGATCCCGAACCAAGAAAATGTTACCAAAAATGGAACGACCGGGATTGCAGGAAGTCTGATCAGGTAGGACAAGATCGCCAATGACTTTCTTCAGTCGATTTGCCATCGCTTATGAAAAGAGTTTATAGCCAGTGCAAAGTAATGAGACAAGTCACCAATTTTCCATCCGTCGGAGATCACCCGACTTTGGGAGGAGACGCACCACTGCTCTCCGGAAACTTAATGGCATGACACCGGATGGCAAAGATTCTTGGATTATGTTCAAGAGTTCCAAACGTCCCAAAATTCCAACTAAAATTCAGCAGGTATGCCATCAATTCCGGGTGACTTTCTGGAATCCATTTCACCCAGGGCTTGTTCTATTTCTGCGAGGGTTAA
>CM068964.1:45330339-45337839 GCA_035128595.1 Eptatretus atami
CAGCTCCAGACGCTGAGTCTCAGTCAGGGATGGGAGATGGGAGGTAAAGAGGTTTATCTTATCCTCACAAACATCTTTTTTTTTTTAAAATACTTCTGAATATAACTTTCTAATGGTATTTTTTACCTCGTCAGAATTTGTAATTACATTCTCACTGAGGTCCATTACTGATAAAATAAGCCGAGATGGCTTGGTTTCGGCTTTGAGGTGGAAAAAAGGATTTACTAGGGCTATCCGATACTTTTAGATTATGTATTCTGAGCCTAATGATCCAGTCGCCTTTTCTTGCAATAACTCTCCAAGCTGAGTCTTTTTTTTCTGGGAGTAATTTATAATTTGTCTCATTTTCTTGTTTTGCCAGCTTGTTCTCCAGTTTTAGAATTTCAGTTTCTAACCTGGCCAATGTGATTCGACTTGTTTGAGTCATGTAAAAATTAAAGTTTTGAAAAAACAGCCGTATATGGGTTTTCAGATTGTCCCGCCAAACATTACTAGATTGGAAATAAGGCTTTGTTTCTGCTAAAGCTATCCAGAGATTGCGAAAAGCTTCTGTAAAAGTGGCATCATCAAGAAGACTAGTATTAAATTTCCGATAAACACTTCTACGATGGAATTGGGGAGAAGATAGGCCCACAGTGACCATGTGGTGGTCAGAGAACATGGAGAGGAAAATATTTGAGGAGGCTACAATATTCTTTAAACATGGAGTGATGTACCAGCGGTCAAGCCTCGCTAAGGACACATGATCATTGGAGCATCGACACCATGTATACTGTTTGCCATTTGGGTGCATCAAGCACCATACATCAAGGAAACCGGCGATGGAAAGAAAAGGTGAGGAATCACCATGGGTTTCGGGATGTGGTTCTGGTGAGTTTCTGCCCAATTTGGGCTCAAATGTACAATTAAAGTTACCCCCTATGCATATGCACTGATTGAAATCAAACAATTTTAAATGGTCTATCATGCCCGAAGAGAAAGTTTTTTTGGTCAGAGATCTCGCTTGGTGCATATACATTAAAAATGATAAATTTAAAGTTATTAATCACCAGTTCCAGGGAAATGTCAGAAACAAAAACAACCACTTTGATTTATACGCGATGCAGCATGTATATTTTTATCACCAATTATGTTCCCAACCTTCGAGGATAATGTCCTCGACGGGAACTCCTTCAGGAGGCATGCACACAAACGCATGTTTCCTGGTTAATCACTCGCACGCCTCACTACGAGAGGGTGCATTTGCCATGGCGATATTATCACCCCCTTCTTGTCCAAACTGGACAAGAAGGTACCAAACTGAAATAAGTCAAACTAAAATGAATAACAAAAACACATTATAAGCAAACAGGCTTACAAAGCGTTGTCAAAGCGGGGATGCCGCGCCCAGATTGGGCCCACTCTCAATATCTCTCTCTCTCTCTCTCTCTCTCTCTCTCTCTCTCTCTCTCTCTCTCTCTCTCTCTCTCTCTCTCTCTCTCTCTCTCTCTCTCTCTCTCTCTCTCTCTCCCTCTCTCTCCTCTTTCTCTCTCTCAAAGTCAAAGGTGTAGAGAAGTGAAAAGAAAAACGTCAAAAACACAAAGGACAGCAGACAGAGGGAGAAAGGGGGGGGGTGGGGTGGCAAGAGGAGAACAAAAACACACTGACAATCACCACAATACAGAGCAACTGCACACAGCCACCACGACACCACACCCGAAGAACGAAATACCACCAGGAGGCGAGAGAGAAAGAAAAGAGAAAGAGAAAAAAAAGAAAAAGAGGAAGGTAAAAAGGTAGAAAGGTAGAAAGAGCGAGAGAAAGACAGCGAGAGAAAGGGAGGGAGAGAGGGAGAAAGAGAGGAGAAAGAGAGGGAGAAAGAGAGGAGAAAGAGAGGAGAAAGAGAGGGAGAAAGAGAGGAGAAAGAGAGGGAAAAGAGAGGGAGAAAGAAGGAGAAAGAGAGGGAGAAAGAGAGGAGAAAGAGAGGGAGAAAGAGAGAAAGAGAGTGAGAGGAAGAGGAGAGAGAGAGAGAGCGAAGAGGAGAGCGAGAGAGAGAGCGAGAGAGAGAGCGAGAGAGAGAGAGCGAGAGAGAGAGCGAGAGAGCGAGAGAGAGCGCGAGAGAGAGCGCGAGAGAGAGCGCGAGAGAGATAGAGAGATAGAGAGAGAGATAGAGAGAGATAGAGAGATATCGAGATAGAGAGATAGAGAGATATCGAGATAGAGATAGAGATAGAGATTGTTTTTTGACATTTTATTCCTCTTTATTTCCAGGAAATCAAAAACAAATAGCAAACATTGTACAAAGTTAAAATGAGGAAAGAAGTTGTACATAAATCCAAGGTAAAATCATAAATTAACTATAATGACACCATCAACAAGTTTACATAATGATTCCTCCACACACTTCTGAAAAAAAACAAGGTAAAATTGCTGAGTTGAAATTCAAAGTGCAAACATGACATGACAAAGGCCTTAAAAAGATGAACTACATCATCAAGAGAGTTGTCGGCATTTTGCATTTTATGCTTCCTTGACAGGTATATAGCAAGTTTAGCCTCGGAAGTCAAATAATTTGCTAAAAGACACTCACTTTTGCATCAGTAATAAATACTAAAACCGAAGATAAAAACACAATGTGTAAAAACACCGAAGATAAAAACACAATGAGAGAGAGACAGAGACAGAGACAGAGATACAGATATCATCAAAACCAAAGATAAAAACACAATGTGTAAAAACAAGGCCTATCCTTCAGAGCACATGTGATAAAACCATAAAAGGGGGGGGGGAGGAGGCAACCTTGGGCACTCATTAAAATTGTGAAAAATGTTTTCAGTAGCACAGCAGAAGGGACACAATTCCATGTTACTAGAACACATATGATGAGAAAAAACATTAGAGGGTAAAATGTAGTGCACCAGCCGCCACTGCAAGTCTCCAGAGGGCTTGGCAATAGCCAATGGAGAGTAGTGGAAGGAGTAATCCGGAGCATCCTTTTACAGTGCACTTGCGGTTCTGCAGGTCTATCAGGAACACGGGTTTTAACACACAAAAAATAAATAGAAGATCTTTTCCCATTGAGTTAAAGGAGGTAATAATACCTTGAAAGTGAAGTAAAAGTACTGGAAAAGGGTGTTGTGGCGAAGGAGTGGCTTCCACCTGTGGAATCCATTTTAGCCGGTCCGCTTGAAAAAGTGCAGAATTACAGAAAATATTCTCTCTATGACCTGAATGGACCTAACTCCAGTGGCCAAAGCCACCTAAAACAGCCAGCCTCCACTTATAAGGAAAAGGAGTTCTGAAACATTTAACTTTGGTGTATCCAGCATCAATAAAATTTTGCAGAAAATTGCGGTCACCACAGACCCCTTCAAAAATAGGGTATAAAAAAATTGGCTCGTTTAAAAACATAAAAAGGGAGTAGCTGCTGTCATCATGGTGGACGGTAACTGCCTGCCCTGCCTCCAGCATACTTATGTAGAACTGGGGCATTGATGTGATATTGACTTTCTTGGTGTCAATCAGAAACAGTTCTTGATCGTAGTTGAGTTTCCCTCCTTGTCGAAGTAGACAGTGAGCAAGCAAAGGCTTTCCAAGAAACATTTGTGTATGGCAACCTACGCAGTGAAAGGAGGCAAAAAGCCATCACTTTGCTGGTAATAGCCATCAGCCCCTGTCCTCCTTTGGCGAGAGGCAGGCTTGGCACACCGGGTCGGAGCAAGTGGTTCCTCCAAAGTTACTTCCTTATCTAGTTGTAGACATGCAGATTCTGACAAGGTGGGAAGGGAAGAAGTCTGAGATTCCACAATCTCATTATCAATGCTATTGGCATGGTACAGTTCAGAGAAATAATTATTGAGTGAAGCTCTGATGTCTTTTTGATTGTGTGTTATCCTTCCTTCTTTCGTCCTCAGTGAAGTTATCTGCTGACTTATCTTTGTTCGTACTTCCAGTCCAAAAAAGAACTTGGAGGAGGCATCCAAATGGCACAGATTCTCCATTAGGAGACGAATCAGAGCTCCTCTGCTTGCTTTGCACAAAGTCCAGCAAGAAGGGCTTTTTTCTTTGCCAGCAAAAAGTTGGTTCTTTCAGCATTGGAAGCTGAGAGGTTGGATTGTAAGGAAAGAATTTACTTGGTAACCAAGGATTGAAGGGCAGAGCCATATCGAGTATGATAGGCTCCGTATTGCTGGCAAAAGGATTTTATCAGTACTTTGGCGTTGTCCCACCATTGCACAAGACATGGAAAGGAAGGGTTGTGTTGGAGTAGGGTCCTGCAAAAGACATCAAAGGCATCAAGAAACACTGGATCTTCCAAGAGGCTTCCATTCATGGTCCAGTAGGCAGCACCTCGGTTACGAACTGGCAGAGCTCAGAACTGCATGCAACGACATGAATACAGTGTTTCCACCAGCTTTGAGACGTTCAGCATTGATGCGAAAGATCCCAGGAGCTATACCCCATTTCAACCAGTTCACTGCAGCCTGTGTTTCCACAAACAAAGGTGGATCACAGTTGATTGGAGGGTCAGCAATAGGGATAGTAACACCCTTGATATCAAACTCGACAGCTGATAGATCAGCCTGGTACAGCCACTCAAAGTCACCGGCCAGGGGGCCTTCACTTCGGGCTCCTCTGTCAAGAGCCCACCACCCTCCGCTCCAACTGCAGTACACTGAGGGATGGGCTTGGAGGAACACAATGCGCGAATTCCCCTGTAAACAGGATGAGAATCAATTGACCACAGGTGATGCTCTACCCCCCTCACAGATTCCTCCACCCTCAGCGCACGTACAGTTTTACGCCTCAACTCCCAGAACAGCTTTCGTTCGCAGCCTGATGGAGTACTGATCTCCCCTCTGGGTTGGTGCTCCTGCCTCTCACCTTTCTCAGCTTCACACTGTGGAAAGCAAGGCATTTAGGATCAATGGTATCTCCCACGGTGAGGCTGAGTCTTTGGGCCTCTCACTGTCTCACCGCAGGTAGGTCAGTGGTATTTGTCTTCCACAGTCTCCTCTCCGGTCTCGCCTCCCCAAGCTCTGTCTGCGATATGTCCCCCCCCCCCCCCATATTTTTGCAGGGACCTCTAGGTCCGCCAGCAACTCCCATCTGGTAAAACTACCAAATCATGAATCACTGCTCACCTTCACTCTTTCATTCCTCTTTTTTCCCCGCCTTTGGAATAAACTCCCACACATCTTCAATGCCATTCTTCCCTCCAGGCCTTCAAAACAACTGTGCAAGACCACCTCTCATCTTCCCCATCCAAAACCACGATTTTTTCTACCCCCGTTAATCCACTCCAAACCCACCTCCTTAAATTCCCTGCTTTCCTGCCTGAAAGCCCATGTAGTGTCCATCTTTTATACCCCGTGTTCCCTGCTCCATCCCTCTCACTTCCAGAGATCTCCTAATGACTCTGTTCCCCACTGTTTTGTCCTTCCATCTCCTGCCCCCCCCCTCCCTTGTACATTGTGTGTTAGCTCCATACAAGCCTCGTCAATGTATACAAAAATAAAAAATAAAAATAGCTCAGCTCTGCCATTAAGCCTGGTCCTGCGACTCTGATCAATGATATCCAGTGTCCCTTGAGAGACAAAATTCTTCTTCGCCCGATGGTGAGTTCCATGACATCCACCGGCAACATCAAGGATGGTGGTCTTCAATACATCACGACTCTTCAGGATTCTCCAAAGCACCCATATCCCCCAAATCCCAACTCAGCCTGTTCACAAAATCCTCAGCTACCCTCTCATCCTTGAGCTTGCCAACATCCAGCCTAGTTATCATGGATGGTATCATTCTCCGGGATTTAAGCTGCAACTTCAGAGTTGCTACAAGCCTGTGGTCGGTATTAAGGAACTGAGCACTCCGGTAGACCATGCAATTCTAGATCATCCTCTAGTGACCAACAACGAGCACATGGTCAATGTCTTTTGCCACAACACGAGCGTTGGAATACCAAGTCCAGCGATGAGCCTGTGGCTGCTGAAACTATGAACCCACCACCCGAAGTCCATGACTTCTTGCAAAGTCAAGGAGCATAGTGCTTTTCTGGTTCACAGTTCCAAACCCATGGGGACCAAAACATGTCTCATAACTATCCCCATCAGTTCCAGTCAATGCAATGAAATACCCCAAGACAAGAAAACTATCTCGCCTGGGGCAATGATCAACCACAGACTTGAGCAGGGCATAGAATGCGTCCATCACGGTGAGATCACTCGTCTCAGTCGGAGCATATACAGAGAGCAGGGAAATGATACCCAAGGAGTGACGAATCCTTCGTCTCAGAATGTGCTCATTGACCAGTGTTACCTCAATTATCATTGGAGTCAGCTTATTGGACACAGCTACAGCAACTCCTTGGGCATGGTAACCATCAGAACGCCCAGACCAATAGTAGGTGTAACCACCCGTCATGATCTCGCCACTATCCGGTCTCCAAACTTCAGAGAGTGGTGCAATACCGATGTTCAAACGCTTGAGCTCAGATGATTACAGATAGACGATCATCCTCTCTTCGGGATCGGTCCTTTGGGATAGGACTGTTAGGTATAGGATCGGATAGACACCCACCCGAAGGGACCGCCTCAGGTTAACCCAAGGAGACCACCGTCTGGTGGACAACACCTCAGCACCACCCTGACACATACGCCAATAATCTGACCCAGGAATGTTACCCCTTGGTTTTCCTGTCATCAAAGAGTGGGGGTACCAAAGGCTTTGCCCCAACCCTGTTATCCGGTGAGCTGCCATGCGAAGGGCAGCTGCACATGAGGTACTCCCACGGAGTGGGTTTTCAGATTTCTTTGCATTTTTCTTGTGTTTTGCGGAATGAAGCGTTTATGGTGGCCGGAGTGCAAATCCTGCCACCAACCTCCTGAAAAAGGTAACCCAACTGCAGGAGGACGTCCGCAGACACAGTTGGGCACAAGATATGGATGGCCATTGATTCACAAGAAACTCCTCTGCCATTTGACAGGTTTTGTTTTTAATCCTGCTAAGTGCCCATATCTATGCACCCTCCTCACCAGGAAACCTGGTGGGGGAGATGGTTTAGTTGCCGACAAACCGACCATGAAACAGGTTAGCACAGGTGTACATGGTACCTGTAGCAAGTCACAGATCTAATCCAGCCTGACCTGACCTGGCATCATTACCAGTTATACAAGAACTTTAAGTTGCAGCCAGGATGATAAACACCAACCTTAACTTGCCTCTTGGAACCGGGTCTCCATGCAGGCAAGCCTTCAAAAGATAATAATGCAGGGAAGCCTTCCCTCACAAGGAACTTCGACACAGGAGGAGACCATGAGGCCCATCAAAGCTTGCACCATTATTACCAATTTGTGGTTGTTTGTCCGTGCTATACCCTGTAAAATGATGAGAGTCAAGGAAGCAGCAAATACCATTTTTGGATTCTTTGGTATGACTCAGCCAGGGTTCGATCCAACAACCTCAGACAAAGGGTGGACACTCGAACCAAAACACCCTGAGGATGGTCGTGAGACACTCAAA
>CM068964.1:45342839-45370043 GCA_035128595.1 Eptatretus atami
CACTGTGATAACGCAACGTTGTCCATAACCCTGTCTCACTCAATCCACATTCCTCAACTCACAAACTTTCACCACCTTCTCTACTAATACTCTGCAATGTTGTTGCTGCAAACTCTTCCTTTCATCTTCCACTTGCTCCCATGCTGCTTTCATGATTATTTTGTTTGTACTGCTCAGTTATTCTGTTGCTAGGTTTGATCTCATTATGATATTAATAAATGTTTTTCACTTTTCGGGTAGTTTTGTGCAAATCACTTTCTTGTTGCTGTCGCACATTGTTGGGATTCACTTAAGTTGCTTGTGTTATTACCTCCACCACCCAAGGTGAAAGACGTTGTTTTCACCCCTTTCTGTCTGTTTGTTTGTGTGCAGGATATCTCAAAAAGTTGTGGACGGATGTCGATTAAATTTTGTGGACGGGTTGGGTGTGTGACAAAGATGAACTGATTAAATTTTGGTGAAGATCCGGATCCGGATCCGATAATTTTTTTCAGTGATTCTTCACTATTGAGAGCTCGGGCCAAAAACTATATCTACCATGATATCTCAAAAAGTTGTCGATGGATTCAGATGAAACTTGGTGGACATACTAGGCGTGTGGCAAGGAAGAATTGATTAAATTTTGGTGAAGATCCGAATTCAGATCCAGATCAGATTATTTTTAAAATGATTCTTCACCATTGAGAGATAGGACCAAAAACGATATAGTACTGTAAAGCACGATATCTCAAAAATGTATTGCGCCCGATATGTTCTCGTGTATCAGGAATTATGTGGCGGAGGTATGTGCTCTACCGAGTGCCATTCCAGTTTGAAATGTGTACCTTTCACTGTTTCTTGACTTGTAGATTAATAAAAGCTCAGCCAACCAGGTGTCAAATCCAAATGAGAATGTTAAACTTGACTACACATTATGAACTACGATACAAGAAAAACATTTCCAAATATCATGTAAATCAAGTCAGCCAGCTGGATGTTCCCATCTCAGCATTTCAAGATCAAATCCCATGTATACAATATGTTGATTTGTCCATTATCCAATAATGTCCTTTAATTAATGTGAAAGTACAAAGAAGTTTCTGAATGTCTGTGTCATGCATGCAATTATGCATACAAGTTCCCCAATGAGCCTTAGAGGCCGAGTCAAAATATCGGTTCGACTCGCATGTTTTAACCGTGGCCAAACACAACTAGTTTACAGCATTTCGAACCAGACAACAAATCCACACACATCCAAGCAGAGCGACAGATAAAATGCTTTTACACCACAAAATGTGCTTCGGAAGGGCACAAGGTAACGTAAACTCATTATAGTTATTCGGCTTATTGAAAATAGCAATTTGAAGGAGTCACGGTGGTGTCTTCCTATTTGCCCCTTCTCTCATCTGATCTTGTGCTGTTCCATCCGTCCATTTCCAACAAAAAAAAAACCTCATTCCGTGCATGGCACAACATTGTACTTGCAGTTTAGCAGACATTCAATTCAGTCTCCAATCCCCGAGATAATTCAGCAGAGATTTTAAAAAGATTAACCACCCAAACCGCCTCTCTGATACCTCAGTTTGGTGACAAAAACTCCCACCTCACTTCACAAATAATGCAAAAGTGCACGTCGCTGCACTAGGCTTTTAACAATATGTTTGTATTCACAGCCATCGTAAATAAGAAGCCATTTTCTTAGCAGATTAAATGTTATCGCCCATTAGAATGACTGAAAACCTGTTATTAAGGGTGGAGTAAGTGAATAAGCAATGGCTAAAAGGCTCAAAATAAACTATTTCGTCACTTGCTAATAAGTTACAATTGAAACAAGCTTGAGCCGAGGCATTTATTCAGTCCAATTTGAAGAGAGGAGGCTCTGGAGGATGACACTGCGAGAAAAAAAATGAGTGAATTTTCATTTCATTAGTACCTCATCCAAAGTTCTGATGCTGCAAAATGGCAAACTTCTCCCTATTGCTGTAAATAATGACAAAACAATGAAAAAATTGCAAGCAAAGCAATTGAAGAAGCAATTCTGGAAGATAATTCTGTGAACTCGTATTCACATCAGTGTGCTGCTTGGACAAAAGCAACAGGGAAGGCGGGAGCATTTGCCCCCATTCAGAAGTAGGGCCCTGAACCTTTCCCTTGCTCCATGGGTCAGCGGTCAGGGCGGGCGGCCTGAATGCGACAAAGGCTCCAAGCTCCTGCGGTGGTACTGAAGGGGCATGGGTCAAAGAAAGGGTTTGAGAAAGGGTTTGGTGAAGGTCGCTGTCTGAAGGGGCTGGAAGAGAGGGCCGTCTGGAATGTTCCCGCCAAGAAACATGCTTCATCAGCAGCCAAGAATGAAGGCAAGGGTAAGTGTAATTAGCAAGTTAATGCAATTCATTTCTGTAATTCAGTGCGTGTCAAAGGGCAGGTACACGGATAAAAGACTGCATATTAAACCCACTTAACTTCCACTCATTCTGCACTAAAATCAACTTTGCTCCGATTCTGCACAATGCTATTCCTTTGAGGGACTGCAGGTGTCGGACTGCTTCAAAGTCATGTCTATTCACAAGGCATTGTCCTTAGACAACACACACCACGATACAACATGCCTGAATACTCCCATCTTGATCAACAATTTCCAATGTAGCATAAATGTGAGTCTCAAGTTACCAATGAAGAAAACCTCTTTGGGTGGGGGGAGGGGGGAGGGGAGGGGTTGCTGTATTTGATACTTTGAAGAGAAAAAAGTAATCTCTCTTTAACTAATGAATGAGTGTTTGAGTAGGGTGCCATTATAAAAAAAAGTGTCTCGCAGTTTCATCATTTGTGAGACTATGCCACAGATTGCAGTGCCCATGCACATTACAAAAGGAATTTGGAATTCAACCAATGTACGGACACATGATTGCTTATTCTTATCAAAATATACACTTGAAAAGAATTGCGTTGTATGAGGATTTCTAAAACTAGGAGGTCAAACAAAGGATCTCGTCTGATACATGTACAGAGTAGTTGCATAAAAGTCGAATATTTTCCTTGCACATAACAAAAATAACAAGTTTTAGGAGCAGAAGGTCAAGGCGACAAAGTGTCGGGGATTAAATTGGACATAATACCAGGGTGGGTGAATTGCAAAGTCCAAAATAGGTTGCTAGCAAGATCGGACAACTTTTGCAGAGAAATCCTCCTCAACGAAACCACTGTGCAGGAAAGAAGACAATTTCCTGCCATTATACCGCAATTATTGTGGATTATCCAAATCAACAAATGATTGTCTTACCGGCAAAAAATGCCACCAAGAGACTGTACGTCTCTTCTTGAACCAACCTGGCAGAAAATGAGGAAGACATTGTCTGCTTTGGCTGCTTGTATGACAGCAAAATTTGTGTGAGATTAAACACAGGTGATAATGTGGTCTACAGGTACAGCAGGTTTGGAAAATGGTCACAAAAAGAAAGGTGTAAATCCCTGGCATATTTATTTCGATACCAATTTCCTTTTGAAGGATGAGGTCCTTGGTTAGTCGGGTTACATTATGAAATCCGCATGCAACTCAATCTTTTTCAGGTGTAGTAGTAGAAGACCATAGTAAAAATACGACATTAAAAAAAGGAAAGAAGCCTTTTATTTTTGCGCTGGTTGAAAGACGTCAAAACTGGGAGGTTCAAGAAGGAATATCTTGAGTTGTATGCACCTGATGCTTAAAGAAGAGAAGAGAGTAAAATTAGTTCAACAACTTATTGATTTATTTTAAAAACTAGAATGGCACTCGTCGACGTCGTGACATCATCACCAGATATACCTCCACCCTCATTTTTACATCGTGATACATACTCGTACCAAGTTTGATTTAAATCCCTGCACCCAGATTCAAAATATGAAATAATACTGGCAGCCAGACCATGTGTTTGATGAGTTTGAACATTAAAACATGTATTCCCTATGACTATTCAATCATAATTGTGAAGTTTCGTGTCGATTGATGAAGCGGTTCAAGAGAAATTTCTCTTTTAAGATTTCCCTTCAATCCAATATTGCTGCCAGACAATGTGATCTATTAATTATTTGTGAACACCCTGGTATCCCCAAGGCTTGGGGAACATGTGGGTGAAGTTTCCCCTCAATCTGTTAAGCAGTTCTGGAGAAGATTTTTAAAGGTTTATTCTTCAAAAAAAAAAAAAAATCAAACTGCCAAACCATGTTACTTATGATGTCATAGGTGTAGAACTTTTTGTTCCTAATGGATAGGCAATCAAACCTGTAAAGTTTCACCTTTATCGGTTCAGTCGTTCGATATTTTTGAAGGCTTTTATGTTTAAAAAAAAAAAAATGGCTGGTGAACAACATGACCAATGATGTTATCAATTGTTTCCCCCCTCCCCCCCCCCCCCCCCATACAATTTTTGCCTAGATGACCCTCAAAAATTTAATACTGATCAGATAAAGTTTTTTCAACATATGCAAGTATGACATAATAACGAAGCCACTTATGACAATCAAAAATCACCCTTATTTCCCATGAGTACTTGATATGTGTCAAGTTTCAGTTTTTTCCATTGAGCAGTTTTGGAGATAGAGGTCCAATTTTTTTCCTTTTTCCAACATGGCTGCCACACCACATGACCTATAACATTATAATTGTCATTAAAACATTCTACTACATAAGTAGTCGCACCTTTGGTGAAAATTTCGTAAAAATCGGATAAGCGGTTGCAGATAAAACATAGAAAATTAGTACGGACAGACAGACAGCACAAAAACATCATGTCTCCAGCAACTTCGTCAGCAGAGGCAAAATTAGATTGGGGAAAATTACCATGGATTATTACGAAGATAAATTTAGGGTTAGGAGCGAAGTCCACTTCAATCCACATGTTGGCCAACATATCCCTCGGCACATTACTGATGCAATTGGTTATCCTTGCACAAAGTGTTTTAATGACAGCAACAGATATTGGGAAAACAATCCTTGACATAACCCGACAAGAAGAAGACTAAGGGCATCACATCGGGAGATGGTGGAGGCCAGAGGACTGCCCCACCACTTTCAATCCATCTACCGAGGAAGTTCCTGGTTATAAAGTTTACATTTTCTGTACTTGATATGCGTGAAGATGCAATCTCTTGTGTAGAGCTTTGTGTTTTAAATTACAAGTACACCCGCTCACTTCAGGAGCAGCAGCAGGGGGGAGTCATGTTGCTATCCTCTCTGGAGTACATGGATTACAGTAGCTCTAGGCTCAGGCCTCAAGAATGCCTGGAGTGTGTTCAGTCACCAAGTTTTGTCAAGCATTCACGAAGTAGCTCAAACATTCAAGCAGGCACTCTATTCAAATTGTTGATAAGGAATGGCTGGCTTGGCAAGCGCTAGCTATAGCTGCTTGGTTACTGAACACACTCCAGGTTTCGTCCGTTTCAGTTTCGTGTCAGTTTAGAAACGTCACGATAAAGCATGAGTCACATTTGCTCTACGGCTAGGATACGGCGGCCGTACCCCCCCTGAATTGACAGAAAGTTGCGGCGCCGCAGTTTCTGAGGTGGCCTCAGGTGGCCCTAGCCATATGGCTATCTTTTACAGGCCGTAGGGTCTCCGTGGAATTAAAGGCGGAGTTATAACTTTTTTCATTTCTAGGTTGGCCGTAGCAATTCGACAAGCCGTAGCCATGACGTAGATGTGTTCCACGTCGACCGTACGTAGGGCGTACGGTGGGCTTGCGCTATTCGTGCGTTTTCCGTAGGCTCTTATCAATGAAAAATGAATTTTGCCAACCCCCAAAAAATTATGGCGGCCGCACTTTTCCACGTTCGCCTTAGGGCCCCTGCGGTCGCCTTGCGGACCTGGGCTACCTTCGTCTGCCTTGAAAATATTGGCCCTGCAGGGACACCCTAAGGTCACCGTGCAAATCAAAGACCGTACGGCACCCCCACATTTTCGGTCTCCACAATTTATAAATACCCGTGCGGTCCCCGAAAAATAAAAACATATGTGACTGCTACATTGGTGGACCGTGGAAATACTGCGGCCGCCCTATAATTGCTAGTGGCCGTAGATTTTTTTAGACCCTACGGCCGCCGAGCCAAATGTGACTGAAGCAAAGCTACCTGTACACATTGACACGGCATTCGGTCAATGAGGAAAACCCCCTTGGAGAGGTGGATATTATTGTTTTAATTGTTTTTGCAATATCATTATTATGCTATTATCATTGGTGTTGTTACTTTTACACTGAGAAGCGCCTTGGAAGAACACCATGATAGGCTATCTTAGTAAGGATATACACCTCAACAAGGAGTTTGTCCAAGGTGCAAATTCCCCTTGGGGAGAGGGGCAAAGGGGGGGGGGGGGTTAAAATTGCTACAACCTGTCATGTGACACCCTTCGCGCTCCGTGTTAAGTTTGGTTGAGATTGGATAAGTAATGACCGAATGTATCGTGATCAAAAAACAGACAGACAGACAGACACCAAATTGCATATGTTAGTGTGATAATTTTCCCATAGGATTGGAATAATTTGAAGCTACTTTTATTTAATAATTTATTCCTCTCCGAGGAGCATTTTCATGTTTCAGGGTGGGACAGACAGACAGACAGCATTAGCCAATTACATATACACACTCCTGGAAAGAATTGTTTCAAATTCCAAAATCATCATATTTCTTAACAGCAAAGATATCATGGCATATTCCTTTCATAGAAAAGAAAAGAAAAAAAATTAAAAACTTCCGGAGCGATCGAGGCAGTCAAGTCTGGCGGCACAGCACCGTGTTGCTCACACATCGCCCGGTTCAATTTATTTGTCTGATTGAAAAAAGCTATACTTTTCCTGTAGATTTGGATTGATTTGAAGCAACTTTTACTGAATAATTTTTTTCTCACCGAGGAGCGTTTCCGTGTTTTTGGGTGGGACAGACAGACAGATGGCATTAGCCTATTATATACCGTATAGAGATCTTTTGATAAGAGGAGGCAATCGTGTGCTTGTACATTGGTCAAATTCTACGTTCCATTCTTAATGTATGGGGGCACTACATCGACGGCATGGTCTCACGATGATGAACCATGAGACTCCTTTTGTAATTCAATCCTGCTCACTAGATATGGAGAGAGATCCCTTTAAAACACCAAAGACAACACCACCACCTTCTCCACCCCCTACCCTCAATGAGGTCATCTTATTTGGTAACTCAAGAAGAGACTTGCATTTATGCCACATTGGAAATGTCGAACGAGTCAAGATGCGAGTTGCATCAGGATATCATTAAATGAAGATGAAGCAAAAAAAAATAAAAATAAACACCTGTATTGATATATCGGGAAGTACTTTATAATGTTGAAATTGTCGGGGACAGAAAGTAACAAAAATGCAACATGAAGGGGAATACAAAAGAAAAAGGAAGGGTGACTGAACAAGAAGGTGAAAAGAGAGACCATCAACAGAATGGTCTGTAAAACAAACCAGAATGCACAAATTAATAAAATATAAACTCGACTTCGTATAACTTTGATATATTTTTAGAGGACAAGGCTCATGGAACAGTTGAATAACAGATGATAGCAGCTTAATGAGCTGACAGAGGAAGGGGAAAAGCAGACAGATAACCTTATCCACATATAACATTAACACCATGCATAAAATAAAAACCTCTATAGTACATTAGTACAGTGGTGTATTGATTTCGTACACTGTCATTAGTTGTCATGAAATCAATCAGAATGTGTCACACCAACGGAAGGATTATATTATCGAAGTATAGGCAGTGATATTATTGTTGTGTGTTGAATATTATATAGTGAATCCATCCATCCATCCATTGGGACCATACTCTATGCAGAGCATTGGTGCTGCCGAAGCAGTCTCTTTGGGTATTGGACACAATACTGGACGGGTCGCCACTCCAACACAGGATACCAGCAAGCTGGCACTCATTTTGCCAACCTCAGAAGGATGACAGGCAGAGTCAACCCCACCTGGAATTAATTGAACAGCCAAGTGGGATTTGAACTCAGGATCTGAGGATCCCAAGCCCACCACCCTAACCTTTAAGCCAACACCAGACATATATAGTGAATACTATGACTCCTAGGAAGGAAATATCACATGAAAAGTATCAAGAAATCAAAGTTTTAGTGTGTGACAGCTCCTTCATGTGAGAAGTTGCAGCCATGACCATGTTTAATCAGGAGCTGTGTGCAAGACTGAGGAGGAGCAGCGAAACAGTTGACGATACAAGAGGTACAGGAAGAAATCCTAAATTCTTCAAAAAAAATTGTTAAGTACCTTCAACTAAGTTCTCTACGTACATGATAGTTGATGATCCAGTCGAGATGTTATGAATGACCGAAATGAAAATACCAGCGTTAATGATTTTTCAAGAACAATAAGATACAGATGACAGCAAAGTGGACTCGATGGATGTGAAGCTGCCCGAAAACCTTTGCTGAGGAGAGGCACCCAAATGAAATGGGTAGCAGAAATGATCAAATGTGGAAGAAGATGCTCTTTACAGATGAGTCCAAGTTTCAACTGCTTGGCAATAATCAACAGCAGTTCATTTGAAGGTGGACCAGAGAATGATAAAACAACAGCCAACGTGAAGCATGGGGGTGGACAAATACAAGTGTGGCACTACATCTCAGCCAAGGGTGTTGGAGATGTTGATATAATTAAATGTACACTAAATATCAACAGGTACAGACATGCTCTGTTCGATCATGCTATTCTAATAGGAACACGAATTACCCTGTGCTCGCGAAGCGAAAAGCAGGGTTAAGCAATCGGTAGCGTACGTCCGTACATCCGTATGTGTGTGCATTTTGTTAAGACCGTACATCGAAAACCATTCAGCAGAGGGAATTGAAACTTTACCACATGTTATATGACCATGTGATATAGCGGTCACTCTTTAGGGGTCAACATAGGCCAAAAGATCAACATTGGCCAATTTTCTAAAATTGTCAGCTTTCATCCGATTGACTTGAAACTTGAAAAGGATTTTTATATCACTTCACTGAATTCAACCACCAACAATTTTTGAGGTCAACATAGGCCAAATTTCTGAAATCTTCAATTTTCATCCGACTTGAAATTTGAACAGGATTTTCATTAAAAAATGACCATCATGTGTTCCGTGGTCTGGCAGCCATATTGGATCGAAGGGAAAATCTTTGAAAATTTTCACAAGAGAAACCGTTTAACCGATCAATGCAAAATTTAACTAATTGATCAACTACCCATGGGAAATATGGTTTGATAAAGATGACGTCGTCAGTCAAGTGATCTGGCAGCCATATTGGATCAAAGAGAAAAAAAAACTTAAAAGCGTCGGGTCACACCAAGTCCTTCTCAAGACTGTGGGGGTATGTATTCTTTTAATACCATCTAGTTGGGTGGGGATTGTGAGAATATTAGTTTTCAAACATGACAATTTTTAGACATACAAAGGATCTAAACTCTAAAGCTTGTAGTGGAGCTGCCACACATACACATCTCACACACATGGGCATACAGATGAATACACAAGACACAACACAGGACTGTCAGATGAGACAAACAGCTTGGAGGAAGTGTCGTCACTTCACGGGGCACACTGGGTACCAGCAATGCTCGGCCTTTGTCACTGCATTCAGCGTGGCATTTCCAAAGGAGGAATTTCCTCCTCCCCATGGATACTGACCTATGGGGTTTGTCCATGCTCTTAAACTTTTAAATGCTGAACGTCACGCACGGAATGTGCATGTACCATTTTTAATGTCTTTGATATGACTCGACTGGGGTTTGAACCACCGACATCGTCGCAGACTTAAAGTGGGCGCTCTAACCATTCCACCACCGAGTCTGGATGACCCAACACATACAGCCAATGTGGTGAAAAACTATCTGGAACATAAAGAGGCTGATGGAAGATGAATAAAGATGCTTTGGCCTGCACAAAGTCCTGATATGAACATCATTGAGGCCAAATGGGGTTCTCTGGATACTGAGAAAGTCAAACAGCCAAGCACCTATAATGAATTACGGTAAGCGCTACAGGATATTTGGAACAATCCACAGCCATGCATTGATAAACTGAATGGGAACACAAAAAGAAGGTGTAAACAAGGGGTCTCTATAGTAATTAAAGGGCAGCATACCAAGTACCATTGCACTGTGAAACACATTCATTTTGTTTAATTCTGCAATAATGAATGCATTATATAATTCCATCTCACTTGCAATTACTTATTATTTGTGCAACATCTGTTTTTCCATAATTATTTCTTATAATGTATGTATGTATGTTATATATATATACATATATATACATATTATACATATACATATATTTTATTATATATATATACATTATACATTATATATACATTATACATATTATATATATACATATATATCCATATACATTATATATTATATCCATATACATATATATATAGATATAGGTATTTTTATACATTTTCAGTGAGTTTTCAACAAGTTCTGACAGTACATCGACAGATGTGTTGTGTTGTTGATCTTTAGTTATCATTAATTTTAAAACATTATCTCCAGTCCACAGCCAAGGTAAACAATATTAAATTAATTCACCAATCAATATCTCAGTATTTCAACTGCACATCATGATCAACATGTGCTTTGCTCTGTATCCAAATTTACTCCTTTTTCCAATGAAATAACATCTGGATAAACTGAAAGAACTGTGCAATGCATTTTAAATAATATAAATTCATTATCACTGTAATTATTATTACATTGTGCTGTATCGAGGTTTAGTCTTCTAAAGCTGAGCTCAGGATATTGTGACAGTAGTGACGGAGTGCAGAAATGCTCCACACATGTCAGAGTGATTCATGATGTAAGCACGCAGCTGACTGGTCTGCATTTTGTCATCATGCAACCCAAGGTCCACCACACTATATTTCTCCCAAGAAAAGACAAGAATAAATTTATTCAAAGAATCAAGGAATCACACTTTGCATTGTGTTGTTTTGAGTTCACAATGAGGTTTTTTTTTGTTTTTTTTCAAAAAAAAA
Source organism: Eptatretus atami (assembly GCA_035128595.1). Classification (NCBI taxonomy): domain Eukaryota; kingdom Metazoa; phylum Chordata; class Myxini; order Myxiniformes; family Myxinidae; genus Eptatretus; species Eptatretus atami. Next base: position 45,353,845 of record CM068964.1, read on the forward strand.
AAACATCGAACTGATTGGTAGAAAAGAGATTCCAATTTGTTTTAAAAAGACTTCCGCTTGTACTGCATTACACAGGTGAGTGAACAACATAAAAGTGTACTGTTAGCGAGATTCATTGTATGCCTGAAGAAGTAAATATCACAGATGCAATGCAGGCCTCCTAGGGGAGAACATGACAGATGTCGAAGCTTGGCTTTCAAGAAGGAAACGGTGGCTAGACACTTTAGACTCTGCATACCTACTCAGTGGCACACAGACCGTACGTGGCCTTTTGGCTTTAGATGATAATTAAAGCCATGACGACTCTGGTCAAACTTAATATTGTTCCAGTGAGTAAAGAGTAAAAGGTCACATTAGCTCCATAACAATATCATTAACACCATGCCTGAGGTAGCTTTCACAGGGATATAATTGAAACTTCATTAAACGAAATAGAGCTATATTATTATTATTGTTATTATATTAATAATTTACATTTTGTAAAGGGGGGGGAGGGGGTGACATTGAGAAAATAAAGAGAAGATGAGGAAGAAAATGGAAAGGAGGTGAGGGGAAGGTAAAGATGGTGAATGTACACATACACACATGGAAGAGAAAGATATTGAGAGATTGTCAAGTGTGAAAAAAAATAAAGTTTCAATCTAAGAAGAAAAAAAAAAAAAACTCAATGAACTGGAAAATGTCATAAACCTAAAGAAAAACAGCAACAACCTAATTTTGAAAGGAATATCTCGCGAGAGATAATATTGAGGTTTGAAAGGAAAAATGCAAATGGCGATTCTAAAACGCCGAGGCATGCACGAGTGTGAGTGTAAGAAAGAGTGAATAACGTAGGCTAGGGAGTAGGAGAGCAGATCCAACCGAACCGATTCAATGGAGCGGTAACGCTGCAAGTCAAAAATACACAGAAAAACAAGATGATGACGGGAAAGGAAAGAAAGCATTTCATTGTTGCCGGCATCATAGTTGGGCCTACACAACGCATCACATTTCATAACGGGCATCGCAGCGTGTTGTGCTGTAACCAACGACAATTATGCCTCGTTGACTTTGTTAGCAGCAGGCGGTGGAATACAAAATAACTGTGGAAAAACCAAAGTAATGTTGTCATTAAAGACATTTAATTACACATTTTCAGCTTTTTGTTGCACACTTAACTGCATTAGGGCACATGACGCCAGCTGGAAGGAAGCCTTTTTTCAACATGAAGTGTTGCCTTCATTACAATGGAACACTTAAAGGAAAAAAATAGTCGTGAATTATAAGAATGAGACTGGATAGAAGTTCTCAGTGCAATATTTCCTTACGTGGGACCAACTAGATACATGACTTGTAGTGCATACAAACAAGCTGATTAAACTGGGACGTATGCACGTATTCCCTTGTGCCATGTATTTTCCAAATGAAAAACAACTTTCCAGCTATCAGACAGGCCGAGCTGCCATTCACCTTCTGCAACCACATTGCCAGGTCCAGACGTTCTTGAAAGAACGAGCTAGCCTGTGTGGATTTCTGCTCATGTTAGATTATAACATATGAATATCCACTATATCCCTCCACTATAATGAAACAGCTCTAGCTTTCCTTAGAAAAATAAAATGAACTTCCAAGAAGATCTTGTCAGGAAAGCTCAAAATGGTGCAGAATAAAGCACACTTTTCCACCATGTATTTTGTATAATCCACAAAATATTAAAAGCTATAACACCCAGAATCACTCAAAGTTTTTATTCATAGAATTGGCATACTTCAAAACATTTAACATGTTACTGTCCCAACATTTCCGTGCCCTTGCTTCCGCACCATACCCCCTCCACTCAAAAAGTCGTGGTAATGGCCTCTTATAGCCACGATTCGATGTATCATTTCCTAAAGCCATCGGTTCTGTCAAGGACAAATGGCATGCACCAGTGCATCGGCGGTGTGCAAAGAGCAAAATTACACCTTTTTAGAGTAACAAGCCACCCCTGATGCCATGTGACCCAGCTCTCAGCTCCTGCAGAGACACATTCAGGAATGCCATAGCAGAGGGCATGGCCCTTTTACTGCAAAGCCACATGTATCGGAATAGCATCTGCAGCAAAGCAGAAAACTAGGGTTCATGTATAGATGCATGATCTAAGCTCTTACATTTATTATCACCACCCTAATTATCTCTCCAGTGCCCTTATTAACACTATTTTACATCATAAAACTTACAAATCCTATATCAGATCGCATTTGTAAATCCACCTCACAGCCCCGAGGTAGTTCTGACAATAAGCGGCCCAGGTAGCTCCAACATTGGTCAAAAATGATCAAATAAAGTACGTCAGCTTATTAAACGATATATATACAACAAACCATTGTTTGGAAAACACAAAAGAAAATTAGCAAATGTCACTTGCACGTTGTCCTATTGCTATGGCAAATTTTGAGAAGAATAATACCAACTATGACTGATGTCAATTTATGAGAAGCTTGCTACTGTCAGTAATACATTACATATAAGGTGGTATTTGATAGCGAAATTGAATATCACTTAAATAAATAATTAGATATCCATCAGTCGATAATCGATAAATACAATAACTGATGATGCAAAGTTGACTTTTGGAAAGTGCTTAAATGGTAACATTTCAACCAAAAAAATAAAATAAAATTCAAGTTTGGAGCTGTAACACAGAAGAGGAAGTTTTTCCACATTGAGAATTTTTTTGTTGTTGTTATGTTAAAGGCTACAGGCACGGACTGCAGAGTCCACATCGAGGCCAAGCCTTAAATAAAAGAACTGCATGAATAGAAAAGTAAGGAAAGAGAGAATAGTCTAATTTTTGAGAAAGTAAAAAAAATCTGCCTTTTGAAAAGGGGAAGGTCAGAAGTGTTTGAGGAGACATAAGAAGGTAAAGAGTTCCAGAGTTTGGCAGTGGAGGGGAAGAAACAAACATCGTAACGGCCCACCCTTGAATTGCCAATGGCCACACTATAATCATGTGATGTAGTTGCTTGTTGAGTGTATATATATATATATGTATATATATATATATACTTTTTTTTTCCAAGAGGAAGGTAATTCCAAGAAAAAGAAAAACTAGATAGACTCTGCTAATTTGAGCAAAAAAGTAAGAGCAGACCCGGTATCAGGCGACATTTCACCAGCTTCACAGCTAGCTTCATCAGACAATAGCTGAAACTATATTCAAAGCTGAAACTTTTCCATTCATCCATATTATTCGACATTTTCATATATATATATATAGCATTTAAACAAATAGGTCTTCCCAGAGCACTCTGGGTACCGCAAACATCAACAATGGCGGCACCTTTCTCACCACACTCAGTGGGGCATTTCCTAAGGAGGAATTTCTTCCTCCCCATGAATGCTAACCTATGAGGATTTTCCATGCTCTATCCTTTTAGATGCTGAACATCAAACACATCAGGAGCACATACCATTTTTAAAGTCTTTGGCATGACTCGAGCAGGGTTTTAACCGACAGCCTCCCAGACTTGGAGACGACATTCTAACCATTTACACCACCGAGTGGGGTCAGTTTATATGACTATCTTCCAATATTTGACTACTGCTGCTACTTCCAAACATGTCAAACAAAATAATACCAACAATAATAATTTAAAATAATAATAATACTAAGAGCATCCATCCATACACTTCAGCTTCATCGTGGGAGATTCGAATGATCTTGAAGGCCTTAGTTTCCATGTCATCAAGATGAGCAAGATGTTAGGCAGAGAAGTCAGCTTAAAGTGGAGAGCAGTACTCCATCAAGCTGCGAATGAAGGCCTTGTAGGTGGATAGGAGTTCAAGTGTACCAAAGAAGGACTATGCACAACAGAGGTTGTCCAGTCGGCAGCTGGCTTCGGAGGCCAACTTTGAAATGTGGTTTGCCCAAGAAAGATCATGGCTGATATTAAGACACAGAAGTTTGAATGAATGAACTTCCCCAAGAGGATTCTTAAGAAAGTAGATTGGAGGGTTTTCCAGATAGTCTTTTTGGAGAGAGATAGTAGTGAGAGTGTGAGATTTGTCAGGATTGAAAGACATATGCAAAGTGTTTGACCAGCTTGTGATTTTTCCAAGGTCGGAAGAGAGGGAAGAGGCTGCAGCCTGTCTGTCTGAAGGATGACGGATGTCACGGCAGAGTGTGGAGTCATCAGCAAATAGATAAAGAGGATTTTTCCAGATTCAGAAAGATCATTTACGAAGGTCAAGAATCGGACTGGACCCAGATTATTTTATTAATTATTGCATGTGTATCGATTATTGCATGATGTTATGGATGGAAGCGAACCATCTCTGCAATTTTCACAAAGTTTTAATTTTCATAAAGATTGAATAGATCATCGAGTTTAAGGAAGAAGAAAACCTTCAATGCAATATGACATTGAAAGCATGTATATATCAAGAAAAAATAAAATAAAGTGCACCCATGTCTGAAAGAAGTGGTTCAGTTTGGCATTTTTTAAAAAATATGAAATAGGCAAAGCCTAGAAACAAACAAAACCCATTGGAATTACCCTTTAGAATTACTAGTGGGCCCATTGGGCCATTGGAACTAATTTTCATTGGTCTTCAAGGCCTTGTAACATAAGCTTGCCTTTCAGTTTCATCAAGCCCAGGAGGGCAGGAAGGATTATAAGAATGATCACAACAGCATATTTAATGTCTTGGGCGAAGATTATACATTCGTTATTATTCTTGCAAAATTATACTCTTATTATTGTTGTTAATATTATCTGTATTAATTAATGTATGTTTTGGTGCAATGGTATCATTATATTATTTATTTTGTAAATAGAATGCCATGGAAGGACCGATTAAGCTGTTCCATACACCTTAACTTGGCGTGTATTTAAAACAAGGGAATTCTTCCGGGTTATTTTCTAGTTAATTAGCCTTATCAACTCAGGAGGTCATGACGATCATTTTGGTGTATCACATTGTACATCAGAACGCTCCAGTAGAACACAAAAAAATACATGACACGCACGCAGATGCACACGTTCACGCGCAAACACACACATACACCTCATCCATTTATTGTAGAGTCTGAAAGGGTCTATAATAGGGTCTTGTGGGTCTTTTGGGTCCTCAGGACCTTTTGTGTCCTCAGGGAATTTTGGGTACTCAGGGTCTTTTGGGTCTTCTGGATCTTCGGGAACTTTTAGGCCTTTTGGGTCCTCGGGGACTTTCGGGTCTTCTGGGGTCTTAAGGGTCTTCAAAGGTCGAAGAGGTCTCAGCAGTGTAAAGGATCAATAGGTACATTCCAATAGTATATAATTAATAGACACAAAGAGCAGGACACACACACACACACACACACACACACACACACACACACACACACACACACACACACACCTCATTCATTTATAGTCGAAACACCTTGTGTTTTAAATGTTCTTTTTCTTCATTTCTGACGGATGGAATTAGTCAAATATTGAAGCGACTTCACTGCTTAAAATTGTCATTGATATCATTCAGATTGTATCACTTGGTGCACGCAAGCATGCACATGAGTGGGAAAAAGATTATCGCATCGCCGTATCTTTGGTGTTTTCTCATATTTCAAAGATTGTTCTCAATGTTCTGAATTAATATCATGATTTCTTTCCATATCAACTTTTTTAGTTAAGATGAACGAGTTTGTACAATACAAATGACAAAGATTAAACTTTAAACTCATTTGATTTAAAAAAAAAAAAAACAATCATTTTAGTATTGATTGTCAAAAAGTCATTATTTCATAGAAATAAGACTACAAGCATCGAGGCATTTGCATATTGAATATAGGCAAAATGAAACATCCTCTAACTGACTCAAGGTTGCAGGAACGAGATTAGCTTCACAAGCAAGACTAATTTGTGGCATTATTACTTGGTCGAACTTCCTTTAACCTTAATGATAGCGTGGCACCTCCTGGGCAGGGGTGAGATTGTAATTTGCTCCATCCATACTCGATTCAAAGAGGTCTGAAGCTCAATCACGCTTCTTGGTGTCTTTTGAGCCAATTCTTCTGCCTACAATGTTCCAGCGGTTCTCAATCAGGTTAAGATCAGGGTTATTTCCGGGCCACTAGAATGCTCACATTGTGCAAGTAGTCTTTCACATAAACTGGGAGAATGTGCATCCATCCAGTTGAAAAGGTATGTATTTGTAATAAAAAAATTGACATGATATAAAACTTTGAAAACTTATTGAAATCAACTTATAAATCAGATTGATGAGTAAGGAGCAGAATCATTGAAAAATACAACTGTTAACACCTCCAAAATGATCTTTGATAGCAGGCTTTAACTGCACTTCCAACAACTGGATGCGATTCTTAGCTTTACAGTGTCAGAAAAATAGGTGAGGGCAACCCTGGGTGGAAAGGTGAAATGAATCCCTGCACCATCTAGCCTTGGGCAGTATCGATTTTGCAGTCAGAGTAGAGTTCTTCTTCAGTGTGTTGTTAAAGGAACAGCTGCCTCAATGAGCTGAAAATATGGCTCATTTACAATATGGCTGAAATATGGCTGAATATTTTGTTTTGAAAAACTTTTGATATATATATATATATATATATTTGAAAAACTAAAAACTTTGAAATATGGCTGAGCCGTTTACAATATGGCTGAAAATATAGGTACAATTTTGACTTGCATGATAAAATAACTGCGTCTCCACTGATTTTCCATCCAATCTCAATCCTGCAGAGTCCACTTGAGTTGTGTCATCCTCATTTTGCAGGCCCTTAGTGGCTTTCGGTGCACAATAGAATGAAGAACCATCTCCAAAAGGTGATTCCAAAAAGTATGACTGCTGATAAGAAGAAAAAGCATGCTCTAAACCCTTGCTCACTTTCTGCACACTGGGACGTGCTCTCTGGCCCGCTGGGATGCGCTCTCCGGTCCGCTGGGGTGCAATGTCCGGCCCACTGGGATGCGCTCTCCGGTCCGCTGGGACACCATCTCAGGCCCGCTGGGGTGCAATGTCCGGCTCACTGGGATGCGCTCTCTGCAAACTGGGATATGCTCTCTCTCCTCGCCTCTCTTGCTGTTGGGACGTTTTGCCCTTGTGACATGTCTATTTGATCCTGCCTGCTCCCTCTCAAGGCCTGCTCTCCTGCCATTCAGCCTGAGATTATTCACACCATGCCTGCTATTTTGCTTACTTGCCCAGTTCAGTGTGCATGGCAATTGTGTGTGTGGCACCTCAGCAGAACGTTTAGTTTTCATGTTCAATAAGTTAGTGTTTATGAATCATGTCGTCTATAGCATCCTGGATTTTGTGCATTGCCTCTAATTATGCAATTATTTATTTAATTATAAAGAGACATGGTGGACCTTGTGATTCTCCCCATTTTGCCATGCCAACATTTTGGTTGAATTGGCATTCCTGGAGGATTAAGTTGATGATAATCCAAAGTTTTATAACCGTACGTGTACACAACATGCAAGGACAATGAACATTGTCATCAGCTCAGGCATCCATCCATGCAAATTAGCCTATTTCCAGGTCATCCAGAGCGTCATCTCTGGTGTGTCAGTTCCCACCCAAACAGTAAATAAGCACTTTTCTGTGGGGGCCATCTTTGCTACAGCCATAAAGAAGGTGAGGGCTAAGTCACCTTCACGAACCTTCAAGTACTCGTAATGTTGACTATATAAAGTGTACAAGATATTCCCATTCATCTTACACTGGATTTTGCTGATGCACCTGGATCATCTGGATTTAAAAGTTTGTGCCCAATTATCGGTGCGAGGCATATGGTATTTGTATTAAGAAAAACAACACAGAAATGTAAAGGAAACCAGTTCGTTTAGCCAAATACAGCAGCTCAATATATTTCTAATTGCAAGAGCAGATAGTCAGCTAACAAGTTGTCTCTCAGCTAATTCATTGATCAACACATCTGTGCAGAAGGCTAGCTTTCTCAGATTATTATCAGTTTGTGTTGAGCACTCCATTACCATATATGGAAAAAACAACATTCAGCAGATTGTCAGTGATGTGGATGGATCTAACTTTTGCAAACAGTTCAGTTTCACGTAAGCTGATAGAAACAGCACTGGAAGTATATTGTGATCCCAGTAATGTGACATACCTCCAAAAGCAGTACTTTGCCAATATTTGTCATGCATTTTACAACTAAACGCACCAAATTCTGGAAAAAGACTGAAAAAAGAAACTGTAATGGGATGTACAATGTATTTAGTTTTGATTGACCTGGCAATGGAGATTTTTATTTGCTCAGAAACTGTCAATTAGAAGGGCACTCAGTGGAGCGCCTACCTCTGACACGTAATTCCTGATCCACGAGAACATATCCTGCTACATTTCGTTTTTGGCCCTATCTTTCAATGGTGAAGAATCTCTTTGAGAATTAAATAATTCTCGTATCCAGATCTGGATCCGAATCTTCACCAAAATTGAATCAATTCTTCCTTGTCACACACCCAACGTATCCACCAAGTTCCGTTCGAATCCGTCCACACCTTTTTGAGATATTGTGCTGTATATCGATTTTGGCCCAATCGCTCAATGTTGAAGAATCACTGAAAAAATTGTAGTAGTCGGATCCAGATCCGGATCTTTACCAAAATATAATCAGTTCATCCTTGTTGAACACCCAACCTGCCCACCAAATTCCAAACGGATCCGTCCAAAACTTTTTGAGATATCCTGCACACAAACAAACAGACAGAGAGGGGTGAAAACATAACCTCCTTCACCTTCAGCGGCGGAGGTAATAAAGGCACGACAAAGGTAATACCGAGAGAAGAGATATCACCAATGAGGGCTTTATGGACAACTTAACCCTGATTGAGGAGGGGCTGGATATCGAGATAGCTTAGAGGTATGCACACTCGCATTTGAGCTGTCTAGCCAGAATTCGAATCTTGACCCAGATACAATGTAAACTGGAACCATGGTGTTTCACAGGCAGGGCAAGGCATTGGTATGTGTGCCATCCATCATATCGGTGTTAAGCCGGAGGACCCATCTGTTAGCACTGGGGGCGTTGGTGGATGTTAAAGACAGACAAAGAGTAGGTGAGTTATCGCTGGCACCCTAAACAAATAACAAATTCCAGCCATGACTGACTTATGTGAAGCAATGGCAAACCGCCTAGCATAACCCTTGCCAAGAGAGAATGATGATGATCTGTGATGGGAGTCAGAGAATGTAACTCATGGTGTTGATTTAAATAAGGGAATGGACAGCAATGGTGCACAACAAGGTTAAATGCTAATAAAAGTAGATTTGTGGTGCTGCAAAAAAGGAAAGCATAAAATTTCCTGGCTTAAGAGAGTATTCCAACTGCAATGGAGCAGAGCATAAAGAGTGTGGGAAGAATATGAGGCGCCGCGAGGAGGAGTGATGTAAGGGACACATCGGCCATTTTGGAGTTAATGCCATATAGCACTATTTTAACCCTTCCCCTATCATCCGAGCCGATCATCATCATATCATTAACAAATGTCGCTTACATCACTCCGCCTCGCGGGGCCTCATATATGAAGGTAAATTTTCATACCGACGGTGAGGGCGAGAGGTTCAGTACATGTCATGAGATTTGAAGGTCACTCATATATGTGAGCTATCAGAAAAAAAATAAAGTTTGTGGCGTTATCTTCACGGAGTGCTACAATCGAGGTTTCCGTGGCTGGATGTACGATTGATGTACGAGGCGGCGGCTGAACAGGGTGGAGACAACTGGAAGGATAATTAATAGTTGGTTGAGAAATTGGCTTTGTGTACTTCTCCCTCACAATCGTGGCCTTGGTGTGGTGAAATAACAATCGTTTCTCCCATGAAGGATACGATCGGAGGAATTTAAAGTTGCTGAAGTTGGACTTGATTGCATGCTTTATAGACTTCCACTGATCATTGTGAGGGAGACCAAGGTACATCAGGTAATAAGTGGAGGGCCACACGGTTATTGAGATGGCATCGAAAGATAAGAAACAAAGAGGTTTTTGTAACACTGTAGAAAGGAAAACAAGACCTTGGAAGGGAAGTTAACAGGAAAACAAGACCAGGCTTTAGTCACATTGTAACAAAAATGAAAAGATACATTTTAATTGATGTCGAGGTGAGAGAATGAAAGGAAGAAAAGTTGATATTTTGCTCAGTACAGCAGAAGCAGCATTGTAACAATCTGAATGTGAGGAGGATGTCTTGGGCAGATCTCTGGAAGCTCTGGCTAAGGCTGTGCAGGCAAGTTTGGTGATAAGTTCTATACCTTTGCCATTTGACCATCACCAGGCCACCTGATAATGGAAACTGAAGGAAAGCAACACTCTAATACATATGATTAAACAATGGGCTGTGGAGCAGGTATTGTGTTTATGTTCCGTAGAGTTAGCATGAGGATATCACACTTTTCACCAGAATAAGTTTTTGAAAGTTCGTTGCAGCATGGAATGGTGTGCGTGTGCGTGTGCGTGCGTTGTAGTGGAAAAATACAATTAGGTCACATCCTTGAAAGATTTGTTTCATGACAGAGGAAGAAAAACTTGAGAAGTGTCGTGATCATGAAAGTACACATACGAGAGGGCCTCAGACCCAAAGGTTGACTTATGATACAAAGATGGGTTATTTTTCCACTGCATGCATTTAGTTAAAATGAACCTGAGGCCTGATCTCTCGATAACATCAAATTCCCAGAAATAAATAAGATGGTGGTGGAGTTGACTTTCCCTTGGGAAGAAGGGAGTTGTTATGCCTGTTGACTTTTTTTTTAATCGGCCACAAGAACGTGAATCAGTGAGGTATATTCTCCACACCAAAACGCGCATGCGTAGACCGCCAAAAATGCCACCGTACGACGTCATCAATTTGGCTGTAGCCAGATCATGCGACAGATGCTAAAGTATGCATAAAACACAGGGACTGCAACCTTTCTTAAAAGCATAAGCAAATACTTATGCAAAGGACTTCTGTGACTCATTGGGACTCACACAATCTGTCAACTTCCTGACCCGGATCTCAACCAACGGTATTCCATCACTTCTGGATCTGATTTTGACCAATTTCCCTGAAAATATCTGCTATTTTATTTCCGCTCCAATCAGTTCATCTGACCACAATGCTTGTCAAAGTAGACATCTCTCTGGCTGTTATCAGAGAACCACCTCAGCACCGTCGAGTCTGGCATTACACTCAGGCTGACTGGCAGGGACTCCAAGCAGTCATCAAACTTTGAGACTGGTCTCCTATCACTACTTCCTCAAACATAAACTCATCCTGGGAATTCTTTCAAAGAAACTTGCTCTCTCTCATGCACAGATTTATCTCATCTCATCTTCAGTTATCCCACCCTTCTTCCCACCCATGGTACATGAAAAGCTTGTGGTGAGGCAGTTGTCCTGAAACAACTTGCCTTTGCCTCATGGAAAAACCCCTTCTGGTAAAACTACCAAAATCAAGAATCACTGCTCCCCTTCACTCTTTCATTCCTCTTTTTCCCCACCTTTGAAACAAACTCCCACAACCTCTTTAATCCCACTCTTCGCTCCAGGTCTTCAAAACAGCTGTTCACCCCAAGTCTTCAAAACAGCTGTTCACCCCCATCTCTTATCTTCCCCCATCCAAAACCACTATCTTTTCTACCCCTGTTAATCCACCCCAAACCCACCTCCTTCAAATTCCCTGAAGTGCCCATCTTCTTTACCCTATGTACCCTGCCCCAACCCTCTCCCTTCCACAGATCTCCTCATGTCTCTGTTCCACTCTGTGGTTTCCTTCCCCCCCCCCCCCCCCCCCCCCCCACCACTCTTGTCTCCTGCTCCCATTGTACATTCTGTGTGTTTGCTCTCATATGAGCCTCGACTGTACACAAAAACAAATACGTGATCTATTAATAAGGAACCTCAGTACTCATTTAGCCTCGTGTTGGCTTTATGGATAAGGTGGCTGGTATAAGATCTTAGGGTCATGAGTTCAAGCCCCTGTCAGCCATTGAATTAACACCAGGTGGGTTGACACAGCCTATCATCCTTTTGAGGTTGGAAAGATGAGTACCAGCTTACTGGTAACAGGGGCACTGCATCAACAGCACAGCTGTGCCCTCAGAAAATGATGCAGCCTCACAGCCACAGGCTGCATATGAATAAATAGATATGTACTTATTTGTCTTGAAAAAACAAATTGTGAAACCTAAGTTGGACCTGCTCTACGGGCTATCTTGTTCCAAGCATGCAGCCTGTTCTTCTGATGCATACCCTTTACTTGGGTGGTGTACAGGCAACTGACAGGTCTGTATATGTAAAAAAACTAAAAACCCGGGTTACGTGCATGAAGCAAAAACATACCTTCTGCTTATGATTCAAAACACCTCACTGTACTGGAAAACGTTGGGACAGGAATCCTGTACTGCAAAGGGTGGAGACTTGTAATACCCTCCCCCACTTGGAGGTGGCGCTACACAATACACATTTACATGGAGAACTTCTTCCCCCCCCCCCCCCCCCCCCTCCCCACCTTCATCCCCCCAAAACACCAGCAAAGATAAAACCACCCCTATACATTAATTGGGGTCATTCTGATCCTCTGTAGCTCGATGCAATTGACCCAGAACTGTAGGAGTAGCATGAAAAACAAACAAATCCACAAACAACTGTACTGTGAAGGCACTGACAACTGTAGGAGGCACTCTGAGTGCCAAACTTTCTCAATTACATCATCCTTTTTGTGGATGGCAAAAAGAACAGCTCCAGTCGATCACGAATACAGGGTTATCATCCTGCACATTCAGAGCAACCTGCACCACTTTCAGCTTTCCCAAGGTATTACTGTCAAACAAATCAGAGTATTGCTGCATGATATCATCGGTGACAATCCATCCATTGGGACCATACTCTGTGCAGAGCGTTGGTGCTGCCTAAGGAGTCTCCTTGGCTATTGGGCACAATCATGGACAGGTCGCCACTCCGACACAGGATACCGGCAAGCAAGCCAACACCAAGCATATCAGTGGCAATGGGTACAGAAATGTTGAAGACATGTTTTCCAGGAAAATGAATATTTCGATAAAATATCTCTATCCAGTACTAAAGGCACTGCTCCGTCAACTACTGCGCACGCATTGTGACAAAATCACGTTGTTTCCAAATTTGAATACACTTCCTATGCACCTTTCAGGAACAGCTTTTAATGATGTGTAGCTTTTCAGTAATGTTGCAGTGGGTTTCAAAGTATTGATGTCACCATGTATTTGGTTAAAATCACGACTAAGGTAGGGCTACGGAGGTACCTGTATCAATATCCATCAGAATAACCATGGGATTTGAAGCACGTTTCACAGTTTATGATATTTTTATTGTTGTTTTTTGCTTTTATTGTGATACATACATACATACATACCTATATACTTTATTATTATTTTTTTTTTTTTAAAGAAGAAGGCGGCTCTTCCAACCAAAAGTAAAACTCGATCGACTCCACCAATTTGAGCAAAAAAGCGAAAGCAGACCCGGTCTCAGGGCAACGTTCCTTTATATATGTATATATATATATATATAATATATATATTATACTGTATATATATAATATATATATATATATATATATATGTATTTAGTGCCTTCAGAAAGTATTCACACCCATTGACTTTTTCACATTTTGTTGTGTTACAGCATCAATTTAAAATGGATTACATTTAGATTATTTTTTTGTCACCAATCTACACAAAAACCCCATAATGTTGAATTGGAATTTAAAAATAATTTTTGATAAATTCATTGAAAATCAAAAGCTGAAATGTTTTGTATCAACAAGAATTCAACCCCTTTGCTATGACGCTCCAAATTGAGGTCAGGTGCATCCAATTTTCTTTGATAATCCTTGGGATGTCTCTACAACTTGATTGGAGTCCACCTGTGGCCAATTCAATTGATTGGACATGATTTAGAAAGAAACACACCTTTCAATATAAGTTCCCATCATTGAAAGTGCATGTCAGAGCAGAAACCGTACCATGAAGTTCAAGGAACTGTCCATAGAACTCCGAGATAGAATTGTGAGGGGGTATAGATCTGGGGAAGGGTATAAAACAATTTCTAGTGTTCAAAGTTCCCAAGAGGCACAGTGAACTCCAACAGTGGGAAATGGAAAGAATATGGAACAACCCAGACTCTTCCTTCAGCTGGCCGTCTGACCAAACTGAGAAATCGGGTAAAGAAGGACCTTGGTCCTTCTACTTCTGAATGATTGTATTCCAGGTGACCAAGAACCCAATGACCACTCTGACAGAACTACGGAGGCTAAAATGAGGAGAACCTGCCAGAAGGACAAGTCTGCAGCACTTCACAAATATAGGCTTTATGGAAGAGTGGCCAGACAGAAGCCACTCCATAGAAAAAGGCACACGACAGCATGTCTGGAGTTTACAAAAATGCACATGAAAGACTCTGAGAGCATGAGGCAAAATATTCTGTGGTCTGAGGAGATGAAAAATGAACAATTTCACCTGAATGCAAAGCGCTACAGTACATCTGATGGAAATCGTGCACAACTCATTACCCATCAAACACCATCCTGACCCTGAAGCATGGTGGTGGCAGCATCATGCCATGGGAATGCTTTTCAGTGGCATGGACTCGGAAATTTTTCACGATAGAGGGAACAATGAATGGAGCCAAATACAGGCAAATCCTTGAAGAGAACCTGCTTCAGAGTGCAAAAGACATGAGACTGTGGTGAAGAGTTATGTTCCAACAGGACAATGACCCCAAGCATACAACCAAAGCAACAACGGAATAGCTTCAGAACAGGAACCCACAGCGAGATGTGCAAATCTGCTAGACATACCCAAGAAGACTCAAATATGTAATCATTGTCAAAGGGTTTTCACAAGGCAATGACTTAGGGGGCTGAACACATATGTAAATTAATTAGATATTTCTGCATTTAATTTTCAATAAATCTGCAAAAAAATTCTAAAACACGTTTTCACCTTGTCATTGTGGGGTATTTCGTGTAGATCGGCGACAAAATTTTTAAACTTAATCCAATTTAAATTCAGGCTGTAACAAAACAAGAAGTGAAAAAGTCAAGGGGTGTGAATACTTTCTGACGGCACTGTATATAATAGCGCTTTATCCAACCCACAGGTGGGTATAGAATCTGAATTTCAAGTGGAGTTCAACTGCTTTGCTGAAAGCAAAGATTGTATCATTACACATATATATATATATATATATATATACACACACATACATACATACATACACAAACAGCCTATAGTGTGTCTAGACCCCGTTTCAAATTTTTCACCTTTTGTTGCCATCTTGACTGGAATTAAATCAGACTTTTTCCACATCGTAACCCACAACTTCCAAGTGACAAACAAATTTCAGAACATTAATTAAAAATACAAAAGTAGAATATCTTGGTTGGAAAAGTGTTATAATGGCAGTTGTAAATTAGCTCATATGCAACAAATCATCTTCAAAATCACAAATCAAGTTAATTTGCCTCCACCTGTGTTAAATTGCAGTGATTCTGATTATTACCTCCGCCACCGAAGGTGAAGGAGGTTGTGTTTTCACCCCCTTTCTGTCTGTCTGTTTGTTTATGTGAAGGATATCTCAGAAAGTTGGGGACGGATCCGGATGAAATTTTGTGGGCAGGTTCGGTGTGTGACCAGGACCAACTGATTAGATTTTGGTGAAGATCCAAATCCGGATCCAGATCTGATAATTTTTTAAGTGATTCTTCACTATTGATAGTGCTAAACCGATATATAGCACGATATCTCAGAGTTGTGGACGAATTCGGACGAAACTTGGTGGACGGGTTGAGTGTGTGGCAAGGACAAATTGGTTCTAGTTTAGTGAAGATCCGAATCCGTATATGAGAATTATTTAATTTTTTAAGTGATTCTTCATTGAGAGAAAGGGCCAAAAACGATTTTGTACCGCATCGCATGATATTCCAAAAATGTATTGGGCCCGATATTTTTCTCATGGAACAGGCATTACATGGCGGTGGTAAGCGCTCTGCCGAGCGCTCTTCTAGTTTCAGAATAATATCAGGTGTTCCTATAGGCTTCCTCTCCTTGGTGGTGCATTTCACAGCAAAGACTCAAACATGAGTACCAAGGAGCTTTCACAAGAACTCCAGGATAAAGTTGTGGAAAGGCACAGATTAGGGGATGGGTATAAAAATATTTCAAAGGCATTCATTATCCCTTGGAGCACAGTCAAGAC
>CM068964.1:45403650-45418730 GCA_035128595.1 Eptatretus atami
ATTCGGCTCAAGAGACCTGGTGCTACTTAAGAAACCAATGAGATTGTCATGCTGAAGCTGTTAGGGTTAGCACAAAAAGTGGCTCACTCAATCTTCAAACAGTAAAGTGGCCAAAAAGTATTTGTTGTATTCATTCATTCAGAGTGGTATTTTTCCGATATCATAAAACTGTAATCTTTCCACACAAATTAATATATTGACGAATTATGGTTCAACGCTATTGGATTTGTCAGCTTTTATTATTTAGTTGTACTGATAAGGTTATTACAATTTATATTCCCACATTGTACTTGCTGCAAGTCATTTCCAAGCACATTTAGCCATACATCAGGATAATTTATCTCAAAATATCAAATATTTTCAGTCGACCTATTGTATTAAATTTAATGATATCTGAATTAGCTTTGTACAAGCAAATTTCATGAGCTTTAATATTTAACAAATTAGGTAATTTCAAACAAAGGGACAACCAACCGAGAAGATGTTTCCATCGACATTTCTCAACAGCGGTAGGAAAACGTTCCACGTTTTACAAATACAAGCGAAACAACTTTGTCTTAATAAAGGGTTTCATCCCCCCCCCCCCCCCCCCCCCAGCCCAGCCTCCTGCAAGTTTAGGTAGAAATGCACAAGCAGCGGGTACGAAAAGGCATCACACAATACATAGAATAATCTTCCTTACAAATAAATGCCGGGATAATATCTCCGCCTGAGGCTGGCTCTGTTCTCCCATTTGCTTTTTGCTATATCCAAGCATACGCCTGCAGTGTAAGTGGTCACCAATATGCAACGTCATTCTTACGAAATAATAAAACAAACGAGATAGCATTTGACTCGGAGCATAGCACTTTAAGACTCCCTTGTGTTTGCCATTATACATATAATGCACCCATTTCCAATAAGCTCCGTCTTTCCATTTATGATAACGGCCTCTGCATTTAACCTCCCACCAACAATAATGCTCTTGGGCTAACTTGTCATAAGATCACTCAGTCTAAGAAGCGAGGTATACATTGGTGGCCTCATTCTAGCTTCAAAAGACACATTTTATAAACTTACTAGGGTCAGTGTTCACTTTCAAAAGCATGACCAAGTCTCTACTGGCTATAAAACAGGTAGAGGATAATCGAGCACAACCCCACCAGGCATGACCATGGTATATGAGTAATTGATTAAATTAAATAAATCGTACATTTGTTTGTTCTTTATGCCTTTTTATTATTTAACATTTCAGATATACACTGCAATTATTCTCCTAAACTTAATTTGCTGCAATCACTCAAAGTGGCAGTACTTTCACATGAACCTGTGGCTTCCCTGGACATTTCCTGCTGCACTCCTTTGTGCATTTGGTTAAACAAGTTACATTCTGAAAACCATGACAAACTCACCGTGACTTAAGTTCCAGAAAGGTGAACTTTACCATCCTGAAATCATGGAAAAACATAATATTTCCTCCTGTTATTAAAATCATAATTAATGTAACCCAACTTCAGATTTCTTTTTGACATTTGTAGCTTGGCAATGGTATCTGCCCAGTATGACAACCTGCCAGCCTGGTAGCCTGCCTGTTGGTGGAATGGTCCAAAGTTTTAACCCATCACTCTGATATCAGCTCAAAGCTGAGGGTGAAATAAAACTAATTTGGGATCACGCACATTAGTGATGAACAAATCTATGGCAAATTATCAGCCACGTAACATTAGCACGTACACTCCTGTGGCATCCACTGGAGTCCTCCGAGGGGAATGCTGGTCTGTAATTATTGCCCCTCTTTGCATATTTTAATTATATTATTTGTTGCATGTATGTAGTATTTTTCAGGATACGAAATAAATCGCCCCTAAAGGCACATCATAAGAATTTATGTGAAGCCGACAGACCCTTAGAGCACAAAGTACCTCGTAGTTAATTGTCATCACGTCTCATTACACGCATATGCCAAGTCGTGCTCATCAAAACGATATCATAGTTATTGACTCCAAAAAACGGAAATATGTATTTAAACAAAGATTCTGCCAAGTTTGTCATCAAAAGAAGACGCAGTCACTATCCTCACATTTGATTATTATCGATCACCTATTGACGCCATGTGAAAGTCGAAGACATCCATTCACTTAATAGTCTATCCATATTTACACAGAAAATAGTGAGAGTTTCATCAATAAACAAACGAGATGCTGGTAACAACATGGCAGGATGAGTAAAAAGTATGATATCAATACAAAAATAAACTGTTGAACGTAATACCTTATTGAATAGGTGAGTTATGGAGGATTGAAATAATTATTACCTGGATTGCAATAATAGGTGATGGCGATAGTATTCTGTTTCAAGGCTTTAATTGGAGAACTTGGCAGCGATGGGGTAAAATAGGTTCTATGGAAGATCAAATCAGCCAACAAAGCATATCTTTGAACTGTGGAAAGCGACCAAGAGCATGTCTGATTGAAAGGAAATCTCAAGGAGACTTGAGGATTAATATGGATCAATCTCAATGTTTAGATATCAGGTCAATAACGAGATGTAACAAAATGCTGCTAGGAAGACCTGATAATACAACCATTCCCTCACAAGGAACTTCAATGAATGAGCCATTCTGCCCATTACAGTCTGCGCTATGATTGCCAACCATGGTTGTTTGTCCGTTCTATCTATAGAATGCTGAGAATCAAGCAAGAAGCAGCAGCATACTATTTCTAAAGTCTTTGGTATAGCTCGGACGGGTGTTATCGCTGCCTCCCCGGCCGAGTCGACGCTGATAAATGTAGTTTGGGGGCTATCAATACAAAAGAATTTCAAACATTTCGCCATGGATTTCTGGCTGGGCTGTGTTTTTCCAGTTCACCAACCCAACCTGTCCTTGTCCAGTTTCATAAGTTTCCTGCACCTTCCACGACTCTCCTGTTCCACAACCCGAGGTATCACCACCATTTCAAACACACCCAAGCGGCTTCCAGGAGTGGTGCTTTAATTTGAACAAACGCTCTTGGGGAGGTCGAGGGGGGTGGGATGGGGTGGGAGGAGGGGTTGGAATCAAATTCACTGCACAGAAAAAAAAAATGGGAATGATTCCATTGCAATTTCTCAATTGTTATCCCAATGTCTTAGCTCGTCCCTCCTTATTGATCATCGCTTTATCCACCCCATTTGGAATGCTCTTCATGCCTAACGCAATGCAATCATTCTAATTTTACATCATGCATCCCTTACTTGGTTTCCCAACAAGAGATGTCTTTGCATCACAATCCCCATTTGGTATTTAGTTTTTGGTCTTAGATTGTCTTTCCATCTCATCTCATTATCCTTCAATGACCTGCATTGAAGGAAAAACATGTAAGCATAAATAATAAATCGTTATAAAATTTTCACCCAAGTTCACTACATTCTGGTTTCTTTTTTACAAGACATGGGCTTTCCTTATGTTTAAGCATGGTGTGTGTTTCGGAGTGTGGCGTGTATGTGAAGCGGATGATCTTATACACGCGTCACGACAAACAAAGCATGCAGAAATGTGTTTGCAAGCCGTGTGACAAGGAGGGGGGAATAATGAGTGTCCCATGAGGATGTGGTGAGCGTCTAACGGGGGATCATATTAAAAAGGTAAGGGTCGCACACGAAGCGGAGGCCGGCCGCAGCCAACGTATGCGAAGGGTGCGTTGTCGTGTAGTGAGACCCCGACGATAACTGTCAGGGGGGTGAAAAAGGGAGCAATTAAAGGGCGCCAGGGGGGCGGTGTTGGTGGGCGGGAGCGGGTGTGAGAGCGTCACCACCGCAAGGCAAGGGCGAAAGCAGCTGGCGAGGTGTGTTGTGCGTGTGTGCACGAGGCGCCACCCGAACAGACCGGGAGCCATGGAGGTAAGGGGTGTGCAGTTGTGGCGTGAACCCGTGATGTTGCGCGTCGGGGAGAACGGTGAGCTGTAACCCCGATCGAAATGCCAGCAGTGGGGAACCAAAACAATGAGCGAAGGCGGCACCACACAGAGCCCCAGCCGGCGAACCCCAAAGGAGCAGGAGTAGGGTTGCGTGTATTCAAGGCTAAACAGCCAGGGGGGGGAGCGGTTAGCGGTGAAGAAGGTGGCAAAAAAAGGCCGAGAGCACAAAAGGCAAAAAAAGGCCGACGAAGACGGAGAAGCAACGAGCAAACCACACGAAGGAGGGGGCGTGCAGGAGAGCCAGCAACACAACACCAGGGGGCCCACTTGGACAGGACAAGATGGGCGATCAGGAGGGACACAGAAGCCCAAAGCCCGCAGAAAAGAACAAAACCAAGAGAGGCAAGGCCTGCACGAGCAGCACGAGCAATCAACGAAAGACGGGGAGCGGAGAAAAAGGAGGAACAACTGACGAAAGAGAGTCAGACCAGAAGAGAATAAAAGAAAGGAAAGCGACCCGGCACAACAGCAACCGAAAGGGAGCAGGGACGCTGAGGGCAGGAACAGACACAAGCAGCGCAAAGAAGGACAGCAGAAGGAGGGCCAATGGGCGGAGAAAGACTAAGCCAACAGCGAAGGAAACGTGAACACGCCACCGCCAAGAGCAAGCAAAGAAAGCACAAGCAGAGCGGGGGGGGAGGGACGACAAGACGGCAAGACCACCCCGAGGTCGAGGACGGGGAAGCACACGAGACGAAGAGCCAAGCGGCGACGCACGCAGGAAACAAGGGGACAAAGGCGCCCCAGAGGAGAGACATGGGGCAGCAACAGCCAGGCCAACTGGAGCGCGCAGGGGGAGAGCGAGCAAACGACCAGTGGCTAATATAGCAAGAGAAGACAGAGGAGCAAAGGGAAAGCAAACACGGGCAGTGCAGGTGGTCCCGAAGCACACAAAGGGGGAGGAGGATGGATAAGGTACACAACGCGAAGCAGGGCGGATGATTGGGAGAGGTGGTGGGGCGGGGGACAAGAGACCGGTAAGACAGGAAAGGAGAGAGAACCAGAAAGTCGCCAGGAACAGGAGGCCTACCAAAATACATGTGATAAAGGGCACCAGAGAGGCGCACGGGTCCCGAGGCGTCAGCGAACATCGCGGCAACAGGGGAGGAAGAGCAGAAGGCGCAGAAGGCGGAGCAAAGCGGAGCCAAGGAGGCCAGAGGAAGCGAGCAGAGGAAAGCAACGGGCACCCGGGCGCACCGCCCAGAACGCCACCGTAGCACAAGCAACAGGGGAGAGGTCGGAGCAACCCAAGAGAGCGCAAGAAAGCACCGCGGCCGCCAACGGAATGGACACACAAGCGAAGAGAGAAAACGACAGCACAGCCAAAACGGAGAACGAGGAACGAGGAGGGGGGGGAGCCCAGACAAGGAGACAGGAAGCGAAAAGAAGGGGACAGAAGGACGGATGAAGGGACGACAGGTAAGAGGCCGGGGAAGGACGCCGGGAAAGGACGCCAAAGAGAAAAGGGAACAAGTTGAGGCAAGGGCGGGGAGGACAGCCTGCACGAGGGCAGCAAAAAGGCAACGAGAACAACAAAGCGGCCCAAACGCAGAGGAGGAAATGGAAGAGCGACGAGGAAGAAGAAAAAAGAGCAAAGAAAAAAGCACACGAAAAAAGTCAAATAAACGGGGGAGCGCGAGTGGGAGGGGTGGAAACGTGGTGAACGCATAGAGAGGAAGCAGGAGAGCGGGGCCAGGGCCAAGAGAAAACAAAAAAAGGACAGCGGACAAGCCAGAAACAAGGGCGGAGCGCGGGAATCAAGCACGAACAAGAGCCGCGCGGACAGCCGAACGAGAGGAGCAAACAAGCGGGCTGGGGAACGGACCGCATGAGACCAGGAAGCGAAAGAGACACCGCCGATGCAGGCGACGGCAAGCAAAGCACCCGGACAGAAAAGACGGGGAGCGCCAAAGACAGGTCACCCAACAAGAGAAGTCTTGTGTCGCCACAGACCACAAAACAGGGGAAACGAGGCAGGTTGAAGGAGGGAAATCAAACGCAGAAAAGCAGAGCGTCAGCGGAACAGCGACTGCTGCGGACTGGAGGAAAAAAGGAAAAGTAAAAGCAAACAAACAACCAACATCACGGGGGATGAGGGGGGCGAGGGCGACGAAGGAAAGAAAGAAAGAGCGGGGCGGCACGGGGCCAACAGCAACCAAGGTAGCCAGCAGAGTGGGGGGGTGAACGAGACACGGAAAGCAGACAGATGCATGCCAGCACAGAAACGAGAGGGGTGGCTGAAACAGGGGTAGAATAACAACGCAGACAAACACCGCGAAGGCCGGCAACCAGAACCAAAAAGCCGCGAGAGCGCGACACGTGCGACAGCGCGCAAAGGACGGAGAGGAGGTCTCGGCACACAATGAGAGCAGCCGGGCAGGAACGTGCTGTAGAGCGAGAAGAAGGAGAGAAAAAGGACCGAAAACGAACAGGAGGAGCGAGCGGGGCAGAAGGCGCGCAGCCGGCCCGGGAATCACCGGGCACAACGACGGGGGCACGGGGAGGCCCGGGGGCACGAACCGCCAAAAAACGGAGGACGCAGAGGCCACGTCAACCGCACCGGCAGACAGCCGCCAAGGCGAGCGGCAGAAAAGCGAAAAAGGGGGAAGGACAGGCGGGGCAGGGGCAAAGAGGGGTGAAGCAAAGACCGCCGCAGGACAGGGGAAACAGCCAAAAAGGGGCGTCGCCAAAACGGCCAGGAGGGACGGGAAGAACGCGCCCCCGAGGCCTGCCAGAAAGGGGGACCGCGACGGGGTGGACGACCGGCCCGGAAGGCCGCCAGCGGGAGGGGAGCGCTCTGCGCGGCCAGCGAAGCGGAAGAGGAACGACGTAACGAGTCCGGGGAGCGCGCGCACCAGACGCGGGCAGGAACAAAGGGGACGGAACGAGGGAGGCACGGCAGCACGGGACAGGAAAAGAACAAGACAGTGACACCCCTGCCCCCCGCCCGCCTCGCCCCGCCCGCGTCCCCACACGCGCGCCGGTACCACGAGAGGAAGGGGGGTGGAATCGCGGCCCGCCGAGACCGGAGGAAAAAACGGAAAAAGGCAAACCCGGGACCCCTCCACCAAAAGGTGGAGGGCCGAAAGGAAACAATGAAAAAGGAAGCAAGAACGCGGAGGGCTGGCAGTGGAAGTGGCCCCGTTGAGCTCTCGCTTGCGGGCACCGTGCATTGTTATCGTTTAAAGCCGCCGCTGCCGCCGCTTACGTCACGTCCACCTGCCTGCCGCCAACGGCGGGAAGAGTAATTGGAAAGAAGACTAACTTGTATTGTTGTATCGGTGCTCATATAGCTCCGTGCTCGGCTACAATTAGCGGCGGGTTGTCTGCTCTCGCAGGTAGTGATACCAGTTTCCACCACCGCTCGCCTCCTTTCACTTGAGAGCCTTTGCGTCGCGCCGAACACCACCAACGGCCTCCCCCCCCCCCCAAAACCCGCCTTCTCCCAACTCTCTCTCTCCTCCTTTTTGAAATCCCGGCCCAAGCATCCCATCCATCCCTCCCACTCGCAGAGAGAAAGGCGCGTTTGGTGCTTGCCGTCGGAAGACGACTCGCTGCTGACTTTGTAAAGCTGAACTCCAGAGGCGATAAGATCTTCACCCGTCGTCTCCTGATCATTCCTGACGCCCTGCATGTTCCTGCCATGCGCACCACCACTGTAGAGTGATGTTGACATTGTTGCTGTTGTCGGCCTTAACTTGCATGTACGATGTACCGACAAAAAAAAGCTCTGCAGTCATTTCACTTTGTGTGCACCTGGTGCTTCTTCCTTCATACGAGAGCCTGAAGGGCTCTCAACAAGCATACTGGGGTCTCCGTGGAAACTTGTTTGGAACCAACTTTGATCCACACGGCGATCATCTTCTTGCGATGTCGTTGTGATTGTGCACAGCTCTTTAGCGCCATCGAGTGGAATTATACGTAATGCAATTAGGTCGACCGTTACAAAATCGTCTTCCACAATGATGATGCACAGTCACAGTCAGGCTGACAACATGGTATGAAGGTATCACACTTACCTGCGAAATGTCTAGTCTGAGTTCAACTCACAACAGTGAAGGATTGGTGCTTTGCATGCAAGGTGTTGCATCACAAAGTGCACCGTCCCCCTGATGGATGGTGCGCTGGGAGGCCCATTTGACAGAATTAGTTGGTGGATGTTATAGATACAATGGTGTCTATCATGAAGAGTAGGTGACTTATCACCAACGCCCGGAACAAAATTACAAATTTCTGCCCAAATCACCTTCAGTCGAATGTCAGGTCAGGCCAGTCGGTTTGTGAAAGACTTGGGAAAAAAGTTCTCCCTCACCAACCCCAAAATAAAGTGAGAACAAATGGGGCGATTATAAAATTAGAGGTTCTTCCAGTAGTTGGAGTTGTAGTAGTCTGAAGAGAGAGATTGTAAAAATGGCCGATTATCACAAAATTGCAAAAAAATGTCCTGCAACGACTACTGATGGGAAAGCAACGGCAAACCAACATGGTGATTTGGTCTTGCCATGAAATGCTTCAGCACACCAACACCCTTCAGTAGGTTATGCTCCACATTGTGAATGACAATTATTATTGTCATTATCATAGTACTTTGCACACATAAGGGTTGCCAAAAGTAATGCCTCCTTTCAATAATAAAAGGAACAAAACCATAATTCATACATTGAATAATTTGGCAATTTCCTGGCACAGAGAGATTGCTACATAATTCTGCAATTTCCACAAATGCCTTTGAAGTGGTAGTTTTGGAAATATTCCAAATTATTTTTAAAGATTTAAACAACTAGTTACGGAAATTACAATAATTGCTCATAGCAATAATAATAATAATAATAATAAACAGGAGCAATGATATTCTCGACACTTCACAATAGCAATTTAAAATGCCGAAAGTGAGTGCATTATAGCGGCTTATTGTTTCAGTGTGGAACAACCATCGAAACAGCTGCAAATAGAGCGTGACAGCAATGGAATGTGGGTAGGGCACAATTGTGTCTGGGACAAGAGGCTAAGCAACAGTCTGAATGGAAACTAAAATTCCACTTGCATCCAAATGAATCAAATGCATATTCATAAGAAAGTGCACAATGGCAGAGCTTGTGCTTGTTTATGAGGACGACACAGGTACTTCAAAGCAGTACGGTAACCCTCCTAGATGTCGATGTACCTGGTTGTTTAAGCACACGAGACGTTAGCAGGACCACTGATGCTGTCGAGGAGCGACCTTGCAGGTTGAAGAACAATGGTGTACAAAATTTTCTCATCACGTCGTA
This sequence comes from Eptatretus atami, assembly GCA_035128595.1. Taxonomy (NCBI): domain Eukaryota; kingdom Metazoa; phylum Chordata; class Myxini; order Myxiniformes; family Myxinidae; genus Eptatretus; species Eptatretus atami. The sequence goes on from CM068964.1 coordinate 45,412,856, forward strand.
TTAGAGGACATTGTTCGTCAAATTGCCATGTCCAACTTTATCTGTCTCACGTTTTGAGGAATTCGATTCAAAGCGACCATTTTTTTCTATATATATACATATATATATATAATATGAGGCAGAAGTTAAAAGTCAGATACACTGTGCAGGTTATCATGGGTTTGGTTCTCTTATGACTCAATCACAAGTCTTTGGATTTGAGGAGTGTTATTAATTGTACACAACTCCGAAGACAGTTGGCTGAGAGTTATTTTAGAGTTGGTTGGTTTATGCTTTTGAGTTGAGCAAGATACCTTTTGAAAGCACAGGTGAAGACTGGATATAGAGAACATCATTAAAGTTCTGCCATTGTAACAGTGCGACTTCTGACGACAATAATGACAAGTCTCATATAAAGTTGGGGTCAGCAGCTCATAGAGTATCTGCACTTGTCGAGTCTTTCACGAACGATTGCTCGGCAACATGTTTGACTGAAGAGGCAATAATTTGTAATTAGCTCATAATGCTGGCAATAACTTGCCTACACTTTGATTTTATGTCCATCGACGAATGCGAGCAGATGAGCAACCAGCTTAACGTTCATCCGAGGGACGGCGCACCTCCACATTAACTTTCCTACCTGTGAAGCACCAATCCAACAGTTTATAGTTTGGTCGGGAGTCAAACCAGATTAGACAGCTCAATGGTTAAGTATGCTACCTCTTCACGATCCTGTAACACGATTGTCATGACTTCCTGATGATGTTTAATAAGACATTCCATCCACGCGATATGATGAAGTATAAACGGCAACAGCAAAAATATTATTTTGCGTTATAAGTAAACGTGTTGAAGCCATTTAACTGTTAATTGTATTTTTTGTTTGTTTGTTTTTAATCCCCATATCTTTCATTCAATGGGAAGTCATCAGTTAAATGCCTGACTTAAAAAAATAATTTGGCTGACATAAGTGTACGTGTTATTTATTGTATGACATTTGACGACAATTTTAACTGAGGTTTTCATTCTTTTTGGTAATACTCCTTTAAAACATTTTGACTCACTGAAATATAACAAATTTGAATTGTACAACATATTTTAGTTCTATGGTAGTCTACGGAATTATTTACCGATCCTTGCACGAGGAGCATTCAAAAGTTCTCCGAACGAGAAACTAACAATCGTCCCAAACACTTCTAGGTTATGTTTATTATTCAATATCTAATAGCATAGCCAATAAGAAAATATAGAGAGAAAAAGAGATTACAAAAGAAAATATTTCACACTGAAAAAAATCAAAATAAACCTTGGCGTGACTTACGCTATTGTGAGTATTGGTTCGTAAAACATTTTGAACGCATATAGTACATTTAGGGTCATCAGTGATATCTTTTTTCCAGCTCAGACAACGTATTCATTCAGAAGAACAAAAAAAAAAGGATACATTCTGGATCAACATCCTTCATAGAAACAAAGCTAGTGACGGTGATATCTGCTTATTGAAAAGCAATAGCACCTTCAGACCTTACCATATTTTCTCTCTGGCACATCTCTCCACATGGCAGATATGACTTCAAATGACACGAAGCGTGTCTTTTGAGAAACGGTTCACCCTCATAATGGTACCAGGTGAATCTCAAAGATACACCCGTCCGACTCAGGTTCGACGGCAAAGCAGAATCACCCGGACAGAAAATGCACGTTGTTATCAGCCAAAGGACATTTCACCAACATAAGAAGTCTTCTGCCAATCGGATACCACAAAAGGCCATGCGTCATAAACGAAGGTTCAAGATAAGCGATTGAAACATCAAACTGCAATAGAAATACATCATATTGCGCTTCAGCTTAACACGTACTGCATACCGTGTACTGTGTAGGAAACAAAAGGAAATAAACAAACAAACAACCAACAAGACGGTGGTGATATGTTTGTCGAGTTGCTACGATTGGAGAATTATGTAAGAAATGACCGACTTGCTTGCACACTGTTGAGACCCAACATTCAATCACCTGTGACATATTATGCACTCAGATATTGTTTTGGTGACGAAACACTGAAATGCGATACAGATTGCATTGCAGCACAGAAACGAGAATTGTGTTGAGCTTAAACAGGGGTAGTCATCGTAATAACAAGACGCTATACAAAACAACCGATCGAATGCATTGCAATCAACCAAGTAACCAAAACTGCGCAGGACGAGCTCCTACCACTGGGACTACATCTCCGGCAAAATATACTGTAGGAGGGAATTTTCTCGGCACAGGCAATATGAGCAGCCGGTGTTGGCTTTGACTGTTAACTGCTTATATATCCGAGAGAGAGAGAGGAAAAGAAAAAATTTGACCGAAATAACGAACATCGATATGAGGTCTTATTCGTGGCAGAAAATGCAGCATCAGGTGTCACTTCTCCTGATAAGTGCACCTGCATGGCACAACGAACTGGGGTCACGGGGCGATTGCGTTACCCAGGGATTTCTTACGAACTGAACCAAAGGTGCGCAAAGCAGAAGACGGGGGAGCGTGCGCTTTGTGGGACAGGTGTACTCAGTCAGGTCCACGGTCCAACCCGGTCACCAGAGCATCAACAATCCTCAAAGTTTACTCCCGCAAGGGCGTTCGAAAAAATCGGGAAAAAACTTTTCTCTAATGTACGAATCAGTGTCGGTGTGTTCCTCAGGTGTGCAAAGAGGGGGGGGGTTTAAGAAAGCAGGAAGACGATCGGGTCTCGCACGGCTGCATGAGGGCGTGGAATTTGGAACATCCAAAAAGTTTCATTTCATGCGCGTCTCCAAATACGAGTTCCAGAGTGAGTGAGACATTTGGGAAGCAAGCTTCCTTCCCTTCCGAGGTGCCTCCAGAAACTGTTTACTCTTCTATCGGTTTGTCGACGAGCCGTGCCTGGAATTCCTCCATCGGTGAGGAGGACGCATTCTCTGCCATGGCGGCAGTTCGAAGCGCTAATAGTGAACTAGTAAACGAGGTCCGGGGATGCGCTCGCACCAAGACGCTGGCAGGAACAAAAGGTGACTTAAGCGAGTGAGGCACGGCAGCACGAGCATGAAAAGGAAGAACGAAAGACGATTAACACCCTCTCTCCTTTCCTCCTCTCTCTCCTCCTCCTCCTCCTCTCCTCCAACACTCGCTCCGGACACGAGAGAAAGTTGAGTGTAAAGCGCGCTGCGAGCACCGAGTGTGAATAAACTTGCTCGGTGGAGAAATCCTCTCACGCGTTCACACTCACCTCCACCGGACGGGCTGTGGAAGGCGGGCGCGGTAAAATAAGCAGGTAAATAGGGAGAAAAGGCGGTAAATAAGGAGAGCGAGGGTCTCTCTCCGTCGTGCGGCGATGGTTCCGAGCCGTGGGTGCGCAGTGGAGTGGCCGCCGTGAGCTCTCGCTTGCGGCACCGTGTATTGTTATCGTTTAAAGCGCGCTGGCGTTACGTCACGTCCACCTGCTTGCGCCAACGGCGGGAAAGTAATTGGAAAGAAGACTAACTTGTATTGTTGTATCGGTGCTCATATAGCTCCGTGCTCGGCTACATTAGCGGCGGGTTGTCTGTCTCGCAGGTAGTGATACAGTTTCCCCACCGTCTGCGCTCTCCTTTCACTTGAGAGCCTTTGCGTCGCCCCGAACACCACCAACGCCTCCCCCCCCCCAAAACCCCGCTTCTCCCAACTCTCTCTCTCCTCCTTTTTGAAATCCCGGCCCAAGCATCCCATCCATCCTCCCACTCGCAGAGAGAAAGGCGCGTTTGGTGCTTGCCGTCGGAAGACGACTCGCTGCTGACTTTGTAAAGCTGAACTCCAGAGGCGATAAGATCTTCACCCGTCGTCTCCTGATCATTCCTGACGCCCTGCATGTTCCTGCCATGCCACGCACCACTGTAGAGTGATGTTGACATTGTGCTGTTGTCGGCCTTAACTTGCATGTACGATGTACCGACAAAAAAAAGCTCTGCAGTCATTTCACTTTGTGTGCACCTGGTGCTTCTCCTTCATACGAGAGCCTGAAGGGCTCTCAACAAGCATACTGGGGTCTCCGTGGAAACTTGTTTGGAACCAACTTTGATCCACACGGCGATATCTTCTTGCGATGTCGTTGTGATTGTGCACAGCTCTTTAGCGCCATCGAGTGGAATTATACGTAATGCAATTAGGTCGACCGTTACAAAATCGTCTTCCACAATGATGATGCACAGTCACAGTCAGGCTGACAACATGGTATGAAGGTATCACACTTACCTGCGAAATGTCTAGTCTGAGTTCAACTCACAACAGTGAAGGATTGGTGCTTTGCATGCAAGGTGTTGCATCACAAAGTGCACCGTCCCTGATGGATGGTGCGCTGGGAGGCCCATTTGACAGAATTAGTGGTGGATGTTATAGATACAATGGTGTCTATCATGAAGAGTAGGTGACTTATCAACACGCCGGAACAAAATTACAAATTTCTGCCCAAATCACCTTCAGTCGAATGTCAGGTCGGCCAGTCGGTTTGTGAAAGACTTGGGAAAAAAGTTTCTCCTCACCAACCCCAAAATAAAGTGAGAAACAATGGGGCGATTATAAAATTAGAGGTTCTTTCCAGTAGTTGGAGTTGTAGTAGTCTTAAAAAAAAAAATTATACACATTTCAATCCACTGGAGATCAGGCCAATGATATAATGTTGCAGTACTATTAACTGTCTTCCAAGTAACTTATTGAAATGTAGCTAATGTAAGCATCTTCTCTGGTATTATTTGTCCAACATACAATACATAATATATATATATATATTATATATATAATATATATATATATTAATATAATATATATTATATATATATATATAGGGAAACCAGAGACGTCAGGATAAGTCAATTTTGAAGAAACTGAAAAACAAAGTTTCACGACTTTGGTGGACTGTTTAATAATTGTCATATAGATTTCTTTCCAGTAAAAGGAAGAGTGATCATTGGCCGATCAAATTAAGCATGTAGCATTTGCAAAGCTTCTGTGTAATTTAATTTAGAGCAAAGAACGAATCAATGTTGCAAACTGACATCACTGGTTATTCCCTTGTTTAATAATTGCATGCAATTTTAACCCAGGATGTGTAGCAAATTCATGCTTGTTGGTTATTAGCATACATTACATGACTTTGGTGATCACAGATTATTTTTTTCAACATTAAACGTCATTGTTTTTTTGTTTGATTGGTGTTCAACGCCATACTCAACGGTATTTCGCTTATATGACGACGGATTCTCCATTTCTTACTCCGTACTACTTAATATGATGGAAAACCGGGAGGAAACCAAGGATAAACCACCCCCGCGATAGCCGGAGTCACCTCATGTGACTCCCTCATATACCTAAGCAGGTTGATTGGGCGGTGGGTACATCGAATGAGGATGGGTACTCAGACGCGCTAACCATTAAGCTGCGGCGTGGGTCCCATAAAAGTCACAATAAAGGTTTGACCAGGCTTGAACCACGATATGCCACAACTACGGAGCCCATGATATAACCAAATAGGCCATTGTAGTGCTCGAGTTTATGCTGTGAAAGTTTTACAACCTTTCATTTTTTTAGTTTCTCAACTCTGAATATTATGGTGGAACAGTTAACATGAATGAAAGGGAGAATACCAGGAGTAAAGTACTGACAACTCTGGGTTCCTACTTGTTCAGCTTTGACATTGTTTTTTCATTGCACGGCTAAACTTTATACCATATAAATTATGTGACACCCCTGGTTATTTGTTAAAGTAATATTGTGAGAGGAAACCTTAATGTTGCCAACTATTGGCAGGTGCAATAACCCTGAAATTTATAAAAGTGACATCTCTGGTTTTCCCTTGTGGTCTTCATATATATACATTGTTGCGGTTTTCTCAGAACACATG
>CM068964.1:45418755-45432252 GCA_035128595.1 Eptatretus atami
TGTAGTAGTCTTAAAAAAAAAAATTATACACATTTCAATCCACTGGAGATCAGGCCAATGATATAATGTTGCAGTACTATTAACTGTCTTCCAAGTAACTTATTGAAATGTAGCTAATGTAAGCATCTTCTCGGTATTATTTGTCCAACATACAATACATATATATATATATATATATATATATATATATTATATATTATATAATATTATATATATATATATATTATTATATAGGAAAACCAGAGACGTCAGGATAAGTCAATTTTGAAGAAACTGAAAAACAAAGTTCACGACTTTGGTGGACTGTTTAATAACTGTCATATAGATTTTTTTCCAGTAAAAGGAAGAGTGATCATTGGCCGATCAAATTAAGCATGTAGCATTTGCCAAGCTTCTGTGTAATTTAATTTAAGAGCAAAGAACGAATCAATGTTGCAAACTGACATCACTGGTTATTCCCTTGTTTAATAATTGCCATGCAATTTTAACCCAGGATGTGTAGCAAATTCATGCTTGTTGGTTATTAGCATACATTACATGACTTTGTGATCACAGATTATTTTTTTCAACATTAAACGTCATTGTTTTTTTTGTTTGATTGGTGTTCAACGCCATACTCAACGCGTATTTCGCTATATGACGACGGATTCTCCATTTCTTACTCCGTACTACTTAATATGATGAAAACCGGGAGGAAACAAGGATAAACCACCCCCCCCGATAGCCGGAGTCACCTCATGTGACTCCCTCAATAACCTAAGCAGTTGATTGGGCGGTGGGTACATCGAATGAGGATGGGTACTCAGACGCGCTAACCATTAAGCTGCGGCGTGGGTCCCATAAAAGTCACAATAAAGGTTTGACCAGGCTTGAACCACGATATGCACCAACTACGGAGCCCATGATATAACCAAATAGGCCATTGTAGTGCTCAGAGTTTATGCTGTGAAAGTTTTACAACCTTTCATTTTTTAGTTCTCAACTCTGAATATTATGTGGAACAGTTAACATGAATGAAAGGGAGATAACCAGGAGTAAAGTACTGACAACTCTGGGTTTCTACTTGTTCAGCTTTGACACTTGTTTTTTCATTGCACGGCTAAACTTTATACCATATAAATTATGTGACACCCTGGTTATTTGTTAAAGTAATATTGTGAGAGGAAACCTTATGTTGCCAACTATTGGCAGGTGCAATAACCCTGAAATTTATAAAAAGTGACATCTCTGGTTTTCCCCTTGTGGTCTTCATATATATACATTGTTGCGGTTCTTCAGAACCACATGCATCCAACAGATAGTGGCCCAAGACAGTTATTCCATTAATATACATGTAGATAGTCCCTTCCCTTTTGTTGAGCGGACAACAGGGGCATGCGTTGCGATGATCTCACAGCTAGGTTTGCTTACATAATTTCTTCTTCATTTCATTTCTAACTTCATTCCTATTCTTCTTTTCTAATTATTCCTGAGGTAAATCTGAGCCACGTGCACCCTTCGCTGTGAGATGGGTCATCAGCAAAGGCCAAGCAGGCATTACACCCACACCTCCGTAGAAAACACAGCCTGCCAAACGCACGCGCAGCGGTAATTTCCACCCAATGGGCAGGAAACACACGCAGCACGACGCCCACGCTGCACGGAACACGTACCGAGGAGACGAAGAAACAGCACCTTAGAAAGGGACGCTCAAACACCACATGAGCATCGACAGCACAGAGCTCTTGTCCTCAAGCGATCCCTCAATCGAGGCCGATAATAGAAAGGCAACACCACGCAACGTTGTGCATGATACGGGTAGAACGTACTTTTTCAACCCATTTCTGGACTAATTATATCGATCGGGGTTCGCCCCGCGCACACGATAGCAGAATCGAGCGAACACGAGCGCTGGCCACGTGCGTAATGGCGGATCTATTGACCGGCGCTGGTTGGGGCGCCTGAGCAGGCATACAGCAATGACATCTCTCTCAGCCGGTTTGTCAGGGCATGGCCTGGGGTTCTTGTAGGGCGATTCATGGCGTGGAGTTCAGCGTGGGCAATTCATATCATATCGTGGAGTCGGAGCGAGACGCGTCCCACAGCGCGGGGTCACCTTGCCAGAAATGGAATGTTGCGGTTTCCGGCCATCGCGGCCGGGCCGCGCAGGGGGTCAGGGCCAATCAGAGCGCCCGATTCGGGTGACGACACCGCGTTTCGGGTGGCCTCCCGCTCCACGCCGCGGGCCTATAAAGGTCCGAGCAGAGCCTTCGCTCGCTCTCTCTCTCTCTCTCTCTCTCTCTCTCTCTCTGCCCTGCCTCGCCTCCTACTCAAGCTGGACTTCGAGTCCGCCTACTGACGTCAGCACTTGGACTCCGCCTCCTCTTCTGCGCCCACACAACGCTGACTCCACCCACCCACCTGGTCCTGTCTACCACTCCATACACTCGTTTGGACTCCACCCTCCCAACTCAAGCCCCTCCTTCACGCCCACGGTCTCGACGCGAGCTGCCCGAAACAAGACAACGCGGCCAGCTGTCAGGGGGGGTACCGCACCATGGCGAGCATTTCCCCCCGAACATATTGGTGGCGCGTTCGGGCAATCAATTATACAGAGGTACCGAGGAGACCGTAGCCTCAACTCCTCTCCTGTTTTGTTTCAATTCCTCTTCATCGGGTTTTGTGTGTCTGTGTGTGTGCGTGTGCGTGTGCGTGTGCGTGTGCGTGTGCTTGTGCGTGTGCGTGTGTGTGTGTGTGTTGTGTGTGTGTTGTGTGTGTGTGTGTGTCCTGGCGCCTGTCTATAAAAGTAAGCCTGCAGACGATTATTATTATTATTTTTGGGTTCGGTCTGCTCTGCATCCACTTTCATAAGTTGCTTGTTTATTGCCGCACCACACCTTTCTTCCCTATCTCTGCTTGCACACCCCAATAAATCTATTGACTGCACCACATACCTTTCCTCGCTCCATTGTAAATAAATAAATAATATTAGAAATGTTCCCTGCTCGTTTTGTCTTTTCCTTCATTGGTCCAGCATGACCGAATCCGAGATTAGCCAGGACTTTATTCCCAACAATCCGTTCCTTTAGCCGGTACGTCCTTGGCAGTCGCTCGGCTGCATCCGATCCGGTAAAGTGATCTGGTACGATAGAGTGATCCAGACAGACAAAGCGTACCGAGAGCGTGTTTCCCAGTAATTAAATCAGGTGGTTATTTTAGGTAACTGGATTAACTGGACGGAGGACCCTAAGTCACATGGTTGAGTTATTTGGCGTCCACGGTCGGTTAAGCGACCCGCCGCGTCACGGAATTATCCGTGTGCGCACGGCCGACAATTCCGGGGAGTCTTGTGGGAGCGCAGATAACTAGGGGGGGAGGGGGGGAAGCTGTCTTCTCACCCGACCCCCAACAATATATATATATACACATACATACAGTTATATGCAATACATTTATTTAATGGAAAGCCAGGAAAGGTATGTGATACACATAACATACATACGTACATACATACAGTGCCTATATAAAGTCTACACCCCTTTTCAAATTTTTCACCTTTTGTTGCCATTGAGACTGGAATTAAATTGCATTAAATCACACTTTTCCCACCTTTATTATATATATCGTAACCCACAACTTCCAAGTGAAAAACAAATACTACAAATTTCGAAGATGGGGTTAGTAAAAGAGAATGATATGTTATGCTTAATGACCGAGCAAACACACAAAAAACAACTTATGTCAGAACAGCTGTACACACAACGACACAACAGAGTATATAAAATAATCTACTGGCACATCTGAAAAAACTTTGATGTCCCAATTCCAGCAAAATTGTGCGAAAATGAACCAAAAGTAATCACTGAAAACATGGAAGTACCGACCGCTCACTACGATACGAGCGTAAACATCGAAAACAAAGCAATACGACAGATATCATACTTAGGTACAAACAAAGAGAAGAACATATATATGTCCATATATATACATACATATATGTATATATATATATATATATATATATATATATATATATTATATATATCTTAATCCTTACTCCGACCTCCATTGTAACCCCTTTCTTTTCGCCGTATATTCACCAAGCAAGCAAGCATGCATGCCATTCAACAAACAATTTAGTAGACACGCCGCGATGCAACCCGTGGCTCGGATCACCTTCCTCATTGTGCATAAGACAACCTTTCTTGGGAATTTGTGTGCCATTTTCATTCAAATCTGCATGCCAATTTTCCAACCGGTTTTGCACTTCGCCCCACACCTCGCTCACCAAATCCCATCATCTTGACCGCAGACGCCTCCCGCCAAATGGGAAAAATTCATACTTCTGGCACCCACCCGCACACGGCACCCCTTCATACTTCTGCATCGCTACAATTTGCCACTCTTATTTTGAGCACCATGCGCGCCGGCCATTGTTCTTGGCGCCATGAGGCGCTCGACCACGCCACAGAGATTATAATTTCCACCGCATCTCGCCGCGAACGTCGCAGGTGAGCGTCCAGAAATATCACAGCCTCATCCAGTTATCAGAACCATGACAAGAACCGTAAGCAATGAGGAGTCACGGGAACGGTGATCCAGGGATTGGTTCAGGTCCCTAATGTGCATTGTGGCTCGTGAAGGAGCCCGTGGGGAACAAAGAAAATCCGCCACCATCCGACGTACAAACTACACTCAGTGCACATTCGGGCCAGGGTGCCAGTTCGCAGGAGCATGATCGTCTGTTTAGCGGGGAGCTCCGAACTTGCCGGGGCTGGCGGACATTTTAGCCGGGTTCCGGTCCAGGAGTCTGGAGGCGCAGGCTAGAGCCGCTGTGCCCAATAGAGAAGCAGGATTTGGGCCACAGTGCATCGCTTTCCGGTCCTTTCCCCATCCTTCACCCGGGGCTTATAAAAGGGAGCGGCGCAGAGCCGCTGAGAGACTTCTTTGAGGTAGAACATTATTTGTGTGCGGCTGCCATCCTTCGAGAGTGTACGAGTGGGACTCCCTGTCGTACTGCCGACGTGCCGCCACCCCCGTAAAGCCAGACGGTTTCACAACAGCCACAGACGGTGGAACAGTGCAGACCACATGTTGCCACAAGGCCAGGCGAACGAACAAAGAGGAGATTACGTGCCATATCACGAGGTGGAACGTTCAAGTGGAGCGTCCCACGGAGGTACACCTTACATACAGATCTTTACATGCGTTAGGTTAGGAATCTTCCTTCTTACACATCTCTTCTTCTATCTCTCTAAACACCCTTTTATCCCATCTACTGTGAACGCACAAAGAAGAAAGCATTACTGTTATGCAAGCACATTTTTCCTCTTCACGACACCGCACCCCTTATGTCGCATACATCGCACCTCCCATTCCACATTGTAGACACCAGTATCTTTCCCACCTAACCCCTCCCTAAGCGTCCTGGGCCGCATTGGTCAGCCGATTGCACCAGTTAGTTTGAGAGTGCTTATCCTCACCTTTTTCTCTCTTTTTAGGCTATCTAACTTTCGTGTGTGTGAGAGAGAGAGAGAGAGAGAGCAGAGAGAGAGAGAGAGAGAGAAGAGAGAGAGAGAGAGAAGAGAAAGAGAGAAGAGAGAGAGAGCCTCTGTTTTAGTATAAGAAGATTGCAGAAAGTAGTAGGGATAATCCTGCTCTGAGTCGGCTTTTGAAAGTTGTTGTCTTTTTCCACACCCCACAAATTGCTTGCTATCCCCTGCTGTGTTGTACACGAAATAAAAATCCCACTTCACTGTGTCACATACCTTTCCTGGCTTCTCCATTAAATAAAGGTATTGCATAGAAATTTTCCCAGCTCATTTTTTGTTTTTCTTTCATTGGTCCAGCATGGCCCGCACCCTAGTTTAGCTGGGACGTTATTCCCAACGATCTATTTTATAGCCGGTACGTGCTTGGCAGTTCCGCTGCTTGCATCTGATCTGGTAAGGTGATCCGGGTTAAGCAAGCGCGTACTGAGGGTGTGTACCCTGGTAATTAGATCACGCGACCTTTAGGAAACGGAATCAGACGGAAGACCCTAAGTCACGTGGTCAAGTTATTGGCATTTGCGGTTGATTAGCGACCCGCCACGTCACAAAGTTATTCGTGTGCGGTGGCCTGTGATTCTGGTGAGTCCGGCGGGAAAACCCGAGGTAGTTCACCCCTCATGGTCTTCACCCCTGACCCCGGGTCCGCAACGCTTTGGTGTCAGGAGCGGGATTCGGACATGGGGTGTGGCTTAACCACCCCCAAAATTAAGAAGCAGGTTCAAATACAAGTCTATTTTAATTATTTGTGCGACCATGGCGGAAGAAGACGAAGCTGTCCAGGTAGGTTTTGAAACAGCAATTTTAGAAGCATCCATGGCTCAGGACAACACCTTTGAGGGAGATCATTCCCTGCAGCAACACCAGAGGTAAACCTTGGGGGCAAACCGGGACAGCAACAATGCTTGGGGACCCCCACCAAAATTTCCCTCACGGAGGATGTAGCAAATTCCCTGGAAAACCACACCCAATCATCGCAGATCAGCTTCACCTAAGCCATTTTACATGAATCAGATGTGGGAAATGATGAAACAAATTTATGGGGGATCAACAAACACAGCTAGCAAAGAATCAGGAGGAAATGAAAGCGGGTCAAACGGGAAAATGAAGGTGGGTCAAAATGAAATTGAAGTGGGCATGAAGTGGGGGTGGGAATGAATGAAATGAAGGCAGAGCAGCCAAGCCTGGAACATTGGGCTGGCAGAGGTTATAGCACGATATGCATAAGATGGACCGGAGGATGGCAGATGAGATCAGGAGAGTACATGAGGAAATGAATGGGGTTAAAGGAGATGTGAAAGGTGTTTGGACCATGATGAAGATGGGTAAGGAAGAAGTGACAAACAAATAATGGCGGGTAAAAGCGAGAAGTGGATAAACTCGGACAGGGGATAACGGAAAAAAAAAATAAAAAAATGGAAATTGAGAAAAAACATGAACGCCGATATAAAACTTAAAAACAAGGCCAGCAGGAAACAAAGGGGGAATTGGGTGCCATAAAGAGGAATGAAGGCGAGACATGAAGAAATGACGAAAATGGAGTTAAGAAATGGGACGGAAAGCAGAGACGAAAAAATTCAAGAAATGAGCAAGCAATTAAAGAAACACCGAGGAGGAGACCAAGAGGGGTAAAATAGCCAAAAGGAGAAATAACGGAGACACAAAAAAGAGGTGGCGACAGATAAAGGATGAATTAAATGAGGTAACGGAGACATACAAAGAGATGGAACGGGTTGAAGGATGAATTACATAAGGCCAAAGAGGAGCAAACAACAAAAAGAAGAAAAGGTAAGAGACATTAAGACTGAGTTTGTTGAATGTCTTTAGACCTGATGCGAGGGTGAGGATAACCTCCTTCAGGAAGAAAGGGAGAGGATACGCTCCCTCAAAGAAAGACTGCAACCAGGTGAGTCCAGTTAAGGTAAGGCTGTGCGAGGTGGAGCAGGCGCATGATGCGAAAGGTGCATGCTGAGTTTTTGGGGGGGGGGGGGGTTAGAAGCTCTGGGGTCTCTTGGGCTAACACCAGTCCCCTGTATAATAATGTCAAGAGTGTGTGCAGAACGCGAGTAACATGGCGTTGGTATGAGTGCGTGAGAAGGAGCGGGGTGCACATCAACCCAGACGCGGGTGACAAATTGTCCGGACAAGTAGCTTGGGTCCCACGCGGGTGTAGCGCACTGCTACATTCCGGAGGGTCTGTCCTTGCATTGGTCCCTCAAGGACTGGTGAGTGGGCGAGGAATGCGGGAGGCGGACGGCGGTGCTGTTAGCTCCGTACGACGGGAAAACCGACCTGAGGGCGTATTTGGCACAATTGACCACGTTTCCAAGGGTAAACGGCTGGAGCACGGATGAGTGGATCCATCTTGTGGTGCACTGCGCGGCATGGCTGCTGACGTCCTGGCCACTATGCCTATGGAGCAATTGCATTGGCAAGCCTCCGTTCCGCGTCCTAAACAATGATTTGGTCCAAAAGGCGGCCAACACTGCCGCCCGATAGGAGGCATCAAGGCCGCTGGCCAGAGGGTCCGAGTGTCATCGATAACTGTCAGGTATGTCGGCCCCATGGACAGTCGCGGGCCCAGAGGCTTGGACCGGTCTTGAGACCCAAGCGAACTGGAGGAATGGTTGCGGACATGGTGGCACCGTCGGTTGCAGGATCTGGACCATGACAGGCGATTCGGATGATGACACCTGGTGGGCCATTAGTGAATCCCTCAATTCGGAGCGTAAGGGGAGGCAATTTGGAATATCAGAGACAAGCACCTTACCCGCGTTAAACTGCTATGATTGTGGACGAGTGGGCCACCTGTCGTGGGAGTGTAGCTCCCCGTGCAGGGAAGAGACCCCGACCTTTTTTGAACCACCAACTCCGCCCCGAGCAGACCGAACTAGCCGCGCTCCCAAGGAAGGATTTGTATGTCGGCATGGGCATTCCAGAAGAGCTGTAACATCGATCCAGGGCCAAAATTTTGAGAGGCAATTTCTAAAAGAGGTGTGCAGTCTATTATCAAATTTGAAATAAGGACAATGCCCTAAAATATCTGATGAGATGCTGGTGGAAAGGTTAAAGTAAAACTCCTAATCAACAATTGACCATATTTACCACCACCGTCAGGATGGATGTTGAATATCTCCTGCATTGTAATGGCCTAATCTCCATCCAACAGATAGTGGTCCCAAGACAGTTATTCCATTAATATACATGTAGATAGTCCCTTCCCTTTTGTTGAGCGGGACAACAGGGGCATGCGTTGCGATGATCTCACAGCTAGGTTTGCTTACATAATTTCTTCTTCATTTCATTTCTAACTTCATTCCTATTCTTCTTTTCTAATTATTCCTGAGGTAAATCTGAGCCACGTGCACCCTTCGCTGTGAGATGGGTCATCAGCAAAGGCCAAGCAGGCATTACACCCACACCCTTCCGTAGAAAACACAGCCTGCCAAACGCACGCGCAGCGGTAATTTCCACCCAATGGGCAGGAAACACACGCAGCACGACGCCCACGCTGCACGGAACACGTACCGAGGAGACGGAAGAAACAGCACCTTAGAAAGGGACGCTCAAACACCACATGAGCATCGACAGCACAGAGCTCTTGTCCTCAAGCGATCCCTCAATCGAGGCCGATAATAGAAAGGCAACACCACACAACGTTGTGCATGATACGGGTAGAACGTACTTTTCAACCCATTTCTGGACTAATTATATCGATCAGGGTTCGCCCCGCGCACACGATAGCAGAATCGAGCGAACACGAGCGCTGGCCACGTGCGTAATGGCGGATCTATTGACCGGCGCTGGTCGGGGCGCCTGAGCAGGCATACAGCAATGACATCTCTCTCAGCCGGTTGTCAGGGCATGGCCTGGGGGTTCTTGTAGGGCGATTCATGGCGTGGAGTTCAGAGCACGTGAGGCCAAATTTCAATATCATTCGTACAGAAGATCGAACCGCAGACGAGAGTACAAGACACACCGAGGGGTACCACACCATTATGAGCAAGAAACGGAGCCAGTTGCCGGTTTCCGACAACTCCGCCAGGAGACCCACGAGCAAAAAGCCGCGCAGAAAAGATGAAGATAAGAAAAATAGACACACACACCAACACACACTACACCAACACCCCACCACAGACAAAACCCATAGCGATTCGGTGGGACCTCCCCACTCCAAGACCGCGGGCCATACAGGTTCGAGAGCAGCTTACGCTCGCTCTCTCTCCTCCTCCATCAATTCATCATCCTCTCACCAAACTTCCTTCCCTCCCTACTTTAACAAAAAATCCTCAATTCAATCCACATAAACAATCCTCCGCTCTCTCTCATGCTGCCTCGGCCTCCTACTCAAGCTGGACTTCGAGTCCCGCCACTGACGTCAGCACTTGGACTCCGCCTCCTCTTCTGCGCCACAAAACGCTGACTCCCACCACCACCCCTGTCCTGCTACCCACTCATACACTCGCTTTGGACTCCACCCTCCCAACTCAAGCCCCTCCTTCACGCACAGGTCTCGACGCGAGCTGCCCGAAACAAGACAACGGGCCAGCTGTCAGGGGGGTACCGCACCATGGAGCATTCCCCCGAACATATTGGTGCGCGTTCGGGCAATCAATTATACAGAGGTACCGAGGAGACCGTAGCCTCAACTCCTCTCCTGTTTTGTTTCAATTCCTCTTCATCGGGTTTTGTGTGTCTGTGCGTGTGGTGTGTGTGTGTGTGTGGTGTGTGTGTGTGTGTGTGCTGTGTGTGTGGTGTGTGTGTGTTGTGGTGTGTGTGTGTGTGTCCTGGCGCCTGTCTAATAAAGTAAGCCTGCAGACGATTATTATTATTATTTTTGGGTTCGGTCTGCTCTGCATCCACTTTCATAAGTTGCTTGTTTATTGCCGCACCACACCTTTCTTCCCTATCTCTGCTTGCACACCCCAATAAATCTATTGGACTGTACACCACAAAACCTTTACCTCGTCCATTGCAAATAAATAATTATTAGAAATGTTCCCTGCTCGTTTTTGTCTTTTCCTTCATTGGTCCAGCATGACCCGAATCCGAGATTAGCCAGGACTTTATTCCCAACAATCCGTTCCTTTAGCCGGTACGTCCTTGGCAGTCGCTCGGCTGCATCCGATCCGGTAAAGTGATCTGGTACGATAGAGTGATCCAGACCAGACAAAGCGTACCGAGAGCGTGTTTCCCAGTAATTAAATCAGGTGGTTATTTTTAGGTAACTGGATTAACTGGACGGAGGACCCTAAGTCACATGGTTGAGTTATTGGCGTCCACGGTCGGTTAAGCGACCCGCCGCGTCACGGAATTATCCGTGTGCGACGGCCGACAATTCCGGGGAGTCTTGTGGGAGCCGAGATAACTAGGGGGGGGAGGGGGGGGAAGCTGTCTTCTCACCCGACCCCCAACAATATATATATATACACATACATACAGTATATGCAATACATTTATTTAATGGAGAAGCCAGGAAAGGTATGTGATACACATACATACATACGTACATACATACAGTGCCTATATAAAGTCTACACCCCTTTTCAAATTTTTCACCTTTTGTTGCCATTGAGACTGGAATTAAATTGCATTAAATCACACTTTTCCCACCTTTATTAATATATCGTAACCCACAACTTCCAAGTGAAAAACAAATACTACAAATTTCAGAAGATGGGGTTAGTAAAGAGAATGATATGTTATGCTTAATGACCGAGCAAACACACAAAAACAAACTTATGTCAGAACAGCTGTACACACAACGACACAACAGAGTATATAAAATAATCTACTGGCACATCTGAAAAAACTTTGATGTCCCAATTCCAGCAAATTTGTGCGAAAATGAACCAAAAGTAATCACTGAAAACATGGAAGTACCGACCGCTCACTACGATCGAGCGTAAACATCGAAAACAAAGCAATACGACCAGATATCATACTTAGGTACAAACAAAGAGAAGAACATATATATGTCCATATATATACATACATATATGTATATATATTTATATATATATATATATATATATCTTTAATCCTTACTCCGACCTCCATTGTAACCCCTTCCTTTTCGCCGTAATATACACCAAGCAAGCAAGCACGCATGCCATTCAACAAACAATTTAGTAGACACGCCGTGATGCAACCCGTGGCTCGGATCACCTTCCTCATTGTGCATAAGACAACCTTTCTTGGGAATTTGTGTGCCATTTTTCATTCAAATCTGCATGCCAATTTCCAACCGGTTTTGCACTTCGCCCCACACCTCGCTCACCAAATCCCATCATCTTGACCGCAGACGCCTCCCGCACATGGGAAAAATTCATACTTCTGGCACCCACCCGCACACGGCACCCCTTCATACTTCTGCATCGCTACAATTTGCCACTCTATTTTGAGCACCATGCGGCGCCGGCCATAGTTCTTGGCGCCATGAGGCGCTCGACCACGCCACAGAGATTATAATTTCCACCGCATCTCGCCGTGAACGTCGCAGGTGAGCGTCCAGAAATATCACAGCCCTCATCCAGTCATCAGACCATGACAAGACCGTAAGCAATGAGGAGTCACGGGAACGGTGATCCAGGGATTGGTTCAGGTCCCTAATGTGCATTGTGGCTCGTGAAGGAGCCCGTGGCGAACAAAGAAAATCCGCCACCATCCGACGTACAAACTACACTCAGTGCACATTCGGGGCCAGGGTGCCAGTTCGAGGAGCATGATCGTCATGTTTAGCGGGGAGCTCCGAACTGTGCCGGGGCTGGCGGACATTTTAGCCGGGTTCCGGTCCAGGAGTCTGGAGGCGCAGGCTAGAGCCGCTGTGGCCCAATAGAGAAGCAGGATTTGGGCCACAGTGCATCGCTTTCCGGTCCTTTCCCCATCCTTCACCCGGGGCTTATAAAAGGGAGCGGCGCAGAGCCGCTGAGAGAGCTTCTTTGAGGTAGAACATTATTTGTGTGCGGCTGCCATCCTTCGAGAGTGTACGAGTGGGACTCCCTGTCGTACTGCCGACGTACCCCCACCCCCGTAAAGCCAGACGGTTTCACCAACAGCCACAGACGGTGGAACAGTGCAGACCACATGTTGCCACAAGGCCCAGCGAACGAACAAAGAGGAGATTACGTGCCATATCACGAGGTGGGAACGCTCAGGTGGAGCGTCCCACAGAGGTACACGCTTACATACAGATCTTTACATGGTTAGGTTAGGAATCTTCCTTCTTACACATCTCTTCTTCTATCTCTCTAAACACCCCTTTATCCCATCTACTGTGAACGCACAAAGAAGAAAGCATTACTGTTATGCAAGCACATTTTCCTCTTTCACGACACCGCATCCCTTATGTCGCATACATCGCACCTCCCATTCCACATTGTAGACACCAGTATCTTTCCCACCTACCCCTCCCTAAGCATCCTGGGCCGCATTGGTCAGCCGATTGCACCAGTTAGTTTGAGAGTGCTTATCCTCACCTTTTTAGGCTATCTAACTTTCCGTGTGTGTGTGTGTGTGAGAGAGAGAGAGAGAGAGAGAGAGAGAGAAAGAGAGAGAGAGCCTCTGTTTTAGTATAAGTAAGATTGCAGAAAGTAGTAGGGATAATCCTGCTCTGAGTCGGCTTTTGAAAGTTGTTGTCTTTTTCCACACCCCACAAATTGCTTGCTATCCCCTGCTGTGTTGTACACGAAATAAAAATCCCACTCACTGTGTCACATACCTTTCCTGGCTTCTCCATTAAATAAAGGTATTGCATAGAAATGTTCCCAGCTCATTTTTGTGTTTTCTTTCATTGGTCCAGCATGGCCCGCACCCTAGTTTAGCTGGGACGTTATTCCCCAACGATCTATTTTATAGCCGGTACGTGCTTGGCAGTTCCGCTCGGCTGCATCTGATCTGGTAAGGTGATCCGGGTTAAGCAAGCGCGTACTGAGGGTGTGTACCCTGGTAATTAGATCACGCGACCTTT
>CM068964.1:45432262-45476511 GCA_035128595.1 Eptatretus atami
AGACCCTAAGTCACGTGGTCAAGTTATTGGCATTTGCGGTTGATTAGCGACCCGCCACGTCACAAAGTTATTCGTGTGCGGTGGCCTGTGATTCTGGTGAGTCCGGCGGGAACCCGAGGTAGTTCACCCCTCATGGTCTTCACCCCTGACCCCGGGTCCGCAACGCTTTGGTGTCAGGAGCGGGATTCGGACATGGGGTGTGCTTAACACACCCCCAAAATTAAGAGCAGGTTCAAATACAAGTCTTATTTAATTATTTGTGCGGACCATGGCGGAAGAAGACGAGCTGGTCCAGGTAGGTTTTGAAACAGCAATTTTAGAAGCATCCATGGCTCAGGACAACACCTTTGAGGGAGATCATTCCCTGCAGCAACACCCAGAGGTAACCTTGGGGGCAACCGGGACAGCAACAATGCTTGGGGACCCCCACCACCAAATTTCCCTCACGGAGGATGTAGCAATTCCCCTGGAAACCACACCCAATCATCGCAGATCAGCTTCACCTAAGCCATTTTACATGAATCAGATGTGGGAAATGATGAAACAAATTATGGGGGATCAACAAACACAGCTAGCAAAGAATCAGGAGGAAATGAAAGCGGGTCAAACGGAAATGAAGGTGGGTCAAAATGAAATGAAGTGGGCATGAAGTGGGGGTGGGAAATGAATGAAATGAAGGCAGAGCAGCCAAGCCTGGACATTGGGCTGGCAGAGGTATAGCACGATATGCATAAGATGGACCGGAGGATGGCAGATGAGATCAGGAGAGTACATGAGGAAATGAATGGGGTAAAGGAGAATGTGAAAGGTGTTTGGACCATGATGAAGATGGGTAAGGAAGAAGTGACAAACAAAATAATGGCGGTAAAGCGAGAAGTGGATAAACTCGGACAGGGGATAACGGAAATAAAAAAATAAAAAATGGAAATTGAGAAAAACATGAACGCGATATAAAACTTAAAACAAGGCCAGCAGGAAACAAAGGGGGAATTGGGTGCCATAAAGGAGGAATGTAAGGCGAGACATGAAGAAATGACGAAAATGGTTAAATAAATGGGACGGAAAGCAGAGACGAAAAATCAAGAAATGAGCAAGCAATTAAAGAAACACGAGGAGGAGACCAAAGAGGGGTTTAAAATAGCAAAGGAGGAAATAACGGAGACACAAAAAGAGGTGGGACAGATAAAGGATGAATTAAATGAGGTAACGGAGACATACAAAGAGATGGAACGGGTGAAGGATGAATTACATAAGGCAAAAGAGGAGCAAACACAAAAGAAGAAAAGGTAAGAGACATTAAGACTGAGTTTGTTGAATGTCTTTAGACCTGATGCGAGGGTGAGGATAACCTCCTTCAGGAAGAAAGGGAGAGGATACGCTCCCTCAAAGAAGACTGCAACCAGGTGAGTCCAGTTAAGGTAAGGCTGTGCGAGGTGGAGCAGGCGCATGATGCGAAAGGGTGCATGCTGAGTTTTTGGGGGGGGGAGGGGTAGAAGCTCTGGGGTCTCTTGGGCTAACACAGTCCCCTGGTAATAATAATGTCAGAGTGTGTGCAGAACGCGAGTAACATGGCGTGGATGAGTGCGTGAGAAGGAGCGGGGTGCACATCAACCCAGACGGGGTTGACAAATTGTCCGGACAAGTAGCTTGGGTCCCACGGGTGTAGCGCACTGCTACATTCCGGAGGGTCTGTCCTTGCATTGGTCCCTCAAGGACTGGTGAGTGGGCGAGGAATGCGGGAGGCCGGACGGCGGTGCTGTTAGCTCCGTACGACGGGAAAACCGACCTGAGGGCGTATTTGGCACAATTTGACCACGTTTCCAAGGGTAACGGCTGGAGCACGGATGAGTGGGATCCATCTTGTGGTGCACTGCGCGGCATGGCTGCTGACGTCCTGGCCACTATGCCTATGGGAGCAATTGCATTGGCAAGCCTCCGTTCGGTCCTAAACAATTGATTTGGTCCAAAAGGCGGCCAACACTGCCGCCCGATAGGAGGCATCAAGGCCGCTGGCCAGAGGGTCCGAGTGTCATGCGATAACTGTCAGGTATGTCGGCCCCATGGACAGTCGCGGGCCCAGAGCTTGGACCGGTCTTGAGACCCAAGCGGAACTGGAGGGAATGGTTCGGGACATGGTGGACCGTCGGTTGGCAGGATCTGGACCATGACAGGCGATTCGGATGATGACACCTGGTGGGCCATTAGTGAATCCCTCAATTCGGAGCGTAAGGGGAGGCAATTTGGAATATCAGAGACAAGCACCTTACCCGGTAAAGTGCTATGATTGTGGACGAGTGGGCCACCTGTCGTGGGAGTGTAGCTCCCCGTGCAGGGAGAGACCCCGACCTTTTGAACCACCAACTCCGCCCCGAGCAGACCGAACTAGCCGGCTCCCAAGGAAGGATTTGTATGTCGGCATGGGATTCCAGAAGAGCTGTACATCGATCAGGGCCAAAATTTTGAGAGGCAATTTCTAAAAGAGGTGTGCAGTCTATTATCAAATTTGAAAATAAGGACAATGCCCTAAAATATCTGATGAGATGGTGGAAAGGTTAAATAAAACTCTAATCCAACAATTGACCATATTTACCACCACCCGTCAGGATGGAGTGAATATCTCCTGCATTTGTTAATGGCCTATCGAAATAATCAGCATGAAGCCACCGCATGTAGCCCAGCACTGCTCATATATGGACGGGAGCTGCGGGCTCCCTTCAATTTGCTGTGTGGTTCGACGCCCAAGTGTCCCGATCGACTGCCGGGGGAGGGTGGTGCGCATCACTTGGAGGAAGACATGGGAAAGGGTCCATGCCTTCACGTGCTGCCAACTTCATCTGGCAGGTGTAAGAATGAAGCACAGATACGACCACCGGAGCCAGGTGAATGAGCACTCTCTGGGGATGAAGATTTGGTTCTTTAATCCCCAAAGGAAGAAGGGCAGATGCTCAAAGCTCACCTCTTCTTGGCAGGGCAGGGGTCATCCTGGCACACATTAGTGACATGATAATTAAGATCAAAATGGGGGCACGGGCCCTTTCCCAGATCGTCCACGCTGATTGCCTGGGACCCTTCAAAGGCGATGAAACACCCTCATGGATCGCTCCAACCCTCGAGGCGGATACTAGACGGAGCACCTCCACAGACACGGGGATGGGTAGAGTCGGGAGTGCAGAACCCCAATGGGGATGTGGGTGAACAACCCCCCTTACAGGGCAAAGAAGCATTAGCATTTGAGAACAATGGAGTAGTTGCAGGGGGGGAGTGTAAATATATTTATGCCAGTGAGGGCATTGGAAGTGGCCTTTAAGGCCCTGTCACACCTTGACGATTTAGCCAAGCGTATGCGACGTAATGAAAAATTTGTCTAAAACGCTGGCACACGTCGAATACGTTATGGGTAAGTTTGTATACGTTAAGAGCACGCTGGCATACGTCGTAGTACGTTGGCATACGTCGTAGTATGCTGCATACGTCGTAGTACGCCGAGCTCGTCGACAAATTTTAACATGCTTGAAATTTTTCAACGTATGCCAGCGTATGACTCACATGTTCCGCATACGCTGGCCATAAGTTGTAGGCACGTTACGCGATCATTGACACACATCGACACACGTTACTTGTAAGTTACTCATAAGTCGAAACACGTCGAGGTAATGTTTAGCATACCCGAAACTTATTTCTAACCTATGAGTAACGTGTTGTAGGCACGTTACGCGATCGTTGACACACGTTACTTGTAAGTTACTCATAAGTCGAAACACGTCGAGGTAATGGTTAGCGTCAGTGTTCCAGACTCCATGTTTTTTTTTTGTTTGTTTGTTTTTTCTCGGCATCGACGGTGATGTTGACACTTCGATTTCTAGTGCGGTTATAATATAATATAATTAATAGGCTGCCCGCTCAACGATTTAAATCATAACCGCACTAGAAATCAAAGTGTCAACATCACAGTCATGCCGAAGAAAAAAAAACCCCCCCCAAAAAAAACATGGAGTCTGGAACACTGACGGGTTCCTCCTGTGTGAACCCCATTTTTATATACCAATTCCCCTAAAGCTGCCAATACGCCATTATATGGTAGCTGTAAGTTAGTAACACGTTCAGTAAGTTCTGTGGTCGTCCGGAAGACGTCAAAAACATCTACATACGTCAATATGCGTTGGAGATACGTTACACATAGGTTCAAAGCACGTTACTCATAGGTTAGAAATAAGTTTCGGGTACGCTAAACATTACCTCGACGTGTTTCGACTTATGAGTAACTTACAAGTAACGTGTGTCGACGTGTGTCAACGATCGCGTAACGTGTCTACAACTTATGGCCAGCGTATGCGGAACGTGTGCATCATACGCTGGCATAAGTCGTAAATTTTCAACATGCTGAAAATTTGTCGACGTACTCGGCGTACTACGACGTATGCCAGAGTGCTTCAGCGTGCTCTTAACGTATACAAAACTTACCCATAACGTATTCGACGTGTGCCAGCATATTCGGCAAATTTTTCATACGTCGGCATACGCTGGCTAAAACGTCAAGGTGTGACAGCGGCTTGACACTTCGATGTCTAGTGCGGTTATGATTTGAATCGTCGAGCCGCAGCCTTTTAATAGGCTACGCCACGTGATCGTCGGCGATACGCTGCCGCGCTATGCATAAGTTAGACTATCGTTGGGCATAGGTTGTGAACGCCGACAACACGCTCAGCATTCGTTGATATAAGTTATCTATATGTTATCGAAACGTTCTATGTACGTTACTAATACGTTATGCATACGTCCAACTCGTTATGAATACGTCCAAAACTGGAAAAAAAATCATTAGTTTCAGCGTACGCAGCGTTTTACATACATTTTGATACCTTGCCATATGCTGGCTAAAACGTCAAGGTGTGACAGGGCCTTTACCAGGGCAAAGGAGCATTAGCATTAGAAAGCAACAAAGTAGTTAGAGAGGGGTAGTGTAAAAATAATTGTGCCTGTGGGGGCATTAGAATTTATTCTTCTCAGAACAAAGGAGCACTAGGCTAGATTAGGTTAGAATGGGGGTAGTGTCAGAAAAAAAATCAGCCCCATATGGGCATTAGAAGCGACCCTCCATGGGAGTCCAGAAGCATTAGTTCGAGGGAGGGGGGGATTAGCTTCAAAATTAGTTCGAAGAATGGAGACAATGGCAGACATTGAATATGTCATGGGGACGTAGTTAGTTCAGATACATAGAGCAAGAAGCGCCAGTATGAGTGAGAAATTAAAAATTTTAATAATGAGTGAATGCAAGTCGGCAGGTCTGGTATGTTTGGAATGGATGTGGAGTGCATGGTGTGATTGAATGAATGGGGTGAGGGGGGAGGGTGGGCAGTGAACCCCACCCCAAGGAAACCCAGGGTTAGAGTAAAGTTAGTTACTGGTTTTGTCAAATTTACAAATGCAAAATATATTTTTTTTAAAGAGCACTCCTCAATTTGATCTTGCACACAAGCACGTGACCAAAAATGAGCGGTCATATTGAAATAAAAATTGGACACATACTGAGGCTCAGGCTCGTGGCCTGAGGAAGCCAGCTGTGAAGCTGGTGAAACGTTGCCTGAGACCAACTCTGCTCTTGCTTATTGCTCAGATTAGCGAAGTAGATCTAAAAGTCTTACTTTTGGTTGTAAGAGTCTTCTTCAGTGTGTGTGTGTTGTGTGTGTGTGTGTGTGTGTGTGTGTGTGTGTGTGTGTGTGTGTGTGTGTGTGTGTGTGGTGTGTGTGTGTGTGTGTGTGGTGTGTGTGTGTGTGTGTTTATACATTTGTTATGGATCCAGGGTTTGAGTTTCACCATGAGGGGTAGCGCTTTCTCCCAAACACTTGGTCATGAGGCCACAGAGCACAGTCACTCCACGTGCAGGTGGGTTGCTAATCAACCATGAGCGCCGATTGGTACCGCCAATCCTGGCAGGGTTTGCGCAACTTCACATGTTACCGTTTCTGGTGGAATGGCAGCATCAAGGGTGGGTCTCGTGCCCTCGATGCATACTCGAGTTAACTTACTGTTTCAGGTGTTGCTGAGCGGAGCTACCAAGTACGCACCAGCTAACAAGTGAAAATTGGTGGGGTAAAACTTCCCGGATAACTCCATGAGCGGACCATGCGAAACTCAAAGGGAAAAGACGCTACGTGCTGGCCACATTTATACAAGCAAGTTTATGATGACAACACACTCATTTACAATTACACATAAAGGACACATTTATTCACAATCAATCAGAGCATATTAATTCACCTTCAAATCAAGCAAATTTATGGGTATTTACAATCAAAGAAAGGGAAGCATATTCAAAAGAAACGTGAGGAAAGTAATTCCTTAACTCTTGTGGAGCCCACTAAAACAATCTTATCTATCGCTACACACAGGACATGGCATATCATCAATCAACCAGGAAAAATAGGTGAGAGTATGAGAAGATGGAGAGAAGAGTGGAGTTTGGTATGACTCCTGCACACCCGATACAGACAGTGCAGGCCTGCATTTGTCCCAATGTGAATGGGAGAGGGGTGTGTTGGTGGCATGTCGGTTTGATGTGCACAGATTGTTGGGAACCACCAAGTTCATGGGTTTGTACAGAAAAAAACATGCAGATGATCAGCGCTCCAAAGAAACCATTAACGCCTCGTTCAGAGATGCATGAAGGCAATTAACCTCTGGCCGAGACAGGGTTGAGCAGGCATGTAACCTCCAGCACAGACAAAGCCATACAGGCACTCAACGATGCACTCGGGCAAAGCTCCGCTCTCGGACCCTCGGTGGTGTTTCCTCGGTGCCCCTTGGTGGCATCTCTCGGTCTCTCCAGCGTATCTTCCTGGAAGCTACCTGGCAGCTCCCGACTCGCCAACGTGCACCTGCCTTTTATCTGTTCTTGTACTGGCATGGCTTAGAGCCCTTCCCACTTGCTCGCGTTCCGCATCTCCTTATTGGTCCCGGTGCGTAGAAGGTTCGTATACTTCCAAACGGTTCCATAGACAACGGTACGGTTGTTTGGCCTTCTGCTGTCTGTCCTTCCGCTGTCTGGGTCCCAGGCTTATTTCTTTGATTGTTTGCCCTTCTGCTGTCTGGTCCAAGACGAATCGATGTTTATTAATGTGGTAGGAATAAAAAGAATGTTACCGCTTCTGTCCATCAATTACGTTTCACTCCAACCATCATTTGTGCGGGTTTTAAAGGGTTATTTTAGTGGGGAGCTATTTACAATAATGAATTGATGACAAAGAATGAAGGTTTTCTACAGGAGGTGAGAGTCAAACGATGAAGGAGATGAAAAGATGAGCAGGTGATGTTAAATTACAACAGGTGAAAGGGTGAAGTATTACTTATGGAAGCATGAAATGTGTAGATGAATAACAGCAGGGAATGGGATACTGGATAATTATTGGATAGACAAATGAAGAAGGGAAGGTCCTCACTTAACCCACACAAAGCATATATCCCTCAAACCTCTAAGACACAGGGAGGGCAATCTAATTAATGACATAGCTCATCTGGGAACCTCCATGCCTCTTGTATGCTTGGGAGTGTCTTTGCAAAACTGCAACGACATATCAATATACATATATATGTATATATATATATATATATATATATATATATATATATATATATATATATATATATATCCATATATATATTTTTATATATATTTATATATATATATATATATATATATATATGTATATATATATTAATATATAATGAGCAGAAATCTCTTTCACTTCACTGCGAAGCTCAGTGTTGGATGCTTTGGTTTGAATCTCCACTTAAAATGAGTGAAATGAAACATTTTGAAAATTTCTAATAATTCAACATCACTGTAATGCATATTATCAAATTGTTTCAACTTTCTTTATCCAAGATGATGACCGGATGCTAATACATAATACACATTTACAGAGAGAAATGGGTCTTCCCCCCACCATGAACCTTCTCCCCCAACAGAAACCATACTTGGGGTACCCTTAGGCAACATGCAAAATTTGGTTCGATTTGGTTCAGTAGATTTTGAAGCATATATAAATGGACAAAGAGACACAAACTCATAATATGTATTACGGCTGACAAGATGGCCCAGAAGGATGCACACTCACCTCCGAGCCATCTAGCCTGGGTTCCAAACCCGACCCAACTCTAAACTGTCATCCCAGTGTTTCACAGGCAGGGTGATTCATCAACATGTGTGCCGACCCACGGATGGCCGTTCAACTGGGTGTCCCAATTGCCAACATTAATTGGTGGATGTTAAAGATCCCATGGTGCCCTTTGCGAAGGGAATGCGAAGCTATCGTCGGTACCATGAACAAATTTTAAATTCCTGCCCTAAACTTGGTCGAACGTCAGGCCTGGCCAACCGGTTCGTGAAAGACTTAGGTAAAAAAACTCCCCCCTGGCAAACCCCACAGGGACGTGCGAATAACTGTGGCTGTCAAGGAAGAAGGGGTAAGACTCGACCACGGTCAGGTTCGACCATAGACTCCTATAGAGAAGAACTGGAACCTCACGATCTCGGGGTTTGTAACTTGAGTCTGAAGGATTAACTTGAGTCCGGGGCTAAAATGACTTCTAGAAGGGCTAGAGACACGATCTCGGGATCCATATAGGGGTTTTTGAGGATGGCGAGTTCAATAGTGTCATTTTCAACACCACCTGAGGTCATCTTCAAGGTCAAAAGGTCATATTTCAAGGTCAAATTACAGAATTTTGGTATTTTTTGCCCGTTTTTGTGTCTAACTCATAGAGGAAAACTTTTGTAAAGTCTATGACAAAACATGACATTGTGCACCTACTGCACCGACTTGCTGATTTATATCATCGTTAAATAATGTGTTTTGTTTGTTTCTCTTTCAGAAACTGTCCAGCTGGTGATCTCACAGGATTTGTTTGTTTCCTGCTTTGGTGACAATATGCCACGTCGTTGCAGCTGCTTTGTTGTAGAGGAAACTATGATGGGACGCCTTATTTCATATCCTTCCCAAAAGATCCTGAGGAGAGGGAGAGATGGATATTGGCAATGCCAAATGAGAAAGAAAGCTTGAGGTGCTTAAAGGAGATATATATTTGTGAGACACATTCAATTGTGATTGGGTGTCATTAGGGTGGCAAACGACCCAAAGAACCCCATTAATATTTCCTGGAGTACCGAAATCAGCTTTGAAGCAGGTACCTCAGCCCCACCCCAACATCATCTTCTACGCGAGAATCAAGAGCTAAGAAGATGCAGGCAGCTGATGAGGCTGCAGACAATATCCAAGATTTCGACCAATCTGCTGCTAAAATCAGCTCCTATTTCCTGCTTTAACGTCATAAAAGACCAGGAAAACCTTGACCTATCAAGAACTGATGCTACTGGACAAACTGTCAAGCAGTTCTTTCATTTCCAACAAGTTCACTCACCTTTTGGATTTCTATTCTTGAATAGAGTTGAGAAGATGGCATTGAGGTGCCCAAACGAATTTTTCCTTTGCAGAAGAACAGCCTGCTCTCAAAATGGTCCCAGATTAGATCCATAACTGACCAGGTAAACATCTATTAATGCACAAGCAAGGAAATTCTTTAGCTTGTAATAAGCCAGCTCTTTGGATGACTGAGTACACGAGCTTCCTCATTCACCTTCCTTCGCAGCTGCATCTTATGTTCAAACCTCTTGATCGTCGCCGATTTGATACTGATACTATGATTTTCGCAATGCAGCTTCACAACATATCACCCAGTGCATACAAAATGATTTCGTCGATCCGCTTAATCATTATACCATCAAACAAAAAAAGGTAAAACAGATGCTTGCTAGTAGTCTGCAGGACTCCAACCTCAAAACCTTGTCGACCAGCTTAAACCACAGCAGCGTTTGGTCAATTTAATGTTTGACGAGGTAAATGGTCGAGACATTGCGATTTTCTGGAGGGCATGTTGTAGGATATGCTCAAAATGCAGCAGCGGTGGTGAACACGAAAATGCTTACTTCACATGCTATGGTTGTTGAAGTTGCCTGCCATTTCGGTGGTCCACGCTATATTCTACGCATTTTGCCCTGGAAAAACCAACTGCCGATCAGACTGAAGGAACCCTTATCGAAGCTGCATCAGCTGTAGTTGGTGCTGGCGGTACTGTGTTTCTTTGATATGTGACAATTGCAATACCAACCGCCGTGTTTATTCAAAACTTGGAGGACCAGAAAGTTGCCAAGTGCTGTCAATTCAAGAGCAATCTAGTTATTATGTACGACTACATGCACATCTTCACCAATGTTCGCAACAACTGGATTACTGTTGATGGCAAGACACTCTCATTTGTCTAGATGTAATGAGTACAAAGCTTACTGGAGTGATATTCAGAAGGTTTATGAGATCGACCGGGCTACTCCTATTCGCTTAACCAAGCTGACGCACACCACTGTTCCCCAAGCCCCTTCAACGCCAGAGCATACCATTGTCTGCCAAGTGTTCAATGACAAGACTGTCGCTGCTTTAAAGACCCTCAAGGATTCACTTGGCATCAGCGAAGGCACAATCATCCTCACCCAGATAATGATGAGTGGTCAAGATGATGAACGTAGAAGACCGTTCTCAGCTATCCATCTGCACGACGAATCCAGACAGCCTTGGACAGCAGACTGTACAAGTTTCACTAGGCTGAGCAGGCCTGCCAAATTATATCTACCTGCGCATGGCAAGGAGGTGGTGGTAGTAAGCTGAAGCTAACTCAGCAAACTGCTGAAGCCTTCACTCGTGCCCACACTAATAATGTGGATGCTGCCAAATTGCTTCTGGTAGAGAAAGACTTTGACTACGTTCTTCCTGCTATATTTGCAGATGAAGCCTTGGAAAATTTTTCGGCCAAGCAGCAAAAAGCGGTGGAAATTTCTACATTGACGTAGTTGACATTATGGCTGCAGCTAAAATTGTAAATTTGCAAACACCATTAAGCATGACATTATGCCCGAATCTAGTTCTCGTGTGATTGATGCGCGACAAGAACTGTACAACTTCCATAAATCCAGATGAGCGAAGTGAACTCATTGACGAGATTACTCCTCAAGACACTCAGGAACTCTTGGGCTGACGATGCCCTTAAGCATAAAAGTAGTTGATTTGGCCGGACACCTTGTTCATAAATACGGCGATAGCACTAGTATGGAGGAGATCATTGATGATGAAGATGGTAACGAGGTGTCATCTGATTCTAGATAATTTGAATTGAGGTGGATTGAGTGTGCCGACTATGTCAACCGTCTTTTTGTACATAATGCCTATAATTTGTATGACAAGACTAAAATGCATTGCCGATTTCATTTTGCTGAGCTTTTATCCTCTGTAGATGCACCTTAGCTAGTAGTAATGCTGCATGTACTACTTTAGCTAACATTCTATTGAAAGCTCATGTCTCAATGTAAGTGACAAAGAGAAAGCTTTGGGATGCTCAGGAGGCAAGAAAAGCTCTCCAACTAGTGATAGACAAGACATAGTTGTAATAGGCATAGTGTTGTGACATGCATATAATGTTATGTTATACGATATATGACAATAAATATTAAAGTTTGACAGCTCTCCACACTTGCATCTTATTACAATCAGCCATCTCTCACCGTTTATGAGTTAGACACAAAAACGGGCAAAAAATACCAAAATTCAGTAATTTGACCTTGAAATATGACCTTTTGACCTTGAAGATGACCCAGTGGTGTTGAAATGACACTATTGAACTCGCCGTCCTCAAAAACCCCTATATGGATCCCGAGATCGTGTCTCTAGCCCTTCTAAGAAGTCATTTTAGCCCCGGAACTCAAGTTAATCCTTCAGACTCAAGTTACAAACCCCGAGCATGGGAGGTTCCAGTCCTTCTCTATAGGAGTCTATGGGTTCGACCGACGACTTCCCAGACTCAGAGTGGATACTCCAACCATTGTGCCCCTGCAGTCTGCCAGAAAGAGGGAGAAGTGCAAGTTCAAGACAGTATTGCAATTACTCAACAATTTACTCATTGTTACGACTTAACTTCCTTGAACCTCCTTTAAATCACTCAACGCTTCAAATACTGTTCCTTACTCATTCCAATCGTTTACTCTCTCATATATTTTATTGATGTGGAATCGTTGGGCCGTTTCAGTTCATGCAGTTTAATGTATTCTCATACACAATGACACAGGTGTTCTCACACACAGATACATAGGTGTTCTCACACGCAGATACATAGTTGTTCTCACACACAGGTAGAGGTGTTCTCACGTGCATATACAGATGTTCTCACATAGATACAGGTGTTCTCACACAGAGATACAGGTGTTTGAAAGATTCCAAGTTCAGCACAAATTTATTACTCTTCTACAGTTCTCGAGGTAAATAAAAACAAAATCAAGGGAGCAACAAGCAAAAGGAAGGAACTGTAGCATAACCCCAAGCCCCAACAGAACTGTGTTATCGTAAACGAGTTCATTCAACTCAAATGTCCTGGAAAAAAAATATTAAGTAACTACTTTTAATGGATCGAGGTTTATGTTACAGCGTCTTCCAATGGGCAAATGAAGTAGTGCAGACAAAGAAACTGGAGGCGAGTGCTGGAACAACTACCTCCCCCATTTCCCATCCTTTACCTCCCCCCCTCCCCCTCCGGGACCATTTTCTTGCTCACATATGCTGGCAGCCATGACACACACATTCAAGTACAACACAAACATGCAAATACAATTCACAAAGCACACACACACACACACCTTCTTAACTATATTTTACTTTGAATCTGCATTTGTTAAACATAGCTCTGCTTCTTGAGCTTGCACAGTATCTAAGTCACCCCACCCCTAACCCCTTGTTTTTAAGTTGTTTTGTGAAAGGGAAGAAGAAAAAAATTTTTTTTTTAATAGTCGTCAACACGGAATCATGAAATACAATTGTAACGGAGTTTTTATTACAAGCTTGCATACCCTCTTGTTGTCTTCTGTATGACCCAAGGTTTCAATGAGAAGCGATGCCATTTCAGAATTGGACGTTGAAGGTCAATTTCAACGTCATTTTCATGAAAAAAAATTAACCAAAATTGGAATGTTCTCCTAACTAGCTCTTTACCTTTTGTAAAATGCAAACAAAACTCGGAATTCCATCTTGATGCATTTCATTTGACGCAGAATTATCAAATAGTGAAGACATTATCATAATATTTGACTATAAAAGTCATTTTCAAGGTCATATTGAAGAAAATATTCACAAAATATGCCGGTTACACGATTAAATCGGACTTTAAGCAGATAGACTTGATGCAATAATTTGTTTCTTTATATTTCGGGATTAAGAGAGGTTTAAGACACTCAATTGTAAATGCATATCCAATATCCAATCTATTAAGGAGAAGGAGAAGGAGGTTATGTTTTCACCCATCGTCTGTCTGTTGTTACTTACGAAATCTAAAGATTTCGTAAGTATATTGATGACTTCCGTCCTCTGTTGTGTGTGTTGTTACTTACGAAATCTAAAGATTTTCGTAAGTAATTGATCACTTCCGTTTGTTTGTTTGTTTGTGTGCTTGTTTGTTACTTACGAAATCTTTAGATTTCGTAAGTATATTGATGACTTCCGTTTCTGTTTGTTACTTACGAAATCTAAAGATTCGTAAGTATATTGATGACTACCGTTTCTGTTTGTTTGTTTGTATGTTTGTTTGTTATTACGAAATTAAAGATTTCGTAAGTATATTGATGATTCGTTTCTGTTTGTTACTTACGAAATCTTTAGATTTCGTAAGTTATTGATGACTCGTTTCTGTTGTTGTTTGTATGTTGTTGTTACTTACGAATCTAAAGATTCGTAAGATATTGATGACTACGTTTCTTATGTTTGTTTGTTTTGTTTGTATGTTTGTTTGTTACTTACGAAATCTAAAGATTTCGTAAGTATATTGATGACTTCCGTTTCTGTTTGTTTGTTTGTTTGTTGTATTGTTTTTGTAGGCACGATAACTCGAGAACGGAAGAAGCTATACAATGTCAAATTACACCACGTGATTCAGGAGGTGATGCTAGTGCTGATTAGATTTTGGTCAAAATCGGTCAACGGTCAAGGTCACGGTGAGGTCAAACATTCGATTTTTGATGGTTTGGTACAGATAACTCGAGAACGGAAGAAAGCTACCAATGTCAAATACCAAGTGATTCAGGAGGGTGATGGCTAGTGCTGATTAGATTTTGGTCAAAATCGGTCAAGAGTCAAGTCACAGTGAGGTCAAACATTCGATTTTTTGATGGTTTTGTACAGAATCATCGTAGAACTTCTGGTTTGCGTCGCTACCTTCTCTGGAGACAGTTTTATTAGAAAGGTCAGAGGTCAAGTTGACGATTTCGTAAGTACCAGTCTATGACTGCTTGTTTGTTGTTTGTTTGTTTGTAGCACGATAACTCGAGAACGGAAGAAGCTACCAATGTCAAATTACACCACGTGATTCAGGAGGGTGATGGCTAGTGCTGATTAGATTTTGTCAAAATCGGTCAAAGGTCAAAGTCACGGTGAGATCAAACATTGGATTTTTGATGGTTTGGTACAGATAACTCGAGAACGGAAGAAGCTACCAATGTCAAATTACACACGTGATTCAGGAGGGTGATGGCTAGTGCTGATTAGATTTTGGTCAAAATCGGTCAACGTCAAGGTCACGGTGAGGTCAAACATTCGATTTTTGATGGTTTGGTACAGAATCATCGTAGAAACTTCTGGTTTGCGTCGCTACCTTCTCTAGAGACAGCTTTATTAGACAAGGTCAGAGGTCAAGTTGACGATTTCGTAAGTACCAGTCTATGACTGTCTTGTTTGTTTGTTTGTAGGCACGATAACTCGAGAACGGAAGAAGCTACCAATGTCAAATTACATCACGTGATTCAGGAGGGTGATGGCTAGCGCTGATTAGATTTGGTCAAAATCGGTCAAAGGTCAAGGTCACAGTGAGGTCAAACATAATTCCGTAAATTAACATGGAGAAATGGAGTATTTTTGCTTCGCTCGACGTTACGAGTTCGTTTTAACTTCGATTTTAATTTTGTCTTCGGATGCTTAAAACTCGGTTGTCGAAATTCTGGTAAAAATCGGATGTTTTGGAGACGTTTTAAGATTAAAAAAAATATTTCACTCGAAGCGTCAAGGGTGTCCCATGATGCAGTGCGCTCGAGCAACGTCACGGGTCGTCCATGATGCAGTGCGCTCGAGCAGACGTCACGGGTCGTCCATGATGCAGTGGCGCTCGAGCAGACGCGTCGTTGAGTCACGTTAAGGTTTTCCGTGTGCGCGGTGACGTTTTTCAATTAAAGATGGTGTTTAAAAGTCATTTTTTTCCAATAAAGGTTATCGTCGCATGCTGACTCGCTGAGCCGTCGGATTATGTAAAGATTGTTGGGGATGGCCGATATTACGGTTTTGTGACTTTGATAAAATAATATAAATAATTGCGTGGAGAAATGCGATTTTTGCTTTGCTCGACGTTACGAGTTCATTTTAACTTCGATTTTTAATTTTGTCTTCGGTTTTTGCGATCGTTAGGACGCTATTAAACTCGTTGTCGAATTCTGGTAAAAATCGGATGTTTTATGAGATTTATGTCGGTGTCGTATCTGAGGTATTATGCAATGAAGATTATGCTAATGAGGGGATTGTAAGACACAGCATTACGCGCTCGTTTGCGTCGCTACCTTCTAGAGACAGCTTTTATTAGACAAGGTCAGAGGTCAAGTGACGATTTCGTAAGTACAGTCTAGACTGCTGTTTGTTACTTACGAATCTAAGATTTCGTAAGTATATTGATGACTTCCGTTTCTGTGTTTGTTTTGTTTGTTGTTTGTTTGTTGTTTGTGTTTGTAGGCACGATAACTCGAGAACAGAAGAAGCTACCAATGTCAAATACACACTGATTCAGGAGGGTGATGGCAAGTGCTGATTAGATTTTGGTCAAAATCGGTCAACGGTCAAGGTCACGGTGAGGTCAAACAATTCGATTTTTGATGGTTTGGTACAGATAACTCGAGAACGGAAGAAGCTACAATGTCAAATTACACCACGTGATTCAGGAGGGTGATGGCTAGTGCTGATTAGATTTTGGTCAAAATCGGTCAACGGTCAAGGTCACGGTGAGGTCAAACATTCGATTTTTGATGGTTTGGTCAGATAACTCGAGAACGGAAGAAGCTACCAATGTCAAATTACACCACGTGATTCAGGAGGGTGATGGCTAGTGCTGATTAGATTTTGGTCAAAATCGGTCAACGGTCAAGGTCACGGTGAGGTCAAACATTCGATTTTCATGGTTTGGTACAGAATCATCGTAGAAACTTCTGGTTTGCGTCGCTAACTTCTCTAGAGACAGCTTTTATTAGACAGAAGTCAGAGGTCAAGTTGACGATTCGTATAGTACCAGTCTATGACTGCTTGTTTTTGTTTGTTTGTAGGCACGATAACTCGAGAACGGAAGAAGCTACCAATGTCAAATTACACCACTGATTCAGAGGGTGATGGCTAGTGCTGATTAGATTTGGTCAAAATCGGTCAAAGTCAAGGTCACAGTGAGGTCAAAAATTCGATTTTTGATGGTTTGGTACAGTAAACTCGAGAACGGAAGAAGCTACCAATGTTAAATTACACACATGATTCAGGAGGGTGATGGCTAGTCTGATAGATTTTGGTCAACATCGGTCAACGGTCAAGGTCACGTGAGGTCAAAACATTCGATTTTTGATGGTTTGGTACAGAATCATCGTAGAAACTTCTGGTTGCGTCGCTACCTTCTCTAGAGACAGCTTTTATTAGACAAGGTCAGAGCTCAATTTGCGATTTCGTAAGTACCAGTCTATGACTGCTTGTTTGTTTGTTTGTTTGTATGTTTGTTTGTAGGCACGATAACTCGAGAACGGAAGAAGCTACCAATGTCAAATTACACCACGTGATTCAGGAGGGTGATGGCTAGTGCTGATTAGATTTTGGTCAAAATCGGTCAAAGGTCAAGGTCACAGTGAGGTCAAATATTCGATTTTGATGGTTTGGTACAGATTACTCGAGAACGGAAGAAGCTACCAATGTTAAATTACACCACGTGATTCAGGAGGGTGATGGCTAGTGCTGATTAGATTTTGGTCAACACGGTCAACGGTCAAGGTCACGGTGAGTCAAACATTCGATTTTTGATGGTTGGTACAGAATCATCGTAGAAACTTCTGGTTTGCGTCGCTACCTTCTCTAGAGACAGCTTTTATTAGACAAGGTCAGAGGTCAAGTTGACGATTTCGTTAAGTACCAGTCTATGACTGCTGTTTGTTACTTACGAAATCTAAAGATTTCGTAAGTATATTGATGACTCCGTTCTGTTTGTTTTTTGTATTTTGTTACTACGAAATCTAAAGATTTCGTAAGATATTGATGACTTCCGTTTCTGTTTGTTTGTTGTTGTTTGTTTGTAGGCACGATAACTCGAGAACGGAAGAAGCTACCAATGTCAAATTACACCACGTGATTCAGGAGGGTGATGGCTAGTGCTGATTAGATTTTGGTCAAAATCGGTCAAAGGTCAAGGTCACAGTGAGGTCAAATATTCGATTTTGATGTTTGGTACAGATAACTCGAGAACGGAAGAAGCTACCAATGTTTAAATTACACCACGTGATTCAGGAGGGTGATGGCTAGTGCTGATTAGATTTTGGTCAACATCGGTCAATGGTCAAGGTCACGGTGAGGTCAAACATTCGATTTTTGATGGTTTGGTACAGAATCATCGTAGGAAACTTCTGGTTTCCGTCGCTACCTTCTCTAGAGACAGCTTTTATTAGACAAGGTCAGAGGTCAAGTTGACGAATTCTGTAAGTACCAGTCTATGACTTGCTTTGTTTGTTGTTTGTAGGCACGATAACTCGAGAACGGAAGAAGCTACCAATGTCAAATTACACCACGTGATTCAGGAGGGTGATGGCTAGTGCTGATTAGATTTTGGTCAAAATCGGTCAACGGTCAAGGTCACGGTGAGTCAAACATTTGATTTTTGATGGTTTGGTACAGATAATCGAGAACGGAAGAAGCTACCAATGTCAAATTACACCACGTGATTCAGGAGGGTGATGGCTAGCGCTGATTAGATTTTGGTCAAAATCGGTCAACGGTCAAGGTCACAGTGAGGTCAAACATTCGATTTTTGATGGTTTGGTACAGAATCATCGTAGAAACTTCTGGTTGCGTCGCTACCTTCTCTAGAGACAGCTTTTATTAGACAAGGTCAGAGGTCAAGTTGACGATTTCGTAAGTACCAGTCTATGACTGCTTGTTTGTTCGTTGTTGTTTTTGTATGTTGTTACTTACGAAATCTAAAGATTTCGTAAGATATTGATGACTTCCGTTTCTGTTTGTTTGTGTGTTTGTTTTGTTTGTAGGCATGATAACTCGAGACGGAAGAAGCTACCAATGTCAAATTTCACACGTGATTCAGGAGGGTGATGGCTAGTGCTGATTAGAATTTTGGTCAAATCGGTCAAGGTCAAGGTCACAGTGAGGTCAATATTCGATTTTTGATGGTTTGGTACAGATAACTCGAGAACGGAAGAAGCTACCAATGTCAAATTACACCACGTGATTCAGGAGGGTGATGGCTAGTGCTGATTAGATTTTGGTCAAAATCGGTCAAAGGTCACAGTTAAGGTCAAACATCCGAAAATGTAACTCGAGAACGGAAGAAGCTACCAATGTCAAATTACACCACGTGATTCAGGAGGGTGCTGGCTAGCGCTGATTAGATTTTGGTCAAATCGGTCAAAGTCAAGGTCACAGTGAGGTCAACACAAACATTCGATTTTGATGGTTTGGTACAGAATCATCGTAGAAACTTCTGGTTTGCGTCGCTACCTTCTCTAGAGACAGCTTTTATAGACAAGGTCAGAGGTCAAGTTGGCGATTTCGTAAGTACCAGTCTATGACTGCTTGTTGTTTGTTTGTAGGCACGATAACTCGAGAACGGAAGAAGCTACCAATGTCAAATTACACCACGTGATTCAGGAGGGTGATGGCTAGTGCTGATTAGATTTTGGTCAAAATCGGTCAACGGTCAAGTTCACGGGAGGTCAAACATTCGATTTTTGATGGTTGGTACAGATAACTCGAGAACGGAAGAAGCTACCAATGTCAAATTACACCACGTGATTCAGGAGGGTGATGGCTAGTGCTGATTAGATTTTGGTCAAAATCGGTCAAAGGTCAAGGTCACGTGAGGTCAAACATTCGATTTTTGATGGTGGTACAGAATCATCGTAGAAACTTCTGGTTTGCGTCGCTACCTTCTCTAGAGACAGCTTTTATTAGACAAGGTCAGAGGTCAGTTGACGATTTCTAAGTACCAGTCTATGACTGCTGTTTGTGTGTTTGTACTTACGAAATCTAAAGATTTCTAAGTATATTGATGACTACCTTCTGTTTGTTTGTTTGTATGTTGTTTGTTTGTTTGTTTGTTGTTGTTGTAGGCACGTATAACTCGAGAAGGGAAAAAGCTACCAAGGTCAAATTACACACGTGATTCAGGAGGGTGATGGCTAGTGCTGATTAGATTTTGGCCAAAATCGGTCAAAGTCAAGGTCACAGTGAGGTCAAATATTCGATTTTTGATGTTTGGTACAGATAACTCAGAATGAAGAAGCTACCAATGTCAAATTACACCACGTGATTCAGGAGGGTGATGGCTAGGCTGATTAGATTTTGGTCAAAATCAGTCAAAGGTCAAGGTCACGGTAGGTCAAACATTCGATTCTTGATGGTTTGTACAGAATCATCGTAGAAACTTCTGGTTTGCGTCGCTACCTTCTCTAGAGACAGCTTTTATTAGACAAGTCAGAGGTCAAGTTGACGATTTCGTAATACCAGTATATGACTGCTTGTTTGTTTGTTTGTATGTTGTTTGTTGGTTGTTTGTTTGCAGATAACTCGAGAACGGAAGAAGCTACCAATGTCAAATTACACTCACGTGATTCAGGAGGGTGATGGCTAGTGCTGATTAGATTTTGGTCAAAATCGGTCAAAGGTCAAGGTCACGGTGAGGTCAAACATTCGATTTTTGATGGTTTGGGACAGATAAACTCAGAACGGAAGAAGCTACCAATGTCAAATTACACCACGTGATTCAGGAGGTGATGGCTAGTGCTGATTAGATTTTGGTCAAAATCGGTCAACGGTCAAGTCACGGTGAGGTCAAACATTCGATTTTTCATGGTTTGGTACAGAATCATCGTAGAAACTTCTGGTTTGCGTCGCTACCTTCTCTAGAGACAGCTTTTATTAGACAAGGTCAGAGGTCAAGTTGAGATTTCTAAGTACCAGTCTATGACTGTTGTTACTTACGAAATCTAAGATTTCGTAAGTATATTATGACTCCGTTCTGTTGTTGTTGTTGTTTGTTTGTTGTTGTTTGTTTGTAGGCACGATAACTCGAGAACGGGAAGAAGCTACCAATGTCAAATTACACCACGTGATTCAGGAGGGTGATGGCTAGTGCTGATTAGATTTTGGTCAAAATCGGTCAAAGGTCAAGGTCACAGTGAGGTCAAATATTCGATTTTTGATGGTTGGTACAGATAACTCGAGAACGGAAGAAGCTACCAATGTAAATTACACCACGTGATTCAGGAGGGTGATGGCTAGTGCTGATTAGATTTTGGTCAAATCGGTCAACGGTCAAGTCACGGTGAGGTCAAACATTCGATTTTTGATGGTTTTACAGAATCATCGTAGAAACTTCTGGTTTGCGTCGCTACCTTCTCTAGAGACAGCTTTTTTAGACAAGGTCAGAGGTCAAGTTGACGATTTCGTAAGTACCAGTCTATGACTGCTTGTTTGTTTGTTGTGTAGGCGATAACTCGAGAACGGAAGAAAGCTACCAATGCAAATTACACCACGTGATTCAGGAGGGTGATGGCTAGCGCTGATTAGATTTTGGTCAAAATCGGTCAAAGGTCAAGGTCATAGAGAGGTCAAACAATTCCGTAAATTCATGTGGAGAAATGGAGTATTTTTGCTTCGCTCGACGTTACGAGTTCGTTTTAACTTCGATTTTAAATTTGTCTTCGGTTTTTGCGATCGCTTGGACGCTTAAAACTCGGTTGTCAAATTCTGGTAAAAATCGGATGTTTTGGAGACGTTTTAAGATTGTGTAAAAAATATTTCACTCGACGCGTCACGGGTCGTCACGTGATGCAGTGCGCTCGAGCAGACGTGTCTTTGAGTCACGTTAAGGTTTTCCGTGTGCGCGCTGACGGTGTTTTCGATAAAGATGGTGTTTAAAAGTCATTTTTTATCCCAATAAAGGTTATCCTCGCATGCCTGACTCGCTGAGCCGTCGGATTATGTAAAGATTGTGTGTGGATGGCCGAATATTACGGTTTTGTGACTTTGATAAAATAATATTAAATAATTGCGTGGAGAAATGGAGATTTTGCTTCGCTCGATGTTACGAGTTCGTTTTAACTTCGATTTTAATTTTGTCTTCGGTTTTTGCGATCGCTTAGGACGCTTAAAACTCGGTTGTCGAAATTCTGGTAAAAATCGGATGTTTGGAGACGTTTAAGATTGTATAAAAAATATTCACTCGACGCGTCACGGGTCGTCACGATGCATGTGGTCGCTCGAGCAGACGCGTCGTTGAGTCACGTAAAGGTTTTCCGTGTGCGCGCTGACGGTGTTTTCGAGGTCAAGTTGACGATTTCATAAGTACCAGTCTATGACTGCTTGTTACTTACGAAACCTAAGATTTCGTAAGTATATTGATGACTTCCGTTTCTCTTTGTTTGTGTGTTTGTTTGTTGTTTGTTTGTTTGTTAGGCACGATAACTCGAGAACGGAAGAACTACCAATGTCAAATTACACCACGTGATTCAGGAGGGTGATGGCTAGTGCTGATTAGTTTTGGTCAAAATAGTCAAAGTCAAGGTCACAGCGAGGTCAAACATAATTCCGTAAATTCACGTGGAGAAATGGAGTATTTTTGCTTCGCTTGACGTTACGAGTTCGTTTTAACTTCGATTTTAATTTTGTCTTCGTTTTTTCGATCGCTTAGGATGCTTAAAACTCGGTTGTCGAAATTCTGGTAAAATCGGATGTTTTGGAGACGTTTTAAGATTGAATAAAAAATATTTCACTCGCCGCATCACGGGTCGTCACGTTGGCAGCGCGCTCGAGCAGAGGCGCGTTGAGTCACGTAAAGGTTTGCGTGTGCGCGCTGACGGTGTTTTCGATAAAGATGTGTTTAAAAGTCATTTTTTTATCCCAATTAAGGTTATCGTCGCATGCCTGAATCGCTAAGCCGTCGGATTATTTAAAGATTGTTGTGGATGGCCGAATATTACGGTTTTGTGACTTTGATGAAATAATATTAAATAATTGCGTGGAGAAATGGAGATTTTTGCTTCGGTCGACGTTACGATTTTTGATGGTTTTGTACAGAATCATCGTAGAAACTTCTGGTTTGCGTCACTACCTTCTCTAGAGACAGCTTTTATTGACAAGGTGAGAGGTCAAGTTGACGATTTCGTAAGT
This sequence comes from Eptatretus atami, assembly GCA_035128595.1. Lineage (NCBI taxonomy): Eukaryota > Metazoa > Chordata > Myxini > Myxiniformes > Myxinidae > Eptatretus > Eptatretus atami. The sequence goes on from CM068964.1 coordinate 45,454,807, forward strand.
ACCAGTCTATGACTGCTTGTTTGTGTGTTTGTTTTGTGTTTGTTTGTTTGTTTGTAGGCACGATAACTCGAGAACGGAAGAAGCTACCAATGTCAAATTACACACGTGATTCAGGAGGGTGATGGCTAGTGCTGATTAGATTTTGGTCAAAATCGGTCAAAGGTCAAGGTCACAGTGAGGTCAAACATCCAAAAAAAAAGTTATAACTCGAGAACGGAAGAAGCTACCAATGTCAAATTACACCACCTGATTCAGGAGGGTGATGGCTAGCGCTGATTAGATTTTGGTCAAAATCGGTCAAAGGTCAAGGTCACAGTGAGGTCAAACATTCGATTTTTGATGGTTTGGTACAGAATCATCTTAGAATCTTCTGGTTTGCTTCGCTACCTTCTCAAGAGACAGCTTTTTATTAGACAAGGTCAGAGGTCAAGTTGACGATTCCGTAAGTACCAGTGTATGACTGCTTGTTTTTTTGTGTGTGTGTTTGTGTGTTTGTTTGTAGGCACGCATAACTCGAGACGGAAGAAGCTACCAATGTCAAATACCACACGTGATTCAGGAGGGTGATGGCTAGCGCTGATTAGATTTTGGTCAAAATCGGTCAAAGCTCAAGGTCACAGTGAGATCAAACATAATTCCGTAAATTCATGTGGAGATATGGAGTATTTTTGCTTCGGTCGACGTTACGAGTTCGTTTTAACTTCGATTTTAATTTTGTCTTCCGTTTTTGCGATCACTTAGTACGCTTAAAACTCGGTTATCGAAATTCTGGTAAAAATCGGATGTTTTGGAGACGTTTTAAGATTGTATAAAAAAATATTTCACTCGCCGCGTCACGGCTCGTCACGTGGTGCAGCGCGCTCGAGCAGAGGCGTTGTTGAGTCACGTAAAGGTTTTCCTTGTGCGCGCTGACGGTGTTTTCGATAAAGATGGTGTTTAAAAGTCATTTTTTATCCCAATAAAGGTTATCGTCGCATGCCTGACTCGCTAAGCCGTCGGATTATGTAAAGATTGTTGGTGGATGGCCGAATATTACGGTTTTATGACTTTGATAAAATAATATTAAATAATTGCGTGGAGAAATGGAGATTTTTGCTTCGGTCGACGTTACGATTTTTGATGGTTTGGTACAGAATCATCGTAGAAACTTCTGGTTTGCGTCGCTACCTTCTCTAGAGACAGCTTTTATTAGACAAAGTCAGAGGTCAAGTTGACGATTTCGTAAGTACCAGTCTATGACTGCTTGTTTGTTTGTCTGTCTGTCTGTGTGCAGGATATCTCAAAATGGTCTGGACGGATTCAGATTAAATTTTGTGGAGAGTTTGGGTGTGTGACAACGATTAACTTTTTAGATTTTGGTGAAGATCCGGATCCGGACCGGCTACGAGAACTGGCTACTATAATTTAAGTGATTCTTCACCATTGAGAGACAGGGCTAAAATGATATATCGCACGATATCTCAAAAAGTTGTGGACAGATTCGAACGAAACTTGGTGAACACGTTGGGTGTCTGACAAGAAAGAATTGATTCAATTTTGGTGAAGATTCAAATCCGGATCTGGATGCGAGAATTATTTAATTTTTAAAGTGATTCATCACCATTGAGAGATAGGGACAAAAACTATATACAGAATGAAATTTCAAACATGTATTGGGCCTGATATGTTCTCGTGGATCAGGCATTGCGTGTCGGAGGTATGCACTCTACCGAGTGCCCTTCTAGTTTCACTTGCCTTTGATGTTACAGATCAGTGTCAACGTCAACTTTATGATAATTAAGTGTCTAAAATCTGTTTTGTATAGAATTTACATGGTGTCCGTGTACATTATTTTAAATCTTCAGAAGGTCATCTAACAGGCAAATAATTTTTATTTCAGGTTCTGATTGAAAACTAAGGCATGGAGGTACTTCGTCTCAACGCAAAAGGAAAAATTGGGTGGGCATCTATTCTTTGAATATGACATCCAGCGACATCCTTCATCAATGTGCAAAATAGGCTGTTTTTTGGTTGTAGTTACAGTACTGTTAGGTCATGTTGTGTTTGTTATTATCAAAAAGTAATTTTCCTGCTGTGTAGCTGATTGGCGTACAGTACCACTCTTCCCTTTGACCTGGCACCCCACTATCACATCTGTCTTTCCTGAATTCTATATAATTTACAACATTACTGGTATCGCACTCTTCTCTCTTCAAGTTAGCATTTTCCTTCTCGAGAGTTTGCTTTTGTAGCCATATTATCCACCGATCCACCAGAACACCTGTATTCTCCCCTATGTCTCATCCTTGCATCCCTTGTCCATCTCCATTTGTTTTGGCCCTCAGTTTTGGCCCTACTGTTGGTATTTCCCCCTTCTCTTTCTGGTGTTCGTTTTTTTGTTTTGTTGGATGCTGATCCATTCAGAGTTATAGCTCTACCACGAGCCTTGAGTCTGTATTTTTTTAAAAAACAGAAAAAAAAAAGATGAAATTTCCCACTCAGTGCATCAGTTGCCAAGAAGGTATTAATGAACATCTGCGCCCCTCTCCATCAGAGGATGGAAAGACCAGACTATTAAACGTTGCCAATTAAATAAGAAAGCTTAAAGATTCTGACTCGATTAATATTACTGATCGTATAACTCGACTCTGAAAGTGAAATGTGGCAAGGAAATCTTATCAAATGGCACAAAATTTGCTACAGCCAATTCACAGCTGAAAGTCGTATAGACTGAAACGGCTGAGGTAGCAATATCTATAGAAGCAACAAACGAGGCCTGGAGAACTTAAAGCAACAAGCCAGAAGCCAGTCAATCGCATTTCAATACCCTTGTGTGATAACAATGTGTATATTTTGCCAAACACCATGCAATAAACAATTACACAATTGTTTATTTGAAAAGGTAATTAAACAAGCACAAAAGGATGTTACAATGAGTGTGAGGTTGGGAGATGCTGTTTATGTTACAGTTGCTGATGGTAAGTACCACGTTCAGTGGTGGGTAGAATTTCAGATTGAGATGGAAAAGGTCAGTGATCATGCAAAAGATGATCATGATCAGGATACAATTCTGGATTAACTGTGTTTGCATATTATATCAGGCCTGAAGTTGGATAATGTATATGACATGAGACAAGTGTGGGAGGAATACGTTCATCAGCTGTGTAGATACCACCTGATGTCCATATACCTCAGAGTTACATTTCCAGGCAAAGAACATTCTATGATGTTGTTCAGAAATGCCATCAGGCAGCTTTGTCCATCCTTTGAGTGGAAAATATGGACATTTGTGTTTGTATCCCAGTGATAAATCTGATCACTACAATGAAAGAACACTAACGAGAGATTCTCACGTTGAAAATCTTGACACATCCTTCAAATCTGCAGAGAATGTGGAATTTATTGTGAAGAAGCAGGATCCAGTATCAATAGATTATCTCAAGATTATAATGGACTATGAAGACATCCCTGGCAATAGCTCTGCACACAGAAGAATAGACCAGGAACAGGTCAAAAGTGTTATTTCAGAAAAGCCTGTACCTGTTCCTGTCTGCACTGTTTGGAGACATATCATGTCTTAATGAAAACAACAGTGATTCAGAGAATTATGAAGAGCAGCTCTTAAGGATGGTTTATAGTATTGCACAAGATGTGGTGAATGCAGTAACAAGAAACAGGAGGTTGACCCTGAAACATGTCGGTATCACCATACAACAGGCAACAAGATCAGAATGTCTTGTCAACTTCTGTTGCTCTACTGGACAATCCATCGGAATGGATACTGTTCGTAGAATTGATACAACTATTGCCACTTGTATTCTTGACAAGTTTCAAGGAAAGGGTGTCTACCCTGACGGCATTCTCCCTAACACACTTGGTCACTTAATTCTTGCTTCATGTGACAATATTGATGTTCTAGACCGGAAGAAGAAAAAACACTCCACTGCACAAAAATAATGCTATGACAACATGATCTTGCTCTGAGGAGAAATGACAGCGATGTACGCATTGACCGAGAAAAAGCACTGAAGCAAGACAAATGGTTGGTTTCAAATGAGATGACAAATTGTCTCTGGTTTGCATTGCATATTCGGAAACTGTGCAACATCCCAATACAATAAACTAGGTACAATTTGGCTTACTTCAGTCTTAAATAAACTTTTTGATATAATATGACAATGGTTCATGCACAAAAGGCAGGTAAATATGGATACGTTATACCCCAAGAAGCATCCCACAGCAACACATGTACTCTGTATACACTTGCATTCATCAATACTAATAAATGTCAGTATGTGTCAGTCAGTCATTCAGTCAGTGTGTGTGTCTCCTCCATAACTCCAAAGCCATGAAACCTAGTTACCTGAAACTTTGCATGCATACTCAGGGAACTCCAAGGAAGTGCATGAGTGAAAATTGGGTGTTTGGGTTAATTAAAACACGACCTTTGAAGATAATTAACGGACTTATTTAATTATTTCCTTTTACAGGCGCGTCCTCAACCACCTCGCTCTCCCTCGAGGTGCATCTACTGTTACCTCGCTGGGGTCTTCATTTGCCCTTTTTGTTGGCCTGCTTAAACCATGCCTTGACTTGGAACAGGCTACAATGATTTCTTAACGATAAAGTATTTTTTTTTCACTTTCCTCACTTGTATTATTGAATGCCTGTTCATCATCGGTCCAAATCGCTAGACACATTGCAATGCTTATAAATGCCTGGAGATGCCAGCGTTCGTGGCTTTATTTCATTTCCGCACATGCCATAACCTCGAGAATCTCTTAAACTAAGCAGAATTACAAAATCTAAGCTCAAGAGTTGAACATAGCAGCAGTTTTGATGAGTAAAAAAAGTGTTAATTTGTCTAATTCGGACATAATTGACATTCCGGGTGTCTCCGGGTGGTGTGTGTTTAATATGATGGCCCAGCAATTGATAATTATAATCACTTGCCAAGAGACCAATTCCTTATCAACCATTTTGTTGGAGTGTTGAAGCCACTTTCCGAGCACTCTACAATATTCGCACTGTCACTGAATACTGCATATCGATTGACTTGAAGAATGTTCAGGGACCACTCGTCTGCGTTGGCCCCGCATTGTTCTGCTGTGTATCGGGCGATGCCTGGGTCGCAGAAAATGTACAATTTTATATTACACCACGTTTTCCCTTTTCATACAAGCTTCTTTCATCATACGACCTGTCGTTTTGGCAGAGGTAAAGACAAATAAAAGACTGAAACATTTCGTTAACATCACGGCAGGACAGCCAAGAGGTATGCATGCTCACTCTAAGCTGTCTATAGCATGGGAGTGAATCCTGACCCAGCTATAAACTGTCATCAAAGTATTTCAAAGGCAGGACGATTCATCAATGTGTGTGCCCTTAAACTGAGCATCACATCTGCCGGAATCTCCCCACCCCCTCCAACCCTCCTCCCCTCTCTCTCACCATCTATCTCCCCCACCCCTCACTCACCCCCACCCCTCACTCACTCTCCCACACTCTCCCTCGCACCCTCTCCCTTTGCCTCCCACCCCGATCCCTCTCTCTCCCACCCGATCCCTCTCTCTCCCACCCCATCCCTCTCTCTCTCCTACACCAATCTGTCTCTCTGTCTCTCTCTCTCACTCCTTCTGTCTGTCTTGTCCCTTATGCATGGTCACATCTTTTAAGTTATAAACTTCAAACTCGGGATACAAATCGAACTTTGTGGGGGTGGGGAGGGGGGTAACATCGGCTATGTGGCTGCAGCCTCGTGCAGGATGTGAGAAACAGGGGAAGGTGGTGTAAATTCTCCACAAAAATGTGCACCATGTCATGCCACCTGGTGGTGGTAGCAGTGGGTATTACAATTTCCTTTTTTTACCTGGACAATGCTGACTGCTGAGGTTAAAACACTCTCTTCGCATGGATAAACTTGTTCTTCTTCCCTTCTCCACCCCACCCCCCCCCATAAAAAAAATAAAGGCAGTGGCCTGTTAAAGCCTGTCATCGTATGTGAGACATTTCTAGTGAGAAGGGACATCAGGATGAACAGGGGGAAAAAGCGGGTGGGGAGCGTGATGTGGTGACGAGGACGTGGAGGTGGGTGGGGATGAAGAGTTAAAGCACTCTATGCATGGGTAAATTTGTCTTCCTTTGCTTCTCCTTCTCACCAAAATTTTTGGCAAACACGGTGACTAATTGGTCCATCAGCAAAACGACGGGTAGGCCGTGCTAGTCTAATATATAAAGCTCTTTCTAACCACTGACTCACTAACTGACTGATTGATATTAAAGATCGGGAACTTCTGGGTGACATAAAAAGCTAAAATTTTGCGTGCCGATGGACATCAAAGCCAACACACCAGAAAAAAAAACAAATCACAGAATCATTGGAAAGCATTCATAAATGAAATTATAAATAAATGAAAAAATAAATGAAAACAATGTGGGTGAGCGACCCAAGACAATGGGGAAGCACGGTCATTTTGTGTGCAGATGGACATTAAAGTGAGTACACTAAACATTTAGCAGGCTGTCCCAACACTAAAACTGAGGCTAACTCAACACTGAAACCTTGGTCAACCCAACATCTAAGAGGCCAACTTAATAACAAAGACACCAATCCAACACCTAACCCTAGGCTGGGCCATCCCAACACCGAATGCAAGGTCAACCTTTATCTCTTCCACAAGCGTCGAGTTTGTATAGAAGAAAAACCTCACACCTAATCTGAGGCCAACCAAGTACCTAACTCTGAGCCAACCCAACACCGAACCCAAAGCAACACATCACCAAGCTGATGAAACCAACACCATACGTACGTAAGTCAAATAAATTAAGCAAATAAAACACCATAATAAAATGCTGTGGTGAAAAACATTAAGCACAAGCAGATAGACAAGTCTGACACCTACCTGATTGTCATGTGTTTGGTTGTATTTTAAAAAGCCGATGACTGTGTTGAAATTTAAATAACGGGGTATGGGCCACGGGCTAGATGGTTGATGTCTGTGTATGTCTCTTTAATTTATGCTCAAGGTCATACGAGTGATTTACGAGATGAAAAAAAAGAAATAACAGTTTCCAAAGATAAAGTTAAAAGCTGTTTCTTTTTGTGTTCACCATCATGTCTTTGAAGGACAAATTACCTATTAAAAGTAGGGTCCACACCATACCCTATTCTCCCCATAGGATTTCAATAAAATACTTGTTATAAATTAAAGATACAATGGAAATAACATATCTTTTAATATTTCGTATATCAATACACATCCGACAAGTTTATAAAGCAGTCCATTTCAAAAGTTCCTCTCGGAGTCACGCTGGACCCACTTCCCAGCCATGGACAAATTGAGCAAACACTGTATCCCAAACACCAGCACAGTATAAATAGATATTTACCGTAGCTCCCTTTCAACGCGCAAGCCTAAAATTATCTTCTGACAGGCAACAAAATCCCCACATCCTCGTCCCACAACCTATTTGACTATAATAGCACCTGAACCCAGATACCAGACATTGTCACCTTGAAGCGTGCAACAGGTGCTGTCCATGTGTTCTAATTCAAGTGCCCATGTGACACAGGATTCTGTCACAATTAGCATTTGTTGTTGATGCACAACAATGTGTTACATCCAAGTTGCACAGTGGATATGGTTCAGGCCATGAGGGACAGTTGAAAATAGGCCAATATTCACGCTCTCTTTCCCAATGACCACCGAAAACTGGCAGAGTGACAGTCTGGTTCGAAAAGCAGGCACAGGTGAGCAGATAGGTAACCTCATAGCTTTGAAGAATCGATGTCCCTCAGGGTGCCTGCCTGATTTTCAACCTCATAGTGTAACAATGTGTAACTTTATATGTGTAACAATGCTGTGACCCACCATGATTTCATGGAAGATGCTCCAGCAGGGTTGTCTCCTTATCTGGACCATGTGGATAACCACTTAGTCAAAAAAAATAGTATTGATACTTGCATACATTGGGCATAACATTGGCCGATGGAATTTAACCTGAGCAAGTGTAAAGTGTGGGATGGGAAAAAAAAACAATGAAAATAGAGATTACAGGATGCAAGGGGTAATATTGGAGCATGTCACACAGGAGAAGGATCTGGGGGTGGTAACAGATATGGGAGGTGGTAATAGATATGGTGCTGTCAACAAGCAGCACAGTGCCAGGCAACTATAGGTAAAGCAAATGGGATTTTAGGTTGTATTCGGAGGGGTATCAATTATAAATTAAAGAGGTGGTGTTAACATTGTACAGTAATTTAGCGAGGGCCACATCTAGAATATTGTGTGCAGTTCTGATCACCACAATTCAGGAAGGACGGAGATGCCATAGAGAGGGTTCAGTGCAGGGCTACGGGATTGATTCTGGGCCGAGCTAGACTCAGCTATGAGCGGCTGAAGGAGACAGGGCTTTATACACTAGAAAGGAGGCGGTTATGAGGAGATATGATAGAGATGTTTAAGATAATTAAAGGTATCGATAAAATCAGTGCAGATGAATTATTCAACAGAGTAGACAGTGATGGGACCAGGGGCCATAGCCTGAGAGTTAAGAAGAGGAGAGTTAAGACGGTAGTAAGGTAGAGGACTATTACCCAGAGAGTAGTTAATGTATGGAATGGTCTCCCTGGAAAGGTAGAGGCAGCAGAAACAGTCGATAAGTTTAAATTGGAATTTGATAGGTACCTGGAAGGTATGGAGATAGAGGGGTATAGGGATGATGATCAAACTTTTAGGTAGCTTGAGCATGGATGGGTGATTGTGTGCATGTGTACGGAGTGCTGTTGGTTGGGGTCTCTTCAAGGGGTGGGGGTCTCTGTGGTTGTTGTTGTGTGTTTTTATCCAAGCCCATGCCCCCTCCCCTGAGGGGTAGAAGGGAAAAAAATACAAAAACTACAAAAACTTAAAATAAATAGATTTAAAAAAGAAATTCTTTTTTTTTTTTGCATTTTCTTCTTTGGATCTTGTGTTGATAAATTAGTGTGGTGTTCATGAAGGCATGATGGGCTGAATGGCCTCCACCTGTGTCTGTTTTCCTTGTATATTTCCTTGTCTATGTATAAAACTCAGCGGCTCGTCTGCACAAAGAGCAATTTCAAACCATGTTCGAACAAAAAGGAGCTGATGGCAAAACTGTCAACTCAAATAGTCGATCTTGAAAGCCTTTGTGTCGACCGTTTCCTCGTAAAGGGTTTCATTCGTGTTTTAAATGTTTGTTACCAAAAGCAAGTGCTTGTTCGACTTATGTGCGACGGATGGAAAACGTTTTGTGATGCAATGGTGGACTATGTTGAGAGTTCCAGGGGTGGCGAATGGCACAGGTTTGCTTTTGCTCTAAATTTGGAGCAGTTCTCCTGGGCAGGAGGGATCAAGCTCGAGTTTGCCATTGGGCATGAGACACTGGGAGAGCAGTTTTGGGTGAACACTACATCATTGAAGGTTTCACCAAAACTATGGAGGAGTCGAGCAGTGGAGCAGAGGACGTCCAAGCAAAGATCTAGCAACGGAGGAGCTTGGTGTGTAACAAGTATGTGGAAGTGGTGATGTAAGCTCTGATAAAAGTATTTAAAATATAACTGCAAGTGTTCATTACCTCCGCCACCGAAGGTGAACGGAGGTTATGTTTTCACCCCTATTTGTTTTTCTGTCTGTCTGTGTGTCTGTATACTCTGTGAGTGGGATATCTCAAACATATATAGACGGATTTGGACTAAAAATGACAGGATGGGTGTGTGACAAGGACAAATCGATAGATTTTGGTGAAGATCCAGATCGGGATCCGGATAGCAGAATTATTGAATGATTCTTCACACCATTGAGAGATTGGGCCAAAAACGATACATAGCATAATATCTCAAAAAGTTATGGATGGATTCAGATGAAACTTGGTGGACAAGTTGGGTAAGTGATGAGAACAAATTGTTTAGATTTTGGTGAAGACCTGGATCCAGATCTGGCTTATCGGTGGAATACAAAACGTAAACTGTTCAGCCTGGCAGAGATTTTGTGTTCTACTGAGTGTCGTTACAGTTAATTTACTGTTTCTACTTTGGTTTTGAATTCAAAAAAGTTATTTTGCATACGTACAAATCAGATAATAATAATAATAATAATAATAATAATAATAATGATACAATCCTAATTTAGATAGATAATTCTTACGAGAGGTATTCCATGGAGTAGCAAGGTGGTGCTAGATGCTTTCACTCTGGATCATAAGAGTGTAACCAAGTTTAATCTCTGATAATATCTGCCATAGGAAATTTGTTGTTGTGATCGTCATTGTTATTGTTCTTCAAAACATGACATTCCTCAAGATTTTCAGACGGTCCATCATTTGAGACCTCACTTAATTGACCGGGTATATTGTCAAGCACAAACGTCTTTCAAATTCAATTTTCTATTCCAGCTTGAGCGAAGTCCAAATTAATCAGCACTTAACATAGTTACAAAACATAAAATGGGAGCATTGATCACAAACAAATATGAAGAACAAATTGTGAAGGTTGTTTATACTTGGATGTTCCTCAATGAGGTTGCATCCACACCTCCCTGAATGGAAAGAATTTAGAGAAAAAAACAAGTGTGTGACATTGACATAGGCAGTCTAATACTAAAAGAGCTACCACATTCAAGCTTGTATTAGAAACACAATTACCGAATGTAGCATGGACAATAGTCATTGTTTGAGTTAGCATTTAATTAGTGAAAAGCTTAAACCATTCTTCAAATTATATTCATAATGTGTGTGTGTGTGTGTGTGTATATATATATATATATATATATATATATATATATATATATATATATATATATATATATATATATATATATATATATATACGAGTACATATATATATATATGTATATATTGTTGCGGTTCTGTAAAACCGCATTACTCCGAGGCAATGGCACACAACATACAACGATCCCAAGGGAGTTATTTCTTCAGTAGTTGTGTAGTTAGTCCTTCCCATATGTCTCGTGGGAAAATGGGAAAGATGCATTGTGTTGGGCTCTTCAGTTAGGTCTCCAATATTCAACCCTTGCACTTCTTTCACTCCTTTGCCCTACTTTATCTCTCTCATGAACCACTCAAGCAAGCACTCACAGACGATAATGATGACACCAACCAAGCAAAACACCGCGAGCACCTCATTTGCATATGTGCCTCATTTGTATATGTGCACCAGTTTCCAACGCCATCTCACCTTCATTCTGTTCACCATGACGCAACCACGCTCACCACAACCACTCCACATGTCTCCCAAAAATACCCGCAACAACATTCATTCACATCTTCACTACAAATGCCGCAGTAACAAACATCTCCGGCTTCACTACAGACGCTGCCATTACAATCATCTCCTCCCTCTTCATTGCAACGCCACATTACAATCTCTTCACTTCAAATTTCCACAACCTACTCTCACCTCTACAACTGCCACAACTGCCACCTATTCGACGAACGCTCACCACAGCCTCGAGGGATGCAGAGGAAACGAGAGTCGGGTTATTTCCGGGCATAACTCGAAGAGCGAATGTGCGCTGGAGTTTGTTCGAGCATGTACAAGTAACATAATGTAATGAACAAGTAATGAACAAGTACAAGTTCCCTAAATGACCACGTTTGAAAGGAGGCCAGTGCACGCTCGGGCCTCGGCACCGGAGAGCGCTTCCAAAAATACTGGCCCTATGTTAATCTTGGAGCTCCAATGTGTGGACAGGTCAGTGAGTGAATGAGGCCATTTTTTTGGTTTCTGGGCCTGGTGGGGTGTGGCTTCGATGCGGGATGACTGCTGTGGGCCAACAGGGAAGCTGGAAATCACCAACAGCCCCATTTGATCCGACTCTCTGATTCAATTTCAACCAGTTCACCGCAGCCTGTGTTTCCACAAATGAAGGTGGATCACAGTCGATTGGAGGGTCAGCAGTCGGGATAGTAAACACCCCTGACATCCAACTCTCCAGCTGGTAGATCGGCCTGGTACAGCCGCTCAAAGTAACCAGCCCAGCGGGTGTTCACTGTGGACTCCTCTGTCAACAGCCCAACACCCTTCGCTCTAACTGCAGTACACCGAGGGATGGGCCTGGACGAACGCAACGGGTGAATTCCCCTGTAAGCAAGACGAGAATCGCTTGACCACAGGTGATGATCTTCCCCCTCACAGATTCCTCACATATGCCTCCTTGTCCACACTCAGCACACTCACAGATTCCTCACACATAGGCCTCCTTGTCCACACTCAGCAAACGTACAGTTTTATGCCTCAACTCCCTGAACAGCTCAGCTCTGCCATTAAGCCTGGCCCTGAAACTCTGATGAATGGTATCCAGTGTCCCGAACGAGAACAAAATTCTTCTTTACCTTTTGGTGAGTTCCAAGACATCCACTGGCAACATCAAGGATGGTGGTCTTGAAAGCATTCCACAACTCTTCAGGATTCCCCCAAAGCACCCAGACCCCCCCCCTTCCCCAAAAAATCCCCACTCAGCCTGTTTGCAAACTTCTCAGCTACCCTCTCATCCTTGAGCTTGCCAACATCCAGCCTGGGCTGGGATGGTACCATTCTCCCGGATTTAAGCTGCAACTTCAGCGTTGCTACCACAAGCCTGTGGTCAGTATTGAGGAACTGAGCACTTCGGTAGACCCTGCAGTTTTGGGTCATCCTCCGGGTACCATCAACCAACGGACAGGTCGCAACTTTGCTCAGACAGGAGGATGGGTATGATAACTGCAGAGAAGGGATTAGATGAGGAGAGAGAGAGAGAGAGGAGAGAGAGAGAGAGAGAAAGAGAGAAAGAGAGAAAAGAGAAAGAGAGAAAGAGAGAAAAAGAAAGAGAGAAAGAGGAGAAGAGAGAAAGAGAGAAAGAGAGAAAGAGAGAAAGAGAAGAAAGAGAGAAAGAGAGAAAGAGAGAAGAGAGAAAGAGAGAAGAGAGAAAGAGACAGAGAGGAGAGAGAGAAGGTTTCCATGAAAGAATCCCCATGCCATAATAAAGTCAAGTGTGGTGGATATTGGAGACAAATCCTGACGTTAGAAGGTATCTTGCAGTCAATACAGGAAGAATTTAAACAACATATTATTTTAAACAATTAGTGAAACTGTAATATTATTTCCTTTTCTCAAAATAATTTATTTTGTATGTTATAATTTGTAATTGATGATGTGGTTTCCATATAATGATGTTTAAATGCCAAAAGAGTTGGAGCAAGTTAACTTTAACACATTTTTGTCACTAACAGCAAACTCCCCAAAAGGAAAGAAAATGATGCAGGTGGAAAGAACTTCACGAGTTAGCCTCTCTGCAACGAATCAAGGGAAAGCAACCTCTGAGATTAGCAAGGTGTGCACACAAGTTTTGTGTTTATCTTTTTCATGCAAAAACCTCAAAATGTTTTGTGAAAGTGGTGAAACTGTATTTTGCATGTTCTGTTCAAGGCCAACATTTTGATATTCTGTATTTGTCATATATAAATTGGATTTGGATTTGGTGTCATAGTTAATTTCTAACTAAAGGATATACCTAACTAGTGATGAAGCTAAAAAGGTAATTAATTGACCATAGAGTGATGGTTGGACGGAACATGCATGGGATTTAACGAACTGGCAAAGAGGAGAGAAGGAAGCGCAGTAACCTGCAAACAAGAGCTTTGGCTTCAGTAAGGTTTGTGGAGATGAAAAAAATTGTGGGCAGGGATTGGAAGTGACATGACATGATGGTGCACGACCTACTGGAAGCCCTGGAGGGAAGAGTGGAATTGAAGTAATGAAAATGTCAATTTCATTTTATTACTATGGTTCATTGAAGTGGGCATAGCCTGGTGTTGGGTTAGTGGTTAGGGTGACTGGCTTGCGATCTTAGGGTCCTGAGTTTGAGCCCCGTTGGCCACTGAATTTCACCAGGTGGGGTTGACTCAGCCTGCCATCCTTCTGAGGTTGGTGAAATGAGTACCAGTGTATTGGTGTAGGGGCACAGCATCAGTGACATAGTCGCGCCCCAACAATATGATAGCTTCCCAGCAACCAAGCTGCCTTATGCAAGAATAAGAATTAGTGAAATTGGCTTTGCTTGAGATCTACGTTGTAAATGTATATAGATTGAGAATATCTGTGTATCTTTAGAGTTAAGGCATTGTTCATATAAGTTTATATCAGATGAGTGAAACAAGTTCCCTGTGAAAATGTAGAGGCATCAAGAGTAGAATGATAGTGATAACACATTCTGTTTATTTTGGTCGTAAATTGCCATAGTAAATCACTTTCCAGAGTTACGTCAGAAAGTCACAAGAACAGCTTTTAATTGTTTGGTGGGGATTAGCAGTGCTACGATCAACAAAGGCATAATGAAGGGCCAATTCTCACTGAAAGGATAGATACATTTCATAAAGTGCTCTACAATGTCTTGTTACTCCGTGCACACAAAGTGAGAAGCAGGGATAAACAATTGGTTCACTTTGTCTGTCTACAAATGTCAGCTTATGATCAACGAAAAACTTCATTTCAATTGAATGTTATATTTTGAACACAAATTGGAAAATGATTCTGTAGTTTTGCAGTACTTTGACTCCATTTGTCCCAATTGTGCATGTGCAGAGAGGAGTGAGAAAATTGTTTTACCCTGTTTGCCTGTCTGGCAGTCAAACAATATTGAAAATCTTTCCAAACAGGAAACTTACTGTTTTTAAGGATGTTATAAAGGACACAAACAATATTGAAAATCTTTCCAAACAGGAAACTTACTGTTTTTAAAGATGTTATAAAGGACACAAACAACAGGCACGAAGAACTAACGTAACGTGTTAAATGAGGTGGTGTAAAAGATGCTGCTTCAATGGTGGCAAACTTCCAAAAATATTATTTTCTACAACCTTTCAAATCATTATTTTATTTCAATTTAATTACATAGTTGAACACTGAAGAACACAAATCCCTTTTTTGTCACATTCAAAACCCTTCCATTTAGCAGTACTTGGACAAAATAGCAGGGCATTTTACATATTGACCAATCAAATTTACTGTTTCAAGACCCCGCCCATGTCCTTTTTGCTCAAGACTGCGCAGGGTAATGTGTTCTATGAACTCCCTGGTTTGAAAATCGTTTTCTTTATTTCATCCTATTTATTTCACATGGACATAGACCCTTTTACAATGTCTAATATTTTGGTAAAAGAGATAGAACACAATGCTGGTAGTTCCTGAGGCTGTAATTGTTGAGAATGCTTCCAAACATTTTCCAGGGATGGTGTTAGAGGCGAGACCATTTCACTCTAACTACTGACACTGCACAGATGTTGCAAACTTTGATGTAGCATATGAAAGATCACAAAATGCCAGTTTGTGAGTCAATTCAAATGCCAATATAATTGATATGCAGGCAAATATGGATGCTTGTATTGGGAATTTAGGACGTGGTATGAGAGCCCAATGTGTTGAATTAAGAGCACAAAATGCCAGTTTCCTTGCTGGCATTAAGGATTTGAAGGTCGATATGGATGCTCACATAAAGATTTTTCATGTTGATTTGAATGCTAAGCTGGATGAGCAGCATAATGGAATGGAGCTATTATGACACAGTCGACTGCTAAAGGTGCTTCGAGGATGAACAAAGAGAATGATGTAATCGGGATAATTGTTGAGCACATATCCATGTGATGGAGAGCAATGATGTGTAACAAGTGTGGCGAAAGGTGGAACTGGTCATGCAGGGTTGTAGAAGAACGAGTATATAAGATGTGTGTGTGTTGATTGAAGTTGCATTACTCTTTTCGAAACACCCTGTTTAACATAACAAGAATGACTGCACTGTGGTCAATGTGTTGATTGAGCATAATATATGGCTAATAACTTGTCACAATGGACTGTATCAATGAAAAAGTTGACAAGTGTGTTTTTACTGTATTGAGAAATGAAGGTCGACTGATGTTTCGATCGTTAGCCCTTCATCAGAGCTCATGAAGCATTCACAGAGAGTATAACGTTGCATCATAAATTGCTAGGAATTACAGGACTTTCAGAAATAATTCGAAATATTATAAGACATAAACAAACATTAGAACAGTAGCTGGCACACTGACAAGGTTACAAATTCCTGCTGCAACCTACATGGGGCACTGCATCAGCGGGACAGCTGTGCCTCGAGCGAATGATGATACCCATAACCATGTGCTGCATACAAAAGAAGAATAAGAAAAAGAAGAAGGGATAACCGTTGTGATACTGTGCTAATTGAGGCATTGTCTCAGTCATAATACTGCATAGGAACATGTGGGTGCTTTTAAAATAGCAAAGAAGGAAGTTTTGAGAATGCATGAGACGTTTAATTGGGAAATTCAGGCACAAATGGAGCATATGGTCCCTTGTCCGGTTCAGAGTTGTTCCATGTACAGGTCCGACCCGCAGCTTCTCCTTCCACCTCAATCAAAGTTAAGTTTTCCGAACCGGATCCGTTATGTTTTACCTGTGTCATGTCTGAGGTCTCCAAGAGCTTTGAGTTGCTGCTGTTGTTATTAGGGTTCTTGTTGGGGGTCGATTTTTGAAATGTGCACCTATTGGTCAGACAGCTGCTGGACCACACCCACATATGCAACTTGACTCCACCCACCAGAGCAAACAGACAAAATTATATGGCCACCATCTTGGTTTTCTGGTGAGACTAACACATGAAGCCTGTAGGCCTCGAGTGATCATACACTGCACGGGTTTGTTGTGTCAGATTTCCATTGTCATTGTTTGGGTCGAGTGTTACTCATGATGTGGGACCCCGAAGAATCAAATCATACATCGAATAATTATTAGTAAAGTTTAATCAACCCTGTAACTTATGCGCCTCCCCAACAAAAAATTGAGTTGTGGAATTTTTGAACGGCCCCATATTGAGGTTAAACAATCCATGACTGTGACAAATCAACTCTTTTAAGAGTGCTTTAAATGTGCATTTCCCAATTGGCCCATTATGGGATTTTTAAAGCCAATTCACTCGCACTTTTGACGAAGTCATGTACCTGTACAGGTTTTTTTGAACAAAAGAGAGAGAGAGAGAGAGAGAGAGAGAGAGAGAAGAGAGAGAGAGAAGAGAGAGAGAGAGAGAGAGAGAGAGATATTAGATATAGACAATTGAGGTAACCATTACAAGGTAAATACCTTTTTCAGAATCACTATATAAATCTTATCTATCTAATCATTCATTCACATGGGAACATGGACAGACACTGCACAAGGTTAATAAGACGTATTGGAGAATATAACCTGAGCCGTGGGTAATGATTTTAAATAATTCTCAGACCCAGCTATCACCACATAGACATGAGGGAGTTGAGTGGACAGAGGAGGTGAAATATATATATATATATATATATATATATATATATTATATATATAATATTATATATATATTGTTACGGTTCTGGAAATTCGCAAACACCATAAAGGTCCCGTAGGTGAGATATATTTCTTAAGTACATGTGTAGTTAGCCCAAACCCATTGTATAGAGGGAATTAATGTGATTCATTCGGGCTGCGATCCTTTGAGTTAGGCGTTTTTCTGTTCTACCTTTGTTTTGAGCCACCCACGCCAACAACAACAACCAACGCCAGCAGCAAAAACCTACCTTCACCACTCGCTACCGCAAACCTCACATCACCGCCATTCCAAACAGCGCCATGGCCATCGGACACCGCCGAAAACCCTCCACCACCTTCTCCTACGGCCATTCCCGACCACACCTGTGGACGCCGAGCGTCGAGCTGTCTTCAGCGAGACACGCGAGACGCGAGTGCAGATGGCGGGGTTTTCTGAGGAGAATTCGGATCAGGAATGATGCACGCCACATCTGATCCACCCAATCAGGAAGCGCGGGGCGGCTTGGCCCCGCCTCCAGACGCGCCTGACGAAAATCGGCATATGCAAATTTGAGGATCAGGATGATACACGCCCCCTTTTTCTCCGTCCAATCGGCGAGCGTGGCTCCGCCCCTGAGGTCGTTTGGATCCGATAATTTGCATATGGTGGGTTCCCGAAGCCAATAAAAAGGCGAGCGCAGTGAGTATCGGCAGAGGGTCGTTGGAGACGGAGCTCGAGGAGATCGGTGAGGCGAGATCGGTGGGGCAGACGGCTGCGGAGGCGAACGGCTGAGGTGGACCTGGAGGCTCGCGTCGCGGGATCCAAGCAAGCCAGCCATACTCCTCCCCAGAGCATCAACAATTCCCCTTTTTCCCCCGCGCTGAGAGAGTGCGACAAGGGGCCCCGTTCCCACCCACACCAGCAGGTGCCCACGGAACCGCCGTGCAGCGACATTCTGCGGCTCGCCACGAGGGCGCGGGTAGGACCCTTCGGTCTCGTGGGCCTGGCCGCTCATCCAGGTCCCACGCGCATTAGGCCCACGGGCCCAGTCTGACTCCCTTGCCTTTGAGGGGGTCTTTTCTTTGCTTCGGTGTGAATGCGTGTTGTGGCGCCGTGTCTTGTAAGGTAGTAACTGTATAAGTGGTCCGTGTGTCGTGTAGTCGGTTTTAACTCTTTTTATATGTGCATTTCTTTTGTTCAATGTGATATATGTGCAATCGCTTATTGTGATGTAAATACATGCTGTTTGCTTTACGTGTGCTATAGGTGTGATCCGTGTGCCACGGAATAAATGTGCATTGTGTGAACTGTTTTCCCGTTTCGCTTCGTCTTTTCTTTAATTGACCCTCCATCCTGCTTTACGTAAAGGGTTCGTAGTGGGTGCAAAACGCCCGGTAAATAATCTGAACCGTCGAGGTCGACGATAACACCGCTCGGTTATCCCGATAGTACGGAACGGCCCGCCCAAGCGGCTCGTGTCCGGAGTCGACCTGCGGCGAGGTACGATCGCCCGGTTTACCATCCGCGTGGGTACTTAGGTAGGTCGAGTTTGGCGAACAACCCTATCCTACGCGGGTGGCCGATTGGCACGATTGTGGTGAGGTCGAAAGGCCCACCCGTGACTGGATCCCGGCGTTAGCCGGGAGGGTCACGACTGAATTGTCCGTCCGGTGGGCGAGGCGGTCGCGGTTCGAGTCGCGTGGCCGATCGCACGCCGACGGGCGCGAATTCGCACAATATATATTGTTTTGTGTTGCAGGTTTTGACCACAGTGCGGTCATTCTTGTTATATTATGCAGGGTGTTTCAAAAAGAATGATGCAACTTTAAATATTTATTTACAAAGAAACAGAAACCTCATGAACATGAACCAAACATTTATTGAAAGCTTATGACATGGTATTTTCTACCACTGATTGCTATTGTAGTAAGTCACTGCTCGAGTTAGTGAAAGCCCAATGTCTGAAATTGGCATTTACGCAAAATCCTTGTGATTGATGTTCTCGATTTGTGCCCTCCACGGTTCAGACAGGCATTGATCCTGACTCCAAAGTTGTGTCCAACTTTCATGTAGGTCTCATGTGGAACTGCCTGCAGGTAGTCAAACACCTCCTGCTTCAGATCATCCAGTGTGGCAGGGTGGTTGCTGTAGACAGAGCCCTTGGCAGCCCCGCAGAAACAGTAGTCCAGAGGGTTCAAGTCTGGGCTATGGGGTGCTCAGTCATGAGTGGTACCCAGGAAACAAGGCTGTTTCTGAAGAGCTGCCACGGAAAGTGATGGTGTCACCAGCTGTATGCGGGGGTGCACCATCCTGCATAAACCAGGTCATGCTGAGCTGGTTTGGGGTGACCTTTTTGGCAATATCTATGGAATTTCTGTAGCACATCCTGATACCACTGACCGTTGATTGTCACCGTCCTGCTGTTGTCATCTCAAATCCGTAACCTTAGCGTTCCCCATCTGGCATTGAAGGTGCAGAAACATGTGACCTTAGGTCCTTTCAGGTACCTATCAGTGATCTCCTCAGGTGGTTTTGCTCCCCAGAATATGTTGTTGTGGTTGTTTACGGCACTGTTCAAGTGGAAATGGGCTTCATCACTGAACCAGATCAGGTTGATTCAGTTTGGGTACCGCTCCATCCTGTCACTGAGCCAATTGCACATATCAAGTCTCCTTCTCATGTCATCTTGACTCAGTTTATGCCTCATTGAGATTATTTGTGGGAAAAGTTTCACTTCCTTAGTGGGGTTACGCCAGACTGATGTTGGTTTGATGCCTAGCTCCTGGGAGTGCCAGCGGTGGGACTTCTTGGGACTCTCCACTGCAGAATCCTGCATGGTGTTGATGTTGGTTTGGCTCTTGGTGACTGATGCTGACCTGCCGCTGTTGCCCTTGCTGTGGTTGTGCCCTGTACCCTTGTGCTCAAAATGTTTCACAATATGTTGAATGGCGCAATTTGTGGATCCATCACGTGTTCTAAGGTCGTATTCACGGCAGAACCTCCGGCGGGTGTCTACATATGATTTAGTCTCATACCACAGAGCCACCACTTTTGTCTTCTGCTTCACTGTCAATGGCATAGTTCAGCTGCAGAGCTAGAAATCCTACGAAACAAATACCACGATAACTCCACTAAACCCTGAAAAGGAAAACGGTGCAGGTAAAAAAGCAAAGAAATAGCAGGCAGTCAAAGTTGTATCAATCTTTTTGAAACACCCTGTATTTTCTTTTGTGTGCTATTTGTATTTTCATCAAAAATTTTCTTTGCTAAATCGTACATTGTTGAAGTCATTTTTTCATCCAGCCTGGACTTCTTGGATAGATGGATCTTAATCATCTCAGTTTTTGAGGGGTTTTTTTTGTTGTTCGGTTTCTCTTCCCCCCCAAAAAATATTTTGTGCTTTCTGCTTTTTCAAAGTTATCCAATTCTCTTTCGCTTGATAAGAAAAAAACCCCTCTCCAAAACATGATGTTATTGAAAGGTAGGTTTGATAACCTACGGTAAGGCTGCTAATACGTAGGATAACAGTGAACCGTGGATCCAAGAAAATACCGCGATCAAACGGTTTGGATGAGACGAGAATATCGAAGTTCCTTTCTGCGCAATGTTTATTGATTTAACGGCACAAATAGCGAAAGTCTCGCTCTGCAAGTAAAGACAAAATGGCGAAAGTCCACTCGCACCAACCAACAAGAAACCGGAAGTTCTCTCTATATCCGGTGGGAAAATGCCAAGAAAGTAAGAATTACAGGCTTGCACTACACGAACATGGTATTCATAGATTGCATGAAACATTAATGGGCACAACAGTACCAAACGTTCATACATATGGTGAAACAGCAAAGACTTTCTAACAGCCACCCCCAAATTTGTGGAATAAATTTGTAGAAAAAGAAAGTCTCCCAATCCATTCACCCCTCATTCATTGTCAAGCTTTGGCAGCCATATCAGTTTAGCCAGAGGTCGAATATAGCTCTTGTCACTAACTTGAATCCTGGCAGTTCGAGCACGGCCATCTGGCCCCGGAAAGGTCTCCATGACCTTACCAACTGGCCGCAGGCAACTGAGAATGCGATGCATTAAGCCACACACATCATAATCAGTAGTCAAAACTCCTTGCTCTTCCTTCTGCCACTTCTGCCGAGGTAATACTTGATGAAGTTCGACCAAAAGTGATCGGCAAGGATCTGGCTGTGACGCCAGCGACGGCGTTCAAGAAGAGGCTCCGTATCAGGATACACCACTTGAGGTAGCGATGCGTCGCGATGTCCCATCAATAACACAGCGGGTGTAACAGGATCAATATCAGCAACATCTGAAGACACATAACCCAAAGGTTTGGAGTTAAGGATGCCCTCAACTTCAATGAGGACTGTACGCAGCA
>CM068964.1:45484020-45494049 GCA_035128595.1 Eptatretus atami
ACTGTTATTCTATGCAGAATCATTTTGATGAGACAATATTAATCGTAATTAATGCTCCACCACACTTCTGCCTTCCCTTCCTCTCACTTCACACTGTCTTCCCTTCCCCCACCCCTCCTCTCTCCCCCTCCCTCCTCTCTCCTTTACCCTCCACCTCTTCACTCTCCCCACTCTCTCTTCTCCCCTCTTTTTTATGCTTACCATTTTCATGCTGTGGTGAGGCAAAGCTATGTGCTACGGTAAGTGGTGCACAGTACGTTCCTCTTCGCAAACGCCATGCCAGTCCCTTGAAGATGTATGGTTTATAAATAGCATTGTATAACTCTGTAAAGGATCAATTTGCTTTGAGAAATGGAACTTTCCAATGATCATGCTTTTTGCCTCCCTGGAATGTAAAGCAATTCCTGCGGCTCGATCTGGATCACGTGCGTGATCTCGAGAGAACCGGAATGCTGTTTCAACCTGGAATAAAAACCAGTTATTTTACACTCCATCACAGCTTCCATCCGTCCAAGAGTTTTTACAGAACCTCGAAGACCATTAATATCCCAAAGACCCTTAAGATCCCGAATACTCTTTAAGACCTCTAAGACCACAGACATTTAAGACTTTTGAAGACCCTCAATACCCCCAAAACCCTTAAGTATACGCAAACTGGCATCGCCTCAATTCACTATCTAATATATAGGATTCATAGGATGTCTGTCTGTCCGTTTGTTCCCGTTTTTTTGCAAAGACCGCTGGGCCGACAACCACCAAATTTGACAGACAGACCAAGTCTGACCCAGTGGTTGTCCTAAGTGTATTTTCATCCACAACCTAAGCCTTTAAAGACCCCAAAAGAACCATGAGACCTTATTTTTAAATGCTTGAGAGATTATAATACATGCTTACCGGGCGTAGTGGCGTGCGCCTGTAATCCGGCTACTCAGAGGCTTGGGTTGGAGGATCGCTTGAAGGACGGGGAGTCTGCGCTGGGCCGCGCTATGAGAGGGTGTAGGGCAGCCCGGAATCATGGGAAACCCAATAGTCCATGAGCCAAGACCCGAATTTTGGATTCGGTACCACCGGGGTGACTAATTCTCTTAGGTGTTTTTAGCTTGCTACATGTCTCTAGTTTATGTTTTATATGATAGCCCTTGCACACTGTTAGCTTAATGGTCGTTACACTTCTTGAATAGACACACCCTACCGAAAATTCAGAAAAATTTAAAAATGTCAAATTTGGGGACAGGAATGCCTAAATGTCACTAAAATGAATTATAGTAATTGTCACATTTTATACAAGTCCTGTAAATACACACTAAGCATGCCATGGGCTTGTACTTACTATTATGGCAAATTACTCCCTCCAATATCATCTACGTCAGACTCGGAATCTGACTGTTGTGCTACCGGCTCTTCTTCAATAGCCTTGTTCTGGCATGTCTGTAACCTGCACATGTCCGCACACTTCAGGCCATTGCTGAGGCAAGTGCACTTAGGAAGTTCGCATGACCGCACACACTTGCAGGACAGTAGCTGCATAACAGCATCTGGTGCTGGTGAGCCTCGCATCCAGTTGACAGCAAGCTTGCGTCCTCATCTGTCATCCAGCGCAGTCTGTTGGGTTCGCAACAAATGGCTGGCTCTGCAGACTTCTCCTCAGATCGCAGCCTGGTAGTTTGCACGTAGTGCATGCATGAAGAGGCAGTCCTCACAAGGAGGGAGTTGACTTGACTCCACCTCTCCACGTCTCGCACAGAACAGCTCATACCGAAGCTTGTTCACCTCAGTTGTGTGGGTAGATGGCAGGTACATGTGGCAGGTGATTTCCTGTAGCTTCTCAAATAGTTCAGGAGACACTTCCCATGAGCGCCCAAGTTCGTGGAAAGCATCCTGGTATGTCTTGTCCATCTTCACCTGCTTGAGTGTCGTCATCTTCCCCCGGCCAGCGAATGCACTGACGGTATCACAGCCTGTAAAGGCATGCATACCAATCAATGAATCACACACGCTGCCTCCCAGTGTACGGCTCAGTGTGGTGATATCCATGAATCTTGTCCGGTTCTTCGTCCCGCACTTCTGGAACAGGTGGGATGGGATCTTGTGGCACATGCCCAGACACAGGACCATGACATCTGTATCCTATGCAGTGATGATGACAGACTTGTACCCAGATTCTGCTGCATGAAGTGCATGGAGAAGGAGGCGTGTGTCTGCTTCTTCTTGACTTGACTTTAGCTCAGGAGCCTCTTCCCACTGCTCTTTGGTGATCTTGAAGCAGAGCTGCTCACATGTGACATACAGCTCTTGCCCTCGAGCTTGTCCCGTGTCTGTGGTTTTTTCCATTCTTCTACCAGGAACTTGATGAGACTTGCCTTGTTGGAGGAACTACCGAGTAACTTTCTCCACTGCTGATGTTGTGCCCAGGTTGAATGTTCTTGAAATGGATCCCTGTGCCTGCATTCTGTTGGCCGTTCTGCATCTTTGATGGATGTCTCCTTGTAGACGTCAAACACAACATCAATGCGCCTGCTCTTAGCACCCTCATGGACAACGTGACTCGTAGTGCTGTGCCTGCAAGCTGTGAAAAAGTTTTGTCGTTCCCTTCAGTTTCTGGACCAGGCTCATCCCATCAATTATGGTAGCAGAGGGCTCGGGGATCACCTCTGCAGGAGAAACATTCCTCTCCAACTCCATTGCTAGGGCAGCCTTGTTGGTCTTGCGGAGAGACCCATTACCGCTGGCAAGTGCCCATGGCAAAGGCCCCAGGGGATGAGCCAAGACATCACTCATTTTGAGCTTTCTGTTCTCAGCAACAAGGATCATCTGGCCAAATAGGTTCCTGTCAGCCTTCAAGATAGCCTCCTTGGCATGGCCTTTGTGAGCGTGGCTTCATTCTGATGTTAGTGAACGTTTCTCAGTTTCGTCTTCGTCATCGTGTCATGAAATGTATTGTTGGCGTATCGGGTCTCCAGGCGCTCTTCCTTGAAGGCTTGATATGCATCCTCTCCTATTCTGTAGGCCCCTAGAAGGTCTTTGGCAACTTCTGGTGGTGCTGTAGTCGCAGTTGACAAACTGACAAGATCTCCTTGCTCTGCGTTGAAGGGGTTCAACCAGCTGGTCTCCATCAGTTGAACTAAAGATTGGACATCGGCCTCATCTCTTCTAATCCTGGGCATCTGTAGGTCTGGGTGGCTGAAGTCAGTATACTTTTGGCCTACTACCTACCTAAAATATCACATTAAACATTACATGAACAAACAAACAAACAATTTACATGGAAACCATTCTACATATGTTTGCTCCTTCCAATAATAATTATCCCCAAAATATCACAAAAAAACACCAAATATGAAATAAACCCTAAATATGGGAAACTTGAAATATACATCAGAATAACTCTTGTAGAGAATCAAATTAGCTACAAGCTGTTAGAATATATTTTTCAATTTCTCCATATTTAGGGATTTATTCCAGATTTATGGGAAAATACCCAAAATTAAATTTTTTTAGGGTAAATCCCAAAATATGAGGAAATTTGAAAAATACCTAGGACAACTCTGGTGAGAAATCAAATTCTACATAGGTGTCCAAAGTTTCGCGTTGATCGTGTGATTGATTTTAAGAAATGAGGAAACCCGAGCGTCACGCTGAAAATCTGTTTTTATGGGTAGCACCCCCATTGCATCACTAAATCAGACTAAGCTACCAGTGCGGGAAGGCTATCATATCTTAATGTATTTACAGTCACTCTATAAACATTTTAGTACCATTCGTGTTTAGTCACCCAGGTGGTACCGATATCTGGCCTGGCTCATGGACTACAATCCTTATCCCTGTGTCGTAGAGGCGACCAGGGTTGCGTCAGGAAGGGCATCCGCGTAAAACCCGTGCCAAATCAGTATGCGGATCATAACGGATGATCCGCTGTGGCGACCCTAACGGGAGCAGCCGAAAGAAGAACAACACAGTTATAACCATACATGCTTGAGGGAAGACTTTCTACATGCTTGGGAGATAAGACCCCTTAAGACCCTTAAGACCATTGAATTTCCCAAACACAATTAAGACACTTTAAAACCCCGAATCCCCGAAAGACCCTTTGGACTCCAAGACTGTTATGATCCCTAAGACTGTTGAAGACCCCAAAGGCCCTGTAAGACCCTTAAGTCTTTTGAAAACCCTTGAGACCCCTTCGAGCAGGAAGACCTTGAAGACCCTTAACACCACAAAGACCATTTAAGAACTCAAAGGCCCTTAACACCCCAAAACTCTTGAAGACCCTTAAGACCCCTTTACTCACTGGTGTTCTGGCTCTCAGCCAGCTTCATCTACAGAAATTATTTTGTGTTAATCGACATCTGCTTCCAACTCCATTATCCTCGAGAAAGAGAGCACAACAGAAGACTATCATTCCATCTACTGTCATAAACCTTTGCTGTTTATCACAGTACATGATTTGCAACAGTGTATTGTGGTACTATGGTACTCTTACCTGGATATATTGGGCTCGCAATTCCTTAACTCGTGGACTGTTCCTCTCAAAAGGTACCTGACCTGGCCTGACCTAAATAAACACTGTACAGCACATGTACAGTACATAATACACTTACCGGTTCTCTGTGCGGAATACTCGGATGATGTTTGCCACAGTAGACCTTTTCAGATTTGATGGAACCATCAGTCCCGCTTCTCTCATTGTCAAATCTTTGTTTATGATGTTGTCAACTGCTGTTGCCCTTATTTCATTAGATAGAGCAGACAGCCTCGGTCTAACTGCATGTTCTTGTCCCCTGCCTCACCCTGACCCTTGACAATTGACAACCATGGAAGCACTGATATATATATATACATATATATATATTATACATATATGCTAATGACCCGTGAACCCGTTGGGTTCCCGTTGTGACAGCGGTTGATAAAATAATCATTTCAAAAAAAAGAAAAAAGATAGCTCCAGCGAACTATACCGCTGAGGTCGTTTGCATTGATCAAATTCTCCGAAGAGTACTTGACTGAATCGGGAATTGTTTTTAAATATTTTTTTCGTTGCCCGATTTGAACGAAACTTGATACTGCACACCGCAGGAGAATGGTGAGTAAGGTGGGCCGAAATTGTTGCGCTATCGTGTACCGTTTTGGCTGTATTTCGGGAACATACATACATACAATACATACAAGATAAGAGTTTTAGTAATATATAGATAGATGTCAAGAGTTTAGAACAACATGCTGAAGGATTCATAAAAGGTGCACAAGCAAGAGATAAAAACAAAGATTATTGGAATCTCCCACGACAAAGCTGATTCTATGGGTCTGTCACTTCGCCAGCAGAGACAGGTCGCTGGTCTCTGTCTTCCACCACCTCCTATCTGGTCTTGCACCCTCTGCTCTTTCCGAGCTTTGTCACACTCCCCCCCCCCAGGTTTCTGCAGGGCTCCCACGGTCTACCATCAATCCCACTTCTGGATTTAATTATAAAAAATAATAATAAAATATTAAAAATATAAAAACAAAAGATAAACAATAAGAAAAAAATCAACAAAATAAACTCCCTAAATCCAGGATCACTGCTCATCTCCACTCCTTATTCTCTTTTTCCCCACCTGCAGAACCAAATTGCACATCTCTTCAATCCCATTGTATCCCCAGCGTCTATAAGACAGCTGTTCACCACCATCTCAGATCATCCCCAATCCAAAACCATGATCTTTTCTACCCTCGTTAACACTAACCCAATCCCTCCTCCTTCCAAATTTCCATTTTTCCCTCCTGAGAGTTTCCTTCTGTACTCATCTTGTCCAGCCCATACATCCTCTACCCTCCCTCATTTCTTTTCACACCCATTGTTTGTCCAAGTCTGCCTCTATCTTGGCCTTCAACCCTGCTGTTGGTGATTCCCCCTCTCTCAACTGTTCATTTTGTCCTGTTGTGTCCTGATCCGTTCAGTGTACTAGTACAGTACCAGCTTGTCCACGAGCCTCGACTATCTGTACCCAAAAAAAAAATGTTCAGCGACAGAGGTCTGCGCTTTACCGAGTGCCGTTCTGGTTTGGTTTTGTCATGGGTTGCTGGACCGAGTTGGTTCAGTTTTCATTTCGATTTTACGTTTTGTCCAAGTAAATTTGTTTGTTGTTTCCAGGCCTAAGACACAGTGTGTGAAGCACTTGTGGACTAGTTGCCAAGCCCAACTTTGGGGCGTTTCAAGCATGTTCATCATTGGAGAATTTTTCAGTTTCGTCATGCTGCAAATTTGTTTTTATCACAACGTTTCATCAGTCTTCTTCTATTTTTATTTTGCAGAAAACTGAGAGGGAACGAGCAACCAATGCAAACATTCACCTCCCAGCAACAAAAGCTCTTCGTTCAATACACCAGCAAGAAGAGAGGACATCAACAGAAGATTTTGAAAAATTGTGTGACCCAAAGAGTGTGTCGAGTAAAGTACAACCTTTTCACAAAGCCAGCTTGTTACCTCCTTTTGGAGATGTTAATGTTGTGTCCCCTGTTAACCGCTTCAAGCACCTACTGCCAAGCGGGCAGCAGAGACATTGCTCATTAATCTCCTCTCGCATTGTCTGTGACGTCATTCTGGAGGAGGATGAGAGCAAAGATCTCTCGGAAAACAAGCCAGCCTTCAATTCGAGCATGGCGTTACCATTGGCTAATTCCGAATGGACACGAGGTGCAGGACAAATAAACACATCATCAAAGGCAGATAAACTTTTTTTGTTTGTAAAACAATCCAGAAACTGCATCTCCTTTAAGAACATTGTTGAAAGGCTCATTTATGGCCTATTTCTCGTTATATGCCTCATTTCTCTGTATTACTTTAACATCGCAACATGTTGTGCTCTGTACCTTGGGTCCTTATATGTATTGTACTATGAAAAGGAAATTACCGAATTTCTTTGAATAATTTGCTCTTTTTGCAAAAGATGTGGATTAACACTTTACGGCTGATGGCTTGTTTGAGAATCGGCTTAGGTTCTTTACCTCTGAGCTCTACTCGTTATTCACCTCCGTTTTAAGCCCCCAAGGGGTCATCTGCATATTGCATGTGCATTGTGAGCACAAGTCGAGACACATTTTGAGAAAATGAAGGGAGATGGAGTGCCATGAAGAGTAAAGGAGTGAAAGAGTACAGTGGTGGCATAATTCTGAAAAGGGACTGACATTTCAGAAGTTGTGGGTTCAAATCCAGCAACAGAGATTTGGATTAGTATTAAAGATTTGGATTACAAGCTTATGGAAACTAGGCATGTTACTCGCATGTTGATAAAAAAAATAAAACAACAGGCTCATTAATGACGAGAAGGGAGAGGGGTAACGTGGTCTGATCTTCATGTGATGTGAATCCACACATTGTCAATGACTCAACGCCCTCATGGCGGTTTTGAATTGGCACTAAAAGTTACAGATGAAAAGGTAGCGTCAATGAAAATACACCTTACCAAATATTAAATTAATCCCCTATCCTCACTAGGCAGAGACAGACTGCCAAATTAGCATCATGGGTAAGGAAATACACTGGGTGGTTTGCCATTACCTTCCCAGTAGTAGTGTCAGGCCAAGAAAATTAGAATTGTTATTCAGGATTCCAAAATTACTCACCTACTATTTGCGAAAGATACTGTGGGATCTTGAACGTCCACCAAGCAATGCTGATAGAGGGGACAGACAGCCGAATCTCCAATCTAATGGACGGTGTACCTTGTGATGCAATGCTCTGTCTGTGAAACAACAGTTATAGTTTCTGTAAATTAAATCTATTCAAGACAACCCAAAAGCGAGTGTGCCACATCTTAGCTATCCTGCAAACCATAACCAAATAGAGATAATAAAAAGGAGGGTTAGGAAATAGGTTGGACAAAACAGAAAGGAAGTTAGGAGATGATGGTATGAAAGGTTAACGATTACACAGTAATATCAGCAAAAAAAACCATGTGTGGCAGCATCAAAAAGACTGCCATGTCTTTGTCTACCTACTGTACATCTGAATGTGAAAATCCTGTAAAGTTCAAACTTTTAAGTTTTGTTAATACAAAGATTTTGGATCGCCTTTCATTCCTCTCTGATCCACTGCAATTTACTCACTTGATGTTACACTTTCCATTTTACTTCCTGAAGGTATATCTGATATATGATGTAAGATTGGGGTGGTTGGGATGATACATTTAAACTGGAACGGCGCTCGGTAGACCCATACCTGCATCAGACTGAACAGTTTACATTTTGTATCTACCTGATAGGCCGGATCTACTGTACATCCGGACCTGAATCAAAATCTAATCAATTTTGCCCTTGTCACACACCCAACATGTCCACCTCAATAGTAAAGATTTACTTTTAAAAATTTGAATTCTCATATCCGCTTCTGAATCTAGATCTTCACCAAAATCTAATCAATTCTTCTTTGTCACACACCCAACTTGTCCACCAAGTTTCATCCGAATGCATCCAAAACATTTTGAGATATCGTGCTATGCAGGTGGTCCAAAAAGATCCAGACAACTTTAGTTGTTAATATATTTAGAACCACAATTGATACAATGATACCCTTTGGTTTATATGATACAGAAACGCATAAAGTTTTGTGTGCACCATCAATACACAGCAATGTGAGCTCTGTTTGTCGCAAGCAGGACATTAAGACGGTACACGTGTTCATGTTCAGCTCAGCATGTTTGTGTCCACCAGTGTGCATGTAGTTGTGATCCGAGAACGAAGATCCTGCAGCTTTGCCACCTTGGTGTTGCAGAGAACATCTTTCACAAACCACCACAGAAAAAAAATCAAGGGGGGGGGGGTGTTCTATCTGGTGACCGTGGGTGCCAAACGGTTGGTCCATCTTGGCCAATCCAGCGACCTGGAAATTTTTCATTCAGGACGGCTCGAACGATTAAGGTCCAACAGAGGGGGGAGCGCTGTCCTGTTGAAAAATGATATCGGGTTGCACGTCTTCAATCTGTGGGAAGGCAAATCCTTCCAACGTGTTGAGGTCAATGCATCCTCCGCAAAGAAAAACGGACCTACAAAGTGGTCATGGAGAAGACCACACCACACATTGACCTTTGGACTGCCACGTATGTGTTCAATGACCACGTGGGGGTTTTCAAAGTCCCGGATCCTCACATTGTGCTGGTTGACCTTCCCCGATACATGAAAACAAGTTTTGTCTGTGAACATGACCTTTCTCAGGTAATCTGTGTCGTCTTCTATGCGATTGAGCATTTACAAGGCAAACGCCTAGCATTTGGGTCCGTCATTTGGTTTGAGTTCCTGCAGAACCTGGACCTTATCGGCATAAAGCTTCAGCCTTTTATGCAAAATTCGGTATACAGTGGTGGTTCGTAGTCCCAGTTCTCTGGATGTGGGTTGGATTTATTTGCTGGAATTTTGTTGAAATGATTCACCCACTCGTTCAACGTCTGCTGCACTTGTCATTGGTCAACCGGTAATTTTCTGTTTCTGACAACTTCCAGTCTCATGAAACCTCTTGAACCAATCTCTGGTACTCGTCCTTGATGGCGGGTTCCTTCCATACCTTGTGTGTCAATTTCATCTCGATTAACCATTCGACGCACTGAGCTTTCTCCTGTGGAGTCGACATTTTCATTTACATTAAACCTCCAGATCTGAAAATAAATAAAGTTTATATAAGTTTCTGTATCATATAAAACAAGGAAAAGAGCAATCAGAGATTGCAGACCCTCGCCAGGACTTGTTTTGTATGGTGTTTGTGAAGTTTTGTGTGCTGTTTGTGTACTGGTGTGTTATGTAATTAAACTTATAGTCAGGTTCCTTGTGTCCATAATTTGACGTTCCTTGGAATTTTTGGAGAGAGCTAACCCCAACATTTTTGGAAAGCTTAAACAATACCAAAACAGAAAATCCATTTTTCACATTTTTTCAATGCATATAATGTGGTCAAATAGGTCGTTTTGGGGTAAAAACCCGTTTTTTTTTCCATTTCAGCTCTGAAAATTCAAAATTAATCGCAAGCAAGCAACTGATGATGCATAATTGTTAACTAGAGGA
>CM068964.1:45500707-45511354 GCA_035128595.1 Eptatretus atami
ATATGATACAGAAACGCTAAAGTTTTGTGTGCACCATCAATACACAGCAATGTGAGCTCTGTTTGTCGCAAGCAGGACATTAAGACGGTACACGTGTTCATGTTCAGCTCAGCATGTTTGTGTCCACCAGTGTGCATGTAGTTGTGATCGAGAACGAAGATCCTGCAGCTTTGCCACCTTGGTGTTGCAGAGAACATCTTTCACAAACCACCACAGAAAAAAATCAAGGGGGGGGGGTGTTCTATCTGGTGACCGTGTGCCAAACGGTGGTCCATCTTGGCCAATCCAGCGACCTGGAAATTTTTCATTCAGGACGCTCGAACGATTAAGGTCCAACAGAGGGGGAGCGCTGTCCTGTTGAAAAATGATATCGGGTTGCACGTCTTCAATCTGTGGAAGGCAAATCCTTCCAACGTGTTGAGGTCAATGCATCTCCGCAAAGAAAAACGGACCTACAAAGTGGTCATGGAGAAGACCACACCACACATTGACCTTTGGACTGCCACGTATGTGTTCAATGACCACGTGGGGGTTTTCAAAGTCCCGGATCCTCACATTGTGCTGGTTGACCTTCCCCGATACATGAAAACAAGTTTTGTCTGTGAACATGACCTTTCTCAGGTAATCTGTGTCGTCTTCTATGCGATTGAGCATTTACAAGGCAAACGCCTAGCATTTGGGTCCGTCATTTGTTTGAGTTCCTGCAGAACCTGGACCTTATCGGCATAAAGCTTCAGCCTTTATGCAAAATTCGGTATACAGTGGTGGTTCGTAGTCCCAGTTCTCTGGATGTGGGTTGGATTATTTGCTGGAATTTTGTTGAAATGATTCACCCACTCGTTCAACGTCTGCTGCACTTTTCATTGGTCAACCGGTAATTTTCTGTTCTGACAACTTCAGTCTCATGAAACCTCTTGAACCAATCTCTGGTACTCGTCCTTGATGGCGGGTTCCTTCCATACCTTGTGTGTCAATTTCATCTCGATTAACCATTCGACGCACTGAGCTTTCTCCTGTGGAGTCGACATTTTCATTTACATTAAACCTCCAGATCTGAAAATAAATAAAGTTTATATAAGTTTCTGTATCATATAAAACAAGGAAAAGAGCAATCAGAGATTGCAGACCCTCGCCAGGACTTGTTTTGTATGGTGTTTGTGAAGTTTTGTGTGCTGTTTGTGTACTGGTGTGTTATGTAATTAATGAGACGTTATAGTCAGGTTCCTTGTGTCCATAATTTGACGTTCCTTGGAATTTTTTGGAGAGGAGCTAACCCAACATTTTTGGAAAGCTTAAACAATACCAAAACAGAAAATCCATTTTTCACATTTTTTCAATGCATATAATGTGGTCAAATAGGTCGTTTTGGGTAAAAACCCGTTTTTTTTCCATTTCAGCTCTGAAAATTCAAAATTAATCGCAAGCAAGCAACTGATGATGCATAATTGTTAACTAGAGGACAGTTCTTAATATAGAATACATATATCTGTATTGAGCCAAGGTTGCCATGGAAACGGCTATCATTTTGTTAAATTACCTTATTTAATGTATTGCTTTAAATCTTGAAACAAGTAACGCATGAATATGGTGATCAGTGAAATGTACTCAATGTCAAATATGAGTTTGAGCCAATTGGCATCACTGTCTCTAATGTCACTCATCATTGCCATCGTCATCATCACTTCGTGGTCATGCCGTTCAATGTTTGGTCCTCGTCATTCTCACACGAAGTGCTGCCACATGCAAAGGTCAGTGCATGTTAAGTTCTTGGCCCTGCAGGAACATCTCTGTGATGAACATTCTGTCTTGCACTGGCACCTTATCATCTCGATAATTGCCTTTGGTGCAGGGAGAATGTCTGTTGTTGTCGGTTTGAGTTGACCACTCGTGTCCTTGTGGAAGCCATTCTTTAATGGTCAAGAAATGTTTGCTGAGAAATTGCTGCTGACCCAAACGTATGCCTGATATGTACCCGCATGATATGTGCCTCAGAGCACCGACAGTTGGTGTAACTTGCCATTCTCAGCCATGTTCTTACAGAAGAGATGCCACCGAAGTTCAGGGATGCTGGAAATATTGACACCACTTGGACAATAACCTGACAGACAAATCTTGCTAAAGTTGTGTATAGGTCCTCTGACAGTTGAGCATCCTTACAGAGCATAGCAAAGGCATCTACCATGTCGTCATCGGCCTTCAAGTAGCACTGGAACCACTTTGCCTTACCATGTTGAGCGAACCACCCAGTATTATCAGCAGCTGTGAATGCGTGGAAGGCTGGCAATGCCTGGGCTCTCTCCTCACCTAGGGCCTTCCAGATTGGCTCGATTTTGACAATGCTGATGCCATTGAGATAGATGTGTGCCTTGGCAGGAGATGATAGTTTGCTATGGCACGAACCAGAACATCCGTATCAGGTGAGAATATCGTCAGCTCAATATCTCCCGTGTGTTGCTGTGATGCAGCTATTGCTTGCTGGATCATCAACGTATCGGCCTCCTCATGGTTATTCACCTCAAATTGGAGACCCCTGTTGCTCGCATCCGCCCAGATGCGAAACGACACCACCTTTGTTGAATCGCGGTTGTATTCTAGAGCTTGACGACTCCAGACATACTTCGGGCATTTCCTCTTTCGACCTGGCCCTTTGGCGATATGCGACCCTGATGATAGTGCCTGATCATAACGAACCCTGGCACAACGAATTTGGTCCTTGTTAGTTGCGTTGGAATAGCATGTTCGGTGCCAGACAGCCTTCTCCTTCTGCAACAGTTCTGCTGACATCCCTCAAGTCGTTTATGAATCTGTACATAATCACCATCCTGTAAAGTGGCTCGCTCCTGTATTGTCTCTATCAAACGGCAGAACGACTCGACTTTTGGTTGCAACACCAAGGACCCTTTCAGGGAAGAATTATCTTGGCACAGCACACATTTTGTCCAGTTCGTTGATCCTTTTGTCTGCATGAATCCTTGTAGTCAGGTGGCTTAACAAAATTTTGGGACATGCCGGATAAAAGCACCAAACTTTTTCCATGTGCTATCCATTGCCTTAGATTTAAATTTTTGGTAGGACCCACGTCCTCAAGATAGAGATGGCCACCATGTAAAAACCTATAAGTGCCATTATCTCAGCTTCTATGCCACTTAGGATAGCAATCTTGGTGTCTAAACACACATTTTCTGGACAAGAATGCAATTATACCATTAATAATATCAATAAATGAGTTATTTATTGAAAGTATGTGTTTACATGAAAAAGATACACTAGTTAGTGGTTATTTGTTGATTTGAGACATTATTCAATGCAGTAAGTAAACATGAACAGTACTCTTGTAAACAGACATAAGATGACATAAAAAGACATAATCACAATCCTTATATTCTGTTACTACTTAGTCATTATATAATACTACAATACTACGTTACTATACTACCAATAAACTCATTTCTCATCTTCGAATTGCATATATTCCGTTTGCATGATGGTTCATTGCTCCCTTAAAAACATTTAGCAACTTGATGGGGACATACCAGATAAAAGCACCAATTTTTATGTTACTAGCTTGATGTATAAACATTCATTTTTTGGTAGGACTCATGTGATCGAGGCTATGACACCATTATATACCATTTTAGTGTATTATGCCATATTTTGCCAAATATGCACACAGAATGATAAGATATTCTGTATTCTTTCATAAATTTCCTTAAAATAGTTGATCTTCTGTTTCCCTCTGTGTCATCCCTGTGCCTATTTTTTTGGCTAGTTGCAGCTTATATGTGCTAAATTTATTATGGCAGGTTTATGCCACTGAGCTTGGTTTTCAACAAAGTCATTCACAGTGATGTCATCTCTAAAACTGAGTGGCACTGGTAGTTTGTTAAGTTTTTTGAATTCAGTAACATTGTTGAGGAAACATCTGTATGGTTCTGATTTGTCTCTTGGGCCCATTGCATTTAATGGACACTTTGGAATCTCACCAGTGGGTAACTGGCAAATAGCACATAGTGTCCAGTCCATTTTATCTGCAAAAAGGAGAAAATATTAGTTAACCATGTCACACATGTTCACCATGTCATGATAACTTATATTCTGCATTCAAATGTTATATTAATGAACTCATGATTTTCCAGTTCATTTCACATTCAGTCAGTAGCAACTGATTTAAACTTGTCACAAAAAGACATGAATATGTTAACTGTTTGACAGGAGGACAGGGTGGTGTAACATTTCTTAATTCATTGTATGGTGTATGTACCAAGGGGGTGGAAATTAATTTTAAACAAAAATATAACTCCCTTAAAGCAATAAATTTAGTTCTTTCATATAGATAGAGGTGAATCCAAAGGAGGGCACTCGGCACATGCCCCCTGTTACCCTACCCATGTATATATTTTGGTCTGAAAGGGAATTTTCTGAGCTTTTCATAGAATTTTTTATTTTAATCAGATACATATTAGGATGGTTGCCAGCCAAAACACATAGTATAGTTCTATAGGCTTTTCAGATGCTCTGACTGTTTCGTTTCACATTACAAAGTAACCATTTGGGATGAGAATATGGATACATACCCCAGATACATACACTTTCTAAATCATGAGGCCTGCACTGTTGGTCATTCCTTTAATAGTTTAATGCTCAGCTCTTATATAGGAATATAGGTTATGACCTGATGTAATAATTCTAGGACATGGCCTGATGATGTCAACAGGGATTACTATTGTTAAAGACAGCAGCAACTTAAAGACAGCAGCAATCCAGCTAACTCTGTCCTGTCATCTGTTATGTGGTGAAGGATATTGTATGGTATCTACATCATATTCTATAAAATGTTCAAAGGCTTTTAAGTAGAAATTGTATTACAATTACCTGATCAAACATCCAAATCTTCACACAAAACCCATTGTAGTCCTATGCAACAGTAGTATCAGAAAACACACTTTCTGACAGGAAATTCCCAGCAAAAATACTGTAGCACCGATCTCTGAACCCCCCCTCTTACCTTGAGGGTCACCATGTGACAGACTTCTACAGTGTTGATAATCCTGTTATATGCACCTAATATAATTACTTTATCGCAAACATTAATAATATATATAAACTGAATAGTTAAATGGGTTATCGAGAAATAACCATCAAAATTCGATAAATGAATAGTAATAAAATATATAAATTATCACAATTTGACCTAGTTATGGCCATAAATATAGGTCAAGGTTATTGAGATTATAATAGTCATACCCTGTGGTAATATACAAATTTACTATAAGATAGATGTTCTTAGTTATGTTCTTTCAGGGCAGTAACCATTTGAATCGCAAGAAAAATTGCTGATCTGATGGGCAGACAGACAGACGGACAAATTAGCTGATTAAATATCCTCAGCATGCTCTGATTAGATGGGTCCTACCAAAATATCATAACTAATGCATCAAGGAACAAGTGGAAAAATTTGGTGCTTTTATCCGGTCTGTCCCCATAAAGTGAAAATTTGTCTCTAAGCCACCTGACTATTGCCACGCAGTGGTACTCATCCATCATGTTGTTGGTCCTGCAAATATAAAAATAAATCGTCAGCTCATGAATGTCAAATCTATCATACGTGATACAGCCTATAAAACTCGGGCTGTGCCTATGTCTAGGGCCATTCAAGGCACAAATAACATTCATCACCATAAAAAGCAAACAGATGAGAAAAACAACATCCTTATTTTCTTTGACTAATTTATTGACCTAAACTATGTGATTTAAACGGAAGATGCGGGTAAATGTCGCAATGATAGAACTTTATTAGAATCCAAAATAAAACCGCAACTAAGACGTAAAATTACCTGAATAAATAAAAGCAGAGATGAGTGGGAAATCAACAATACGCGCTAACTCATGCCGCTAACTACATGCCGCTAACTGCATGCCTAAGTACATGCCGCTAACTACATGCCGCTAACTACATGCCTAACTACATGCCTAACTACAGCCTAACTACATGCCTAAGTACATGCCGCTAACTACATGCCGCTAACTACATGCCAGTAAACTAAATAGAAACTCAAATAGACTCCCTCTGTAATTCCAACCCCCGGCACAAAGCTAACCTAATCCTATCCTATTATACAGCAGTTAATCTAATGGAACAAAATAGTTCAGTGACTGATTACATTGATGGTGACTTCCTTTCCGGATAAATGAAAGCACGAACCAGCACATAAGGACATATTTAAAGATCAACCCGACATAATAGAAAAAGGATAAACACATAGCTCTAACATGACGACTGCCCGACTTCCAACTCCTAGCCTAACAGGAAACGCAATTAAAACCTCCAACCCCGTGCCATTCAAACCATAATCCTACCCCATACAGAAGAACATAAAATGACAAAAAGGTACATACGCCTCAAGGCTATCACAATTTACCGAAAAAAGGAAGAAAGGTGTTGAAAACCGAATATGATGAAACGAAGCTCCGAAGTAAACTGTCATGAATAAATCGAGAATAAACGAAGCAACTGAAAATGACGTCATAGTGCTGCACGTGCTTGGACGCGCGCCGCGCCACATCACGACGTCATGCCACGCCCAGCAACCGTAACCTGAGGCGATGGCATGGCGTCGCGACGTGGCGTCACCTTGGTTCCCTACAAGATCACACTTACAATGCATCAAACTACAAAAACTTAAAATCAAACGTTTTACTACTGAAGGTGCCGAAACCTTCTGAATATGAACAACAGACACACCAATGTTTCATTGCACAGATGGCCGTTTCCATGGCAACCAACTGTTCCAATACTTTAAATCATAATACTTATGTGTAAGTTAGTCATGGTCACTATATTTAACGATTATTTAGGCCATCCGATGGAAAATATAATTTAAAAAAATATATATTAAAAAATAGCAATTCCACTCCAAAAATGCTGTTTCCATGGCAACCGACAGTCAAAATGCAACATTTTATTATTATAAAATCCATTGTTAGCCATTTAACAGTAATCCATCAGCAGTTGGTTATTTTGTATTGTTTCAGATTTTTTAAATTGGAATTCAAAAAAAGCATTTTTCACCCCAAAACGACCTTTCCAAAAGTTGAAAATACGTGAAACAACATTTTTTAAATTTAAATAGATTTTAAACTTCTCAAAAATCTATAGGTTTGCTACTCTCCAAAAAATTCCAACGAAATTACACAAGGAACCTGACTATAATTAGAAATGCTACTTTATAACTGCTGGCAGTGATGACCAGGTACCAAGACGTCCTGCTTTGATGCAACTCTGCTTTGATCGGACACCGACCCTGACCCATGACGTTTTTAAAATTATTATTCATTATTCAATTGAATTTAGAATGGGATTAAAATAAATTCAATTCAGATCAAATGGAAGACCAAATCGGTACGATCCTGCATTGGAGTCCTCAGAAGGAACCCAAACAAGCAAAAAGCAAAGATGAAATAATCAGGAGGAACCTGGATAGGATTCTCATTTCAGCTGCTACTCCTCTACCCTCAAACCCACTGAGGCAGAGCCAAGTGAGCCTTATTCAAAAAAAAAAAATCTATAGAAAAATCAAAAAGAACCCATATCAAAAAATTAAATTATTCTGCCTGCCACTCCATACATCCAATCAAGTTGAAATTTAAAACATGTATTCCCCATCACTACTAGATCATAATTGTGAAGTTTCACGTTGATTAATTAAGTGATTCAAGAGAAAGAATTTTTAAAAGATCTTTGCTCAATCCAATATAGTTGTCAGACCATGTGACATCAATTATTCATGATTACCCTGGAATCCCCTAGGCTTGGGGAACATTTGTGTGAAGTTTCCCCTCAATCTCTCCAGATTTTCCAGAGAAGAAGATTTTTTATAGGTTTTCGGATAAATCCATTATAGCTGCCAAGCTATGTGACCTATGATGTCATAATTGTGAACCTTTTGTTCCTCATGGTTAGACACTAATATGTGTAAAGTTTCACCTTGATCTGTTCAGCCACTTCAGAGAAGAAGATTTTGGAAGGTGTTTTTTTTGAAAAACATTATGGCTGCCGAATCATGTGACCGACGATGGCATGAAATTTTTTTTCTGTGGACCTTTTTTTCTAAAGAAGACCCTCAAAAATTTTAATACTGATCAGATGTAGCATTCTACATATGCAATTATGACATCATAACGAAGGCCCCTATGACAACATAAAAAACCAAGCATTCCCCATGAGGAGTACTTGCCATGTGCCAAGTTTCAATATTTTCCTTGGTGTGGTTTTAGAGATACAGAGGTCCAAAGTTTTTCATTTTTTCCAACATGGCTGCCACACCACGTGACCTATGCCGTCATAATTATGAGTAAAACATTGTATTTGAGTCGTCGCTTCTATGGTGAACATTTTGTCTTGGATCCAACAAGCGATTGCGGAGAAAAACACGAAAGTTCTGTGCGGATAAACAAACAAACAGACCCAAATGCAATAAATACACTCTCCTTCGGTGAAGGTAACAAAGGGTATCATTGTATAATTTGTGGTGGTAAATATATTAACAACCAAAGTTACCCAGGTCTTTTTGGAACACCCTGTATATTGTTTTTGGTCCTGTATCTCAATGATGAAGAATCACTTTTTAAAATTCTAGTTTCTGGATCCAGATCTTCACATAAATCTAATCATTTCGTCCTTGTAACACACCCAACATCTCCACCAAATTTCGTCCAGATCCGTCCATAACCTGTTGAGATATACAGACAGACAGACAGGGGTGAAAACATAACTTCTGTCCACCTTCGGTAGTGGAGGTAAAAAGGAAAAAAGGAGCATCCAACCAAAAAGTTACCAGATCTACTCTATTAATGTTGTAATAAACAAGTAAGATCAGATGCGGTCTCAAGTGACATTTCACCAACCTCCCAGTGAGCTTCCTCAGGATAATAAAACAATGGCCTGTCCATTGGCACATACAAATTGTTGTGTATCCAGTGTCCAGGGATTACCACGAGGGGAAGCCCTCACACTCCTGAATGCCCGGCCCTTGATGCCGATATGCTGCGGATAACTACGTAGCCTGGCAGGTTGCTAAGCAACCAAAAACGTCAATTAGCACAGTTAAATCTGGCAGGGTCCACCATCATGTTACTTTTACCTGTCCGTTGAGTTGGCTTCACTAATTGAACATCGTACCTTCAGTACGGACCAGTCTATCTATTTAAGTACGGGAGAGCGAGAACCATTGATACACACTGTGGTTGTGGTTGAAGTGGCAGTTTGATTCTGGTGCACAAATTCAAATGTGGTTTTGGCACGAATATGCAAATGGGGATGCCAGCAGAGATTGTTTGTGAGTAGAAGATGGGGGAGAAGTGTAGAACACCTCACTAATCCCTCACAATGCATATTCCCTTTGTAACTCGTAAGACACAAGGGAGGACCCTACCTGGAACGTGTAATAATGAAATAACTGACTCAGGAACTGTTGTATGTTGTGTGCCATTGCCTTGGAGATCTCGGTTCCCAGAAATGTTTGTGTATATATATATATATATATATATATATATATATATATATATATATATATATATATATATATATTATACATATATATATATACATATGATATTATATACATATTTATATTTTTATTTATAATTTTATATATTATATATATATAATTATTTATAATTTTTTTATTATTTTTTTATTTTTATTTATTTTTTTATTTTATATTATAATTTATAAATAATAATTTAAATATATTGTTTTATATTATAAATTTATAATTTTTTAATTTTAATATTAATTTTTTATTATTATATTATAATATTTTATTATTATTTTATTTTATTATTTTTATTATTTATTTATTATGTAATTTATTTATTTTATAATTATATATACATTATATATATTTTTTATTATATTATATATATATACACATATATGAATATATTACATTATCATATATATATACATATATATACATATATATATATGTATTGTATACATGCATATATATACATATATACATAGACATATATATACATACATATATATATATATACATACATATATATACATACACATATAAAATATATACACATATATAAATATATATGTTATATATATATATATACACATACATATATACATATATAAATACATACATAAATACATATATGCATATATATATTATATGTAATATATATATAATCTATATATGTATATATATATATATATATATACACACACATACATACGTACATACATATTAACATATATATTATATATATACATACACAATAACACATATATCATACATAAATACATACATACTTACACACAAACATACACACATACATACATACATACATATATACACATATACAATACATATATACATTAAAATACATAGTATATAATATATATATACACACACACACATACATACATCCATACATACATATATATCTATCTATATACATACATACACACATATATACATGCCTAAATACAGACGAGGTCCATCTAAAAAGTTACACAGAAATTTTATTCCAAAAAATATATTGACATCACAGCTTTTCCCCTTCAAAATAGTTTCCCTCCAGTCTTACACACTTGTCCATCCTCTTCTTCCACACTCTAATTAGACCATG
>CM068964.1:45519667-45533705 GCA_035128595.1 Eptatretus atami
TCTGCTTCACACACTCAATGTTGTCCACTGTTCTGCTCGTTGAAGGTCTTCCAGACCGTGGATCATCTTCAACGTCCTCCCGTCCCTCTTTGAACTGCTTGTGCTATTCAAATGCACGTGCACATGACATCGTTTCTTCCCCGTAGA
Source organism: Eptatretus atami (assembly GCA_035128595.1). Classification (NCBI taxonomy): domain Eukaryota; kingdom Metazoa; phylum Chordata; class Myxini; order Myxiniformes; family Myxinidae; genus Eptatretus; species Eptatretus atami. The sequence continues at coordinate 45,519,815 of CM068964.1, forward strand.
CTTGCTGCAGCATTGGCAAGGATTCGGAAGGTGTTTTGCCAAGCTTGGCAAGAAACTTCAGATTGGCTCTCTGCTCACGACTCATAGCGCGACGATGACTAGACAACGTGTAAAGCACGACTGGAAAAAAATCACACAATGAGCCAGTCAACCATCAACAATCATATATATGCTGGAATGTTGATGAAGACGTGATGCAACCTGTTCATTCAAGTTGTAAGTGGAGCACACAGCAGGCTCAGTCCCATTACTTTTTCAGACAGACTCGTATGTATACATATATATATATATATATATATATATATATATATATATATATTTGTATATATATCTTTTAAGTATATATCTTTTGTAGATATATATCTTTGTATAGATATATATTTTGTATAGATATACATATTGTTACGGCTGTGGAAATTCGCATTACACCATAAAGGTCCGCAGGTGAGATATCTTGATAGGTGCATGTGTAGTTAGCCCAAACCCGTTGTATAGAGGGAATTTAGTGGTTCATCCGGGCTGCGACGCTTTGAGTTAGCCTTTTTTCTGTTCTATCTTTATTTTGAACCAACCACGTCTCAACCGCCATCACACAACACCACGCTACCGCCACCATCTACGCTCCACATCATCGAATCACGCCATTCCCAAACGGCACCATAACCATCAACCACTACGAAAACCTCTTCACCTCTCTCCTTCACGGCCATTCCGCACCAGCTGTGAACACTGAAACGGGCTGTCTCGGGCCGTTCGGTGTTTAGTGGAACGCACTGAGCTGCGAGCGCAAATGGCGGCCTTTCCGAGGGGAAAACTCGGATCAAAAACGCTACAGCCACTTCTCTCGTCCATTAGCGAGCGCGGGCGGCTTGGCCCGCCTCCAGGCTGTGTGTGAAATCGATATATGCAAATTCTAGGATCAGGGGAGGTTCACGCCCCCGTTTCTCCGACCAATGGGCGAGCGTGGCTCCGCCCCCGAGGTCATTCTGATCCGAATATTTGCATATAAGCTGCTCCTGCCAGCCTATAAAGGGCGAGGCAAGGCGAATGAAGTCAGTTGGGTTCTGGAGTCGCTGAGGAGGTGCGGAACTGAAGAGAGTCGGGTTGCAGAGGAGTCGGCGCAAAGGAGAGCGGTGGAACTGCAGGCAAGGGAGCTCGGGTCCGAGGCAAGAAGGACGGCGTCGGCGACGAGGTCGCGGTGTGGGTCGTCGTGCGGGACCAGCCAGCCAGCCACTCCCCTCCCCAGGGCATAAATCTCCCTTTCCCCCGCGCTGAGTAGTGCAAAAGGGGCCCCGTTCCCACCCACCCACACGTGGTGCAACGAAACCCGACAAGAGACAGAGTCGGGGCACAGCCGCGCGGCACATTTGCGGCTAGCCCGCCAACGCGTCACGAGACGCGGGTAGGACCACCCGTCTCGCGGACCTGGCTCCTCTAGGTCCCGCGCACATTTGGCCTACAGGCCTGTCTGCCTCCTTGTCTATGAGGGTGGCTTCTTTCCTTTGCTTTGTGTAAATGTGGTTGCGCCGTCTGTAAAGTAGAACTGTGTAATGTTGCCGTGTGTGCGTGTAGTCGGATTTAACTCTGCGTTGTTGCTTTTATTGTTTGGTTGTTTATGTGCATTTTGACTGTATGGCTGTATATACGTGCTTTCTGTGTGTGTGAAATAAATGTGCATTGTGTGAACTGTTTTCCCGTTTCGCTTCGTCTTTTTCTGTTTGACTCTCCATCCTGCTTCACGTAAGGGGTTCGTAGTGGACTTAATACGCCGGTAATTAATCGGAACCGTCGAGGCGACGATAACACACGCTCGTTATCACTGTAGCACGGAACGGACGCTTAAGCGGTTCGTGTCCGGAGTCGGCCTGTGGCGTGGTACGATCGCCCGGTCGACCATCGCGCAGGTACTTAGGTAGATCGAATTTGGCGAGCAACCCTATCTGCGCGGTGGGCAATTGGCACGGTCGTGGTGGGGTTAAACCCCACCCGTGACTAGCTCCCGGCGTTGTTCCGAGAGGGTCACGACTGAATTGTCCGTCCGGTGGGCGACGTGCCGCGTTTCGAGTTACGTGGCCGTTCGCACGCCGGCGGGCGGAATTCGCAACAATATATATGTTGGGATTCGTACCATTTTTAAAGCTTTTTGTTTCTTCCAAACTCAATTCACTCACTTGCAGTTAATTAAAATATATTCCTGCTTGCTGTTCCAAAGGAACATTGTGTCAAGAGATAAGGAATGTGGTCAACTTTGAATGATCCACAGGAACATTGTGTAAGTGGATCTGGGAGTAACTTCACATCCTCCTTATCTCTGCTTGATACACAGGTGTTGAAAGGACATATGCCAGTTGGTAAACAGCTGGTTCTGGGATGAAAGGAAGGAAGATTATGTAATGGAATTTGTTGCAGATAAAACCGTGTATATATGAGGGGGTGACTTGACCATTCGGGCAGAGCACTATCCGGGTTACCTCAATTGCTAATTGGTGTTCCTGGTGTTTCCTGCTCTCCGTGCGGCCGCATGTATTGGTAAATAATAAACAATTTTCTATCAAGTACATCGACGTCTTCATGCCTTAGTAAAGGGTGATAGACGCCTCGACATATATATGTATGTATATATATTATATATATACACTACATATATCATAATTATTATGTACAGTGTCGATAGAGTCTACACCCACTTTCAAAATTTTCACCTCTTGTTGCCTCATATGCTGTAATTAAATTGCATTAAATCAGACTTTTTACATGTTTATTTACACATCGTAACCCACAACTTCAAAGTGAAAAACAAATTCTACAAATTTCAGAAAATTCATTAAAAATACAAAACTACAATATCTTGGTTGGATAAGTGTCCACACCCCTGAGTTGATACTTGTTGGAAGCAGCTTTGAAGCAATTATAGCTGTAAGTCTGTTGGGAGAGGTCTCTACCAACTTTGCACTCCTTAATTGGGCAATATTTGCCCATTCTTCTGTACAAAACTGTTCCAGCTCAGTCATGTTGCATGTGGAGCATTGATGGACAGTGATCTTCAAGTCATGCCACAGATTTTCGATTGGATTTAGATCCATAAAAACGATATGTGACTGACTGGGCCACTCAAGGTTATTTATCCTTTTGTTCCTTCGCTACTCCAGTGTGGCTTTACCTGTGTACTTCGGGTCATTGTCATGCTGAAAGGTGAACTTCCGCCCCAATTTCAGTTTTCTTGCAGAAGACAGCAGGTTTTCCTCTCTGATTTTTCTGTATTTTGCTCCATCCATTATCCATTCTATCCGGACAAGTGCCCCAGTCCCTGCTGATGAGAAACATCCCCATAACATGAAGCTGCCACCACCATGCTTCACAGTGGGGATGGTGTTCTTTTGGTGATGTCCTGTGTTGTGTGTGCCCAAAATGTAACGTTGTGCATTTAGGCCAAAAAGTTCCATCTTGGTTTCATCAGACAACAAAACTTTTTGCCACAGGGCTTCAGAATCTTCAGAGAGGGTTTATGCATACCTCAAAAGGGACTCAAGGTTGGGCTTTTTTGATTTATGGCTTCCTTCTTGCCACCCTTCCATACAGACCAGACTTGTGGAGTGCTTGGGATATTTTGTCACATGTACACAGTGACCAGTCTTTGCCATAAAGGCCTGTAGCTCTTTCATAGTTGCCCTTGGCCTCTTCATGGCCTCTTTGATCAGTCTCCTCCTTGCTTGGTCAACCAGTTTGGAGGGACGGCCTGATCTCGGCAGGGTCTTGGTGGTACCATATGCCTTCCACATCTGAATGATTGTCTTGATTGTGCTCCGCGGGATATTCGATGCCTTTGAAAGATTTTTATACCCATCCCCTGATCTGTGCCTTTCCACAACATTATCCCGGAGGTCTTTTGAAAACTCCTTGAATCTCATGGTTGAGTCTTTGCTGTGAATGCACAATCCAGCAGAGGAAACCTATAGGAACAGTTGATTACCTCCACCACCGAAGGTGAAGGAGGTTATGTTTTCACCCCTTTCTGTCTGTTTGTCTCTTTGTTACTTGCAAAATTGAGGATTTTTCACGTATATTGGTCAGTCGATTTTGTTATTCTGTCTGTCTGTTTGTCTGTCTGTTTGTCACCTTCTGGTCACAATTTTAAACTGATCTTTATGAAACTTCACCACATGGTAGAGTTTGTCATAAGGAAGAAACCTATTGTTTTTGAGGTCCAAAGGTCAAATAGGCAAAGGTTAACAACTTAGGTGAGATTTCAAAAATCCTCAATTTTCATCCAATTGACTTGAAATTTGAAGAGGATTTATACTGCAGGTCACTGAATTCAACCAACCAATTATTTTCGAGGTCAACATAAACTAAAAGGTCAACATAGTCCGAATTTCTAAAATTATCAATATTCACCCGATTGACTTGTAATTTGAAGAGGACTCATATTTCAGGTCACTGAATTCAACTGGACAATTATTTTTGAGGTCAACATGGACCAAAAGGTCATCATAGGCCAAAGGTCATCAACTAAGGCAGTATTTCTAAAATCCTCAATTTTCATCCGATTGACTTGAAATTTGAAGAGGATTGTTTTTCAGGTCATTGAATTCAACCAGCCAATTATTTTTGAGGTCAACATTAACCAAAAGGTAACACAGGCCCAAGGTCAACATCTAAGGGGGTATTTCTAAAATCTTAAATTTTCATCCGATTGACTTGAAATTTGAAGAGGAGTTGCACATTTGGTCATTGAATTCAACCACCAATTATTTTTGAGGTCAAATTTGTTTAATGGATTTCGCAAGTACTGTGCTCTGCACGATGTCTTCTTCTTGTTTGTTTGTTTGTTTGTCTGTTTGTTTCTTTGTTTGTGTGCAGGATATCTCAAAATGTTGTGACGGATCTGGATGAAGTTTTGTGGACAGGTTGGGTGTATGACAAGGACGAACTGTTTAGATTTTGGTGAAGATCCGGATCCAGCTATGACAATTTTAAAAATGATTCTTCACCATTGAGAGATACGGCCAAAAACGATATGTAGCAGGAAATCTCAAAAAGTTGTTAACGGATTCAAATGAAACTTGGTGGACTGGTTGGGTGTGTAGCAAGGACGAATTAATTCGATTTTGGTGAAGATCCGAATCCGGATCTGGATACGAGAGTTATATAATTTTTTAAGTGATTCTTCAATGTTGAGCCGTAGTGCGAAAAACGATATCGTACTATATAGCATGATATATAAAAATTTATTGGGCCTGATATGTTCTTGTGGATCAGGCAGTATGTGAAGGAGGTATGCGCTCAACTGGGTGTCCCTCAAGTTTCATTCTGAAATACCTAGAATCACAATTTCACACAAGTGGGGGTCAATAAATTGGTATGTGATTTTGAAGGTGTGGTTACACTTGAGCTAATTTACAAATGCAATTTTTTTGGGGGGGAGGGGCACTTATCCAACCAAGATATTCTAGTTTTGTAGTTTTTAATGAATTTTCTGAAATTTGTAGAATTTGTTTTTCACTTGGAAGTTGTTGGTTATGTCGTGTAAATAAAGGTGGAAAAAGTCTGATTTTATGCAATTTAATTCCAGGTTATAAGGCAACAAAAGGTGAAAATTTTGAAAGGGGGTGTGGACTTTCTCGAGGCACTGTAGATGTATGTACATATATATGTATATATATATAATCTTTTGCAATGGATAGAAATGAGAATAAAAGAAAACCTATGCTTTCATTATCTGTCTTTTTCCCAGAACATGCAATTAAGATTAATAACTCACATGAATGGATGGCTTTAATTGTGATTTGATATTGCATTTGCAATTAATAAAACTTACGTGTTTCAGTTTCCCATTTGTGGCCTTTGCTTCAATAGATACACAAATATGGCCATATTTTTCGACACCACCACCCATCCCACCACTTGCTGCCATGGTGGAACACCAATCCAAATACTTTCGCACCCCTCTCCATTCCTCACTGTAATTATTTATTTCCAATACTAGAATGAGAAAGCAGGAAATTATATTTGGAAAAAACAAACAAACAAATAAACCAATGTCACCCTTAGGGTGACCCGTATCTTGCCAAAAGGTGACCACGTGTGACTTCTTTAAGGTCACACTGAGGTGAACAGAGCTGCTATCCACCAGGAGCGACTCCTTGAGGAATATCTGCCTACGAGAGATTCCGATGAGAATCGTTCTACAGAGTAACCATGAAAAATATGTGTTTGCCTCATAACGTCACCAAATGACGTCATAATGTCTCAAGCTTGACATATCTAGAAAGCACTCATCGAGGTGTTCAATTTGAGGTACTACACGATATGGTTCCTAAAACTTGAAAATTTGACCTTGGGGTCAAATATGTTTGACCTCAGGTGCTAACATGAAGGTCAAGGCCAATCGCCACAAAAAGTAATCAGCTGAGCGCCAGACCATATAGTACATTCCCATAAAGTTTGGAGACGATTCGATTAAAATTACTCAAAAAATAAGGGTTTCGTCCACTCCCTTGATTTGCGACAAAGTGACCTTGACCTTTGACCTTGACCTTCAAAATTTTATGCGCTGAAAGGGACCTCTATAGGCCTCTGATATGCGAAGTTACAAAAATTTTCCAATGATAACTGTGCTCTGCAGAGTGATTTATACGTGATTACAGACAAAAAAAAAACATATGAAGGTCAAGGCCAATCGCCACCAAAAATTAATCAGCTGAGCGCCAGACCATGAGCTATATTCCCATGAAGTTTGAAGACGATCCGATCAAAATTACTCAAAAATAAGGGTTTCGTCGACTCCCCTGATTTGCGACAAAGTGACCTTGACCTTTGACCTTCAAAATTTTGGGAAAGGGACCTCTATAGGCCTCTGATATGCGAAGTTACAAAAATTTCCATGATAACTGTGCTCTGCAGAATTTTTTATACGTGATTACAGACAAAAAAAAATAAATATAATCATACAAGCTGACTAACATATCTTGCAAAAACTTCGTTTTGGCAAGATAAAAACATTCATGAACTATATGTAATTTTACAACCTCACAAGCATACGGCATCGGTCTAACATGATGTTATGGAAGTAGCACACTTACCTTTGACCTTTGACTTGAAAAGAAGCCACCAAGTTGTCAATTACTAATTCCCGATATGACTACAAAGTGTCGAATTGGTGTTTCACAGGCAGGGATTTGCATCACAAAGTGCACCATCCTTTGGATGAATGTTATGCAGGGTGTCCCATCCACTAGCATTAGTTGGTGGATGTTGAAGACCCCATAGTGTCTTTCACGAAGAGTTAGTGAGCTATCCCTAGCAACCCGAGCAAATTACAATTTCCTGCCAAACTCACTTGCAAACCCATAGATATTGTGGAGTCATTAACAAGGGAGTTGTAGTTGACATAAATTGATGGTGGTTTAGGCAGTGCAAGGTTTGTAGGAGAGTCACCGATGTTAGCAGTGAAGCCCAGGATTTTTACAACCTGAGGTTGTAAAAATACACAATATTTCCTGAACTGCTAGGCATGCAGAACATCTTCGGAAAAGTCAGGGAGCAAAGATGTATCCACATGTTATAATTCCTTGAAAAAAATTCCCAGTTTTGCCTAGTGTGCCCAGCTTGTTTCAACAAGGAGCTTGCAGTCGATCTCTAGGGCAAGGCCTCAATAAACAAGAGGTGATGAGCAGCAGTGATGTGGAAAGGCATCACTCTATAAGTAATTGGATATCTACAATCCGATGTCCACATTCTGCTAGTGTCAGTGTTTATGACCCCAAAAAGTTAATATTTAAAGCAGATATTTTTGAATCAAAGACAACAATGTTGCAGGATGAAGGAAGCATGGCAATCACCTCATGTCATACCAAAGAGGCTACCAAGTTGTTAATTACCAAGACATGATCTCTAAAGGTCAAAGTACACAAAATTCCTCCACACTTGGTTTATTGTCAATCTTATGGATCAACTCAACCCAATTTATTTTCGCAAAACCCAGGGTACCAAGATAAACACCAAGGTCCTCTACCTTTTATTTTTCACAACTTAGATTAATGGGTAGGGATGGTAGATGTACTGACCACCCAAACTTTTAGACCAATGAATCAATGTGTTATACATGCTCGAGAGCATTTACAGGGTGACCCTAAAAACGTGGGCCCTGGGAAAAGTTAAATAACCTTCACAGGTTTTCATTCAATCTCTTGCATTTTTCAGGAGGACTAAACTGAGTAAAGGGAGAGTATATCTGCCAAGTTTCTTGAACCTGTGACATTCACACATCATGTCATGGACACCCGAAGAAAAGAAATTTTCTGTAGAAAATTATTTGCAGAGAAATTCGTTCTTACAGACAAGGTGCCTGTTCTGCACACTTTTCGCAACAAGGAGAGCATCCAGCAAGTCTCACATTCAAAGGTTTGTGAAAAAACTGAGATAGCATGGCACAATCTTGAATATAAATTCACCAGAGTTGCTCACTCTGGTCGAGCAAAATCAGGAAGGGCACCCGAGAATATTGCTGCCATTGCTGACTCAGTGGCCGGCACTCCAAGTAAATCTCTTCCGCACCGATGCCAAGAGCTCGACATTAGCAAAGAAAACTTGAGGAGAATTCTGATACCAGTGCATACAAATCATGAATAACTTTACTCGATGCGTGACTCTCTGCATTGAGTGAAAATGGTGCCAATTTTGAGCATATCCACAAACATCTACATCGTCAGTCATTTCATTGTAATATTGCCAAATTTATTTGTAGACAACTGAAATTTTCAGAGATATCTTAGCTATAATTAAATAATATTATCTGCAATTTAAAAACAAAGTTTGATTGGACAATATTAAAGTTATTAAACTTTTCCCGGGGCGCATTCAATTCATCGAGAATAATAGTCTCATCCAGGCAATATCGTTGACGCGTATTTAGCTGGGGTATGTTTATGGTGATGTGATATCCTGCATTGTGAGCAGATCATTCGACTTGAATGAAAAATTCCCAAAATAAGATCTCACAAAATGTTTAATTTCTAGATTATCATCAATATGTACAGCCCGCCATTAGAAAGGAAACTGAGCATTTGCTGATTCACTTTCGACACCGTCGCCGCAAACTTTTAAAAGTCCTTACAACAGGTGTCTCAAGATAATAAACTATTAGCCCTCAATCGAACTAAAGTATGACACAATTTTGTTTTTTTTCATGGTTGCGGAGAAAACGAATTTAAAAGCAAATAAAAGTGAAAAAGTGAGAGTGGAAGAAAAAACACAAAGTGAGGGCCCGGCCAAATTTCCACCACATGGTCAAGGATGGTTATGGATGCCTATTACTAGTTAATTCCTTTCGCACATCTGGTTTCTCATACAATTGACACCATTTTGTGTCACCAAAATCATAATTTTCCTTTAAAATCAAAGAATTTCTTGTTTCAAGGCTTCAATGCTTACTTGCTTGAATCTAAATTCTAAACCAATTCATTTTATATTGCAGGCTAATAAAAAAAACACAGATCTCTGCTTTAACATTGTCCCACCATGAACAGAGGTTTGGAAAATTACACTGCAAATGTACAACTCAAATTCAAAAAGTTTCAAAGGATGATTTTTGAAATACTATCCAGCAAAAGGAAGGTGATAAAGGGACAATACAAGTTGTCGTGCTTAAAACAAGGAAGTGAGAATCAAAGTTTCACCAAATAAATACTCAGAAAAACCAGAGGGAACAATACCAGTGAGTGTCATGAGATTAACAAAGGAATACAAAATGTACTGAGCCGAACAGGTGAAATATTATTTCATAAAGCGCACACTATTAAAAAAAAAAAAGGAAAAGCAAGTGCCGTTCAGCTGTTGCTGCCAATCTGCCATACTTTCTGAAGTGGCATGGGTTTCCTGAAATAAAAGGAACGATGTTTCTTCATTCCTCGCAAACTGCACAGTCTGTGATGTACGCCAAGAACTGCACCCACCATTAATATTGAGGCTAACTTTGTTTATAAAGAGAAGGTGAAATCAAACACAAACAGATACATTCAATTCTTTCTTTGCTCCAACATACCTTTTTAGTCTTTTTAATGTGTTTTAAGAAATAGGAAAGGCATTAGGTTGTTTAATAATGCTCTGAGCACCCTGAAGGAAGGCACGAATATAAAAAAAAAACATAACTCGCAAATTTCCAATCGTTTTTGCGAGGAGATTTTTGGGAAGAAATCTATAATTTCAATGGGGGAGACAGAATTGGTGGATAAATATTCAGATGTGAAGTCCACTTCACTAACAATGACTGAAGTAACGTTCGGTCACTTGCAACAACAAGTCATACCTCTTTTTATGTTTGCTGGGAGCATACACATTCACCAACATAAACATATAGCTATCCATGATATGAAGGAAGGAAAAAGTAGCGAGATAGCCCAACACAACCTCAGTAAACATGACGGAGGTGATATTAAGAGCAGGATGCAAAAATAAGGCAAATCTTGCAGTGTTCCAGTCTTAATCTCAAAAGAAAAGTTGCCCTTTTAACAGCAGCCTCTAATTAGTATGAAAATTCCTAGAAATGTGAGTTTCCTGGAGCAGGACAATCCCCAGCTTTAATCTCTTTACTAAGGACTTAATCTATGGTTTAGGGTAGGCCCTAAGGCTACACCTCCATGAATACTTAATCTCCCAATTCGCACCTCAGCCAGTTGGAGAGAGGTGTTAGGTCTTCAAATCCTTCTGGCATTTCTTAAAATCCTTCTGGACTTTCTTCATCCAATTCTTTAAATGGTATTAGTTTGTTTCTTTAAAAAAAAAAGTGGAGTCATTTGGACTCCAAATAATTTCGTTCAGTTGATTTATAAATCCAGGAAGGTCTGGAAAAAATCCCACAGTTAAACATTACGTTTACGGAAGGAATGTATTAAAAAAGGCCTTTATCTCATCGTCTGAGGGGGTGACTTTTACCTCATAGGTCTAAAGAAGGCACTTCCTCAACATCATCCACTTCCGAGTTCTCTGAGGCCGAATCACCCTTACACCCCACAGTATCACAAAATACTTCTCATAGCTCCGAAGCTATAGCCTCCTCACCATTCTTCCCATGAGGTGTAGTATTCTGCATAAAAGACACATGAGTAATTTTAAGGACCATGTTAGCATCCCCATTACCTGACAAATTCCAGTAATAGTGGTTCAACCACACAAGAAGGTTGAAGAACCACATTGGCATCTCCACTATCTGTCACAAATTCAAGAACAGGTGGCTCATCAACCAAGGGTTCCATACCAATAAGCTTGTCTGCAGCTTCATCGCCACTCTCAAGAATGTCACACTGTACCCCAAGACTTTCTGCCTCAAAACACGAGCCATTAGTACCATTACTGTGAACCTCTGGGCAACTCTCAATTAAATTTAAAGGAGCACTTTCATCACCCTTGTTTCCTGCTGGCCATAGCATTATTCCCTCCACCGGGAATACTTTCATCCTGCTCAGTGTTACCTGAAGCTTTCTTATGAGAGACTAGCAAATACAACCCGTCGCTTCCCTGACAGGAATGCTAATATGCGTTGGGAGGGTGGGGGCGGGGAGGGGGATTGGGGTGAAGAGGGAATGGAGTTGGAGCAAGGAGGGTGGGGGAGCAATGAAGAGGTGAGGAAAGGGGAGCTAGGAAGTTGAGGAGAGTGAGGAAGGGGGGGGGGGAGCGAGGAAGGCTGAGAGCGAGGCCTCACTACACATCGCTATACACTCCTGGAGGGGGAGCAGAGAGCGAGGCCTCACCACACATCACTATACACTCCTAGAGGGGGTAGAGGGTGAGGAGGATTGTGGAGAGAGGTGAGTAGTGGGGAGGGGAGGGGTGTTTTGACATGAGTTTGAGAGAGGGCTTGAGGGAAAGTTCGGGGGGGGGGAGGGGGATGGTCCCATTATGCTGTCATTTGTACAGGATTGAACAAAATCGGTACGTAAAAACAACACGTTCAAACGAGTCATACTAAACAACACCTAGACACGCCCAGAGACACCCGTGGGGGGGGGGGGGGTGAAATGGCTTTGGGAGGAGGTAAGCATGAGAGAAGGGGAAGGGAAGGAAGTCAAAAAAGTTCAATCATCGAAAACGCAGTGCCAGTGTTCATGCCTGTATTTAATTTCCACACATACAACAAGCTCGAGAATCTTTTACCTGAGACGAATTGCAGAAATGATCTGAGGAGCAGTTCAAACAGCGAAAAAAAATAATAATAATAACTTTCATTTTTCCAATTTCCATATTATTTGACTCCAGTTCCTCTCCTCAACCTCTGTAGAGTTGCAGGGTGGTGGAGGGGGTTTTGGAGGAGGAAAACGTGAGGGGAAGGGAAGGGAAGGCAGCAAAAGGGGGGGGAGGCAGCATGAGGAGAAGGGAAAGCAGCGTGAGAAGGGGAGGCAGGATGAGGGGAGGGGAAGACAGTGTGAGGGAAATGGAAGGCAGTGTGAGGAGAGGGAATGGGAAGACAGCATGAGGGAAGGAAAGGCAGCATGAGGGGAGGAGAAGGCAGTGTGAGGGAAAGGAAGGCAGCATAAGCGGAAGGGAGGCAGCATAAGGGGAAGGGAGGCAGCATAAGGGGAAGGGAAAGGAGCATGAGGGGAGGGGAGGCAGTGTGAGGGGAGGGGAAGGCAGCATGAGGAAAGGGAGGCAGTGTAGGGAAGGGAAAGGCAGCATGAAGAAAGGGAAGGCAGCATGAAGGGGGAAGGCAGCATGAGGGTAAGGCAGAATGAGGGAGGGGAAGGCAGTGTGAGGGAAATGAAGGCAGTGTGAGGGGAGGGAATGGGAAGACAGCATGGGGGGAAGGGAAAGGCAGCATGAGTGGAGGAGAAGGCAGTGTGAGGGGAGGGGAAGGCAGCATGAGGGGAGGGGAAGGCAGTATGAGGGGAGGGGAAGGCAGTATGAGGGAAAGGGAAGGCAGTGTAAGGGGAATGGAAGGCAGCATAAGGAGAAGGGAGGAGGCATGAGGGAAGGGAGGCAGCATAAGGGGAAGGGAAAGGAGCATAAGGGGAGGGGGAGTCAGTGTGAGGGAGGGGAAGGCAGCATGAGGGGAAGGTAGGCAGTGTAAGGGCAAGGGAAAATAGCATGAGGGGAGGGGGAGGCAGTGTGGGGTGAGGGGAAGGCAGTATGAAGGGAAGGCAGTGTAAGAGTATGGAAGGCAGCATAAGGGGAAGGTAGGCAGTGTCAGGGCAAGGGAAAAGAGCATGAGGGGAGGGGGAGGCAGTGTGAGGTGAGGGGAAGGCAGTATGAAGGGAAGGGAAGGCAGTGTAAGAGTATGGAAGGCAGCATAAGGGGAAGGGAGGCAGCGTAAGGGCAAGGGCAGGGAGCGTGAGAGAGGGAGGGAAGGTAGTTTAAGGGGAGGGTAGGCAGTGTACCAGGGCATTACCGGGGCAATAAAACATGCCCAAACAGTAATGTGCTCTTTCTAACTGCAGTGTTCTATATAAAAACCATGTATTTGAAAATTAAAACCCATCGTTATATCTATCCTGCGCACACCATTTCCTGCCCTCTCCCCATCTCTCCCCCCCCCCCACCCCCCCCCCCACCCCCCCCCCATGATGCACTCCTCCAACCTCCTCGCTGTCAATGCTAACTGTGCACATGCACAGGCGATATACTCATCCTTTCACTTGCACACATGCACGGATTTCCCCACACGCGCACTGCACAGTGACACGTCACACGTGGCTTCGATGCCACAGCACATCCGCTCCCCATGTGGCATCAGCACTGCAGCAGCACATGGTTTGTGGGACGGCTGCATAACCTCTGCATAACAGCTCCACACAACACGGGTTCAGGTGCGAGTTTGAGTTTGAGGTGAGATTGCGCACCTGCGCAACCTATGCACCACACACACATAACCAAGCATACAGGCACGCACACACCCCACGGA
>CM068964.1:45533715-45549130 GCA_035128595.1 Eptatretus atami
CAGAGGGTGGGGCCAGGTGGGCCAGTTGGCGTGGGCCAGTTGGCATGGGCCTACGATTTTGAGGAGGCCTAAGTAAAGAACAAAAAATTACACACTGACATTGATTCTTGTTTTATTGGTTAATATCAAAAGATTACTCCCAATATTATTGTCTGATATACATTTTGAATAAAATTGCTTGCCATTACCTTTTTTAGCCACGTCGCATTGCGAACGCTGGCTCTAAGAGAGCTCCGCGTTGTTGTTGTTGTTGTTCTTGTTCTGGTGAAGACAAAACCTTTAGGACGTGGCTCTTGGACACATTTGTCCTTGTTTTATAAATCGTTCTAGTTCTTTTATTCTGTTCTGTTACTTGTAAGTACATCATGTACACCACATGCACATGTATATACCCATACATATATCATATGTATTTAGCACTGATTACAAAAATACTTAATGAGCAGTTTGAAATGGAGGTCTACATTTCCCGTCTGGCCCGGGCCTATTACCAGCTTTGCACGGGCCTGCCCACGGAGAGTCATTTATACCCATGTGTACCACATCCACGTGTGCTGTCTACGTGCCTCTTCATTTTCAGCAACTGCCGACTATTAATATAATGCAGCAACTCTTCCTATATTTTATATTAATATTTTTTCATGAAAGAAGATCATACAAAAGGGTGTAAAGCAAAAAAAGCCTCTTCACTTGCAGCAACAAAAAAGTACCTCTTCGTTTGCAGAAACTATACCGACCATTCATATATTGCAGCAACTATTAGTATATTTATATGAATATTTTGTCATGAAAGCAGATCGTACAAAATGGTAAAAAGACAACTGTGTACATAATTGCCGAAAAAGGACCCCTGTGGACTGTATCGCCATGGCCTACAAAAGCACGTTATAGTCCACGGCGTTGTGCTCAATGATGTTCCACTTTCTGAACATTCTTTTATGTTTTCTTCAATAAATATGATCATCTGAACAGTAGAAGAAAAAAAATTAAGCTTAATTATTTGCTTAAATAAATACACTTAGTTATAAAAAATCGCGGATTTGTTAAAATTTTCAGATTTCACTCCAGATTTCAATACTTATTCAGTCCACAATATCCGATTCTCAAATCCGATATAACATTTCAATTATATACTTTAATTAGTCCGTTAGAGTAGATCGTGTTTCCAAATCAAGGCATGTTTGAACACGCTGACCAAAGCCTCGTGTTGGCTCAGTGGTTAGGGTGGCGGCTTGGGATCCTAGGGTCCTGAGTTAAAGCCCCGTCGGCCACTGAATAAATACACCGGGGGGGTTGACTCAGCCTGTCATCCTTCCGAGGTCGGCGAAATGAGTACCATTTCCAGTGTGTGTAATGGTAGAGGGGCACTGCATCAGCGACACAGTTGCGCTCGAAGAAATGATAGCTACCCGGGCAGCTAAGCTGCCATACAACCACCACCACCACCACCATGCTGACCAAAATGGTGAATTGAGGACCCCAGCAAGCTGACAGAGGGCTGACCATGGATGACGCCCTGATAAAGGATATAATTAAATAAAGCCGTTAATTATCTTCAAAAGGGGTGTTTCAATTAACCCAAACACCCAATTTTCACTTGTGCACTTCTTTAGAGTTTTTGTGGAATGCATGCAAAGTTTCAACCTGCTATGTTTTATGGTTTTGGAGTTATGGAGGGCACACACACACACACACACACACACACACACACACACACACACACACACACACACACAACACACTCTATCGAGTGCAGTCTGTGGCTGCTGGTTGCATCATTGGCCGGGGTGTGGCTTTGCCGCCGACAGTGTCCCCCTTACCAGTGCACTGGTGCTCATTTTGCCGACCTCAGAAGGATGACAGGCTGAGTCAACCTCCTGGGGTATCAATTCAGCGGCCGACGAGGCTCAAACTCAGGACCCAAGGATCCCAAGCCGCCACCCGAACCACTAAGCCAACACCAGACTTACACACACACTTATTAGTGTAGATTGAGCTTCAGTGTATCTGTCCAGGCCATAACTTTTTATTTTTTTTTTACCATTTGAGCTTTTGTCATCAAATTTTCAAAGAACATTTATTATGAGAATATGAAGAGTTCTAATGAATAAAATGTACCTTTTGTTTTTGCTGTTATTTTCGTCAAGTTGTTCGAGTACAAAGCGGACATAATTTTTTTTGTAGACATTGTTTGAGGCTTGTATAAGAGGACATGGATGGTGCTTTGCATTTTGAGATGCTTTCTAGAAATAATTTTTATAATTGCAGTCATCTTTGCCATCTTTCAGTCATCTATGCAATTTTACAAGCATGAACACACTGAAAATGGTAACGTACTAATGTAGACATCATTTCAGAAGTTGGGTCACCCTTCCGATTATGTAGATATGGAAATCAGACGAAACAGCGGTATGTGTATACTCTGCAATACAAATTGGAAACTTGTGTGGCAGGAATAATTTGATGTTGTAGCGATGAGCCATGATTTGATGAACAACAAACAACAAATGCAGTGATTGGGGTAGAATTGCCAGCCAAAGGAAAAGTAAAGTTGAGCACCATCGGTGCAGCAGGGAAATTAAATGTTACGATTGTGAATCATATCATCCAAGAGAGAGATATGGAATTTTTCCATAAGTAAACTTTCAGGGTCTCCAAAAGAAACTGGATTTGGATTAAAGACATGACCTGCAATATTCACGGAATATGTACAAGCTTCGCGGTACGATTTGAACCCCACAACGGCAAAGCCAGTTATGATGAAATATCTCAGGTACATCTGCAAAGAGCGAACGCAAAGTTTAAAAAGGTGTGAACAATTTGGTGACTGTCATTGTTTAGGAACAGGGAGCCTGGTGTTGGCTTAGTGGTTAGGGTGGTGGTTTGGGATCTTTGGGGCCCTGAGTTCGAGCCCCGCTGGCCACTGAATTTGCCACTGAATTTACATCAGGGGGGTTGACTCAGCCTGTCATCCTTCTGAGGTCGGTGAAATGAGCGCCAGTATACTGGTAATCATCCCTGCGTGTCGTAGGTGACTAAAGGGTTGGCATCAGGAAGGGCATCCGGCCATAAAAAACATTGCCACAAGAAAGGGTACCGTGATTGGAGCCCGCAAAAAACTGACCCCTGCTCAAGGAAAAAGGCTTTTAAATGGGGTGATGATTGATTGTTTGTGAACAGGATCAGTTGGGTTTGTTGATGTGCACGTACTTTTCAGCAAAATAAAACGTTCCAGCTGGCAGGTTGTTAATGCATTCTTATTTTGTTGGACCAAGGAGTTCCTTTAGACTTTAGAGTGCAGCTGGCAGCTGGGCTAATGGCACAAGCTGTTCAAATTCTTCAAGGTGCACAAATCCATGCTCAATGAGGTTCTTTCTTCAAAAGTGTCGCAACTCGTACTTTCATCCAATTGGCCACACATGATGCATTGCCTCTTGAATATATATATATATATATATACCATTCTGCCTCCCAGATGTGCAGCAATGGTTGTCGAGGCGATTGATGACGTTTATTGGTAAACTGCTGCAGCTCAATTGCTCGATTAACTTGCAGGATAAAAGCTAACAAACGGTGGCGCTGAGCGCCCATGGTATGTGGCTTGGCTTCGTTCCGAGTGGTTGGTGATGTGATCATTCATGCCAAGTACTGTGGATGCATTTCTATCTATGGATGGTTGCATATCAGACAAAGTGACTACATACTCGATCAGAGGAAACTGTTGAAAAGAATTGTGCTGTTCTTACTCCTTTTTATTTTCCACCATGTACCTGCAACACACACACACACACACACACACACACACACGCACACCAGAACAACTGAAATTATTGAAACAGTACTCCGACGACATTTGAATGGTATTTAGCCTGGATTATTGTGCCAAGTGCACATTTGTACAAGGTAAACCTACAAAAACGGACAGCATAAAAATCGACGTCAATATAACAAAATAAAGGAGTTCGAGAATGAAATTTCATACACATACCTCAGAGTAGAACAGTGCCACCAAATATGTCACCAACAAATGTGCAAAACAATTACCAAACTAGAACAGCACTCGGTGGAGTGCATACCTCCACCAGGCTGAACAGTTTACATTTTGTATCCCACTAATAGGCCAGAACTGGATCAGAACCTGAACTAAAATCCAATCGGATTGTTCTTGTCACCGAACCAACTCATCCACCGAGTTTTGTCATAATTTGGTCCACAACGTTTTGAGATATCGTCCTACATATCGTTTTTTTCCCCACCTTTCAATGATGAATAATCACTTCACATATCAAAAAAAAAACATTGTAGTATCCAGATTCAGATCTTCATCAAAATCGAATCAATTCATCCTCGTCACACACCCAAGCTGTCCACCAAGTTTCGTCCAAATCCGCCCACAACTTTTTGAGATATTGAGTTATATATCGATTTTGGGCCAATCTCTCAATGGTGAAGATTCACTGAAGAATTTGAGTAGCTGGATCTGGATCCGGATCTTTAACCAAAAGTCAATGCATTTGTCCTCGTCATGCACACAACCTGTCCACCAAATTGTGTTTGAATCTGTCCACAACTTTTTGAGATAACCTGCTCACAGCCAAACAGACAAACAAACTGACAGCAGTGAAAACATAACCTCCGTCCACTTTCAGTGGTGGAGGTAAAACAACTGCCGAGAACGAGGCTGATTCTGAAACATTCTCTCCCCAAGAAACAAAATCAAAGCCGTTAACCAACGAGCAGTACCAATATTCCAAGACAGCGATGGAATAATAAACTGGCTACAAGCTGAAATCAATAAACTAGACATAAAAAAAGAGGAGCACTGAACCTGTAGCTTATCTAGTCCGTGGCCTAATGTTGTAACACAAATTTGGTAGCATTCTGGCTGATGGGTGTGGAGAAGAATATTTTTGAAGGAATTTACACGATTTTTCCCCAAAATTACTCAGTCCGCCACTTTGACACTTTCGGTCAGGTGATGAGCATGACCTCTGCAATTTAACATCCCTACCCTGACTTAATGTAACTCAAATTTGGTGTCATTCTGACCGATGGATCTGGAGAAGAAATTTTTTGAAGAAATTTATGAGATTTTCCCAAACATTTACGAAGTCCACCATTTTGACACACTTTTCATTCACCTAATATTGTTACCCAAATTTGGTAGCATTCTAACTGGTGGGTGTGGAGAAGAAGATTTTTGAACGAATTTCCACGATTTTCCCAAAAATTGACATCGGCCATTTTGACACATTTCTGATCACGTGATCTCTATGACCTCTGCAAGTT
The DNA here is from genome assembly GCA_035128595.1 of Eptatretus atami. NCBI lineage: Eukaryota > Metazoa > Chordata > Myxini > Myxiniformes > Myxinidae > Eptatretus > Eptatretus atami. The sequence goes on from CM068964.1 coordinate 45,539,005, forward strand.
AACATCCCTATCCTGGCCTAATGTTGTAGCCCAAATTTGGTAGCATTTTAACTATTGGGTCTGGAGAACAAGATTTTTGAAGAAATTTACAAAGTCGGCCATTTTGACCTACTTAAAGTGATGTGACCGGAACGAGCTTTGTAATCCTCATTGCCAGGCAGGAGCGAACCATTGCTGCCAAATTTCAGCTGGATCAGCCCAGCGGTTTGGCTGGAGAGGTCAAAATAGGAGACGGACAGACGGACGGACAGTGTGTGATGACAATACTTTATCTGGAATTTCAATTCCAGATATGCTAACAAGGAAACTTCTCACTATCCATGAAATGTTTTTCAAAAATTAATGCATCCCGACAATGTACCTGGCGAGGAGAGAAGGAGGTAGCGGCCTGATGTAGCTCAACCAAATGCACAGAGTGACAACAGAAGGATTGGCTAAGAACGTGAAAAGTTCACCAGAATGACAAATCCAATTTGCATGTAACACAAAGAGAGCAAGCCAGAAAAGGCAAAACCCACCTTACAAAAAATTTCCAAACACATGCGAACAAAAGAAACCGAAGCAACAACAAATGCAGCCCCAATTATTGCAAAACATAGAAAATAAATATATAGAGCAAACTATATCAACAGCTATATACAGACAACTGGGAGAATGACAAAAGAGCAGGAAGGTATAAAAAAGGAGATGGACTGATTGGGCATCGACAAATAAGACTCATTGGAATGGCTAAGACGAGGTTATCTCAACTTGGATGGAGAATAAATCATAATAAACGCCCAAGACCAAGGACACGGTGTGAATGGCTTTAAGAAAGTGGTGGAAAATTGTGGGAATTAGTCAGTTGGACAAGGCTGAAACAGAAAGCATAAGTCACCTCCTTTCAGGATGTAAAAAACTCAGGTCAGAACAGCTGTAGATACAAAGGCACAATCAAGTATATAGAGTAATCCAGTGGCACAACTGCAAAAAAAAATCAATATCCGCACCAAACCAAAGGAAATGTCCCTTTCAATACCCATAAACCAAAAGCAATCATTGAAAACAGGATGTACCGTTCATATATGACCTGATGATCCCATCAAGTGTGAACAAAGACAACTAGATAGTTCATAGAACACGATACCTCGTGCAGTGTTCAAATGTATACAGAAGGACCTTACCGGTTAGCGGGGGTTACATGCTTGAAAATTCCTGCGATCTGCACGGGAAACTTGGGGGGTAATGGGGAAAATAGGGTTTGGGACTTCAGTTTTAAAATTTGTCCAAACTGTACCCTTAATTCACATGTCTATGCATTGTTTTTGTGCTATTTTATTTCCATGAATAAAAGTTAATAAAAACATAAGATAAAGTTTATTTTATTGAGCTATTATTATTTCATATGCAGCTTGTGGCTGCTGGTTGCATCATTTCTGGGGATGCAGCTTTACCGCTGATGCAGTACTCCCTGTTTTCAGTAAACTGGCACTCGTTTTGCCGACCTCAGGGGGTTGACAGGCAGAGGCAACACACCTCGTGTGATTTAACAGTATGCCAGGGGCTGAACTCAAGACCCGAAGATCAAGATCCAGCCATGTTAACCCAACACCAGGCTTATTTTCCTGTATGAAGAACATAAAATAAATTTTATTTTCTTGAGTTGTTAAGATCATGAAACTTACCTTTAATAATAATGATGATGATAAACCTCATCCAATAATGCGATGGCGATGTTGATGATGGCTACAATAAAGTGGCCCACGGGGCAGTGGAGTAAATTAACAGTTTGCGCTGCGGGTGCTCTTTGTGCTTGTGAACTTGTTTCAACTTCCTAGGTTCTTACTTTAGTAGTACTGTATTGATTTTTAATCTCTTCCTGATTCCTAAGCTCGGAATTCTTTCTTTTATAGACAATCCATTCATCCATCGTATCATATTTACCTCCACCACCGAAAGTGGACAGAGGTTATGTTTTCACCCCTGTCTGCCTGTCTGTTTGTTTGTATGTCTGTGAGCAAGATGTCTCAAAACGTTGTGGATGAATTCAGACGAAATTTTCTGGACATGTTGGGTGGGTGACAAGGACGAAATGATTAGATTTTGGTGAAAATCCAGATCCGAATGATAAAATTTTTTTAGTGATTTTTCTCCATTGAGAGATAGGCCAAAAAGAATACATAGCACGATATCTCAAAAAGTTGTGGATGGAAACTTCTGACCTTTTCGAAATTAAATTCTGAGCTCTGGAGCATTACTTTCTCTTTTCATCTTTTTCTTGATATGATTGACACAACTTTTACATATGAAAACCCCAGATTTTGATATCAATTTTATAGCGATAACACTGCACCTCTTGTGACACCATCTATTACATCGGCTACATTTAATTGAATTCCATCAAACTCCTTTTCCGCAGGTTGAACGAGGCCATCGTCTGCTTTCTTTCCTTTCTCATTCGTCACGACTGACCTTCACTTTTGTTTTATTTACGTTGATGTGTAAACCTTTCTTCTCTATTGCACTTTTCCATTTTTCAAACATCCATTTTTTTCTTTTTAACTTTTACCATGCAATATGAAGACATCATTTTACAAACTCACAGGGGAATCGCAACCTTTTAGTGTTTGCCAATTATTCGATCACTATTACAAACAAGTAGATAAGAGGACATAAAACTGATCCTTGGTGTAATCCTACCTTGAATTCAAACACTTTAGTGCACCACAAGTTGGTCTTTACTCTAGATACCTCCGCCACCGAAGGTGAAGGAGGTTATGTTTTCACCCCTCTGTTTGTTTGTTTGTGTGCAGTATATCTCAAAAAGTTGTGGACGGATTCGGATGAAACTTGGTGGACAGGTTGGGTGTGTGACCACGACGAATTGATTCAATTTTGGTGAAGATCCGAATCCGGATCTGGATACGATAATTATTTAATTTTTAAAGTGATTCTTGAGAGATAGGGACAAAAACGGTATAGTACTGTGTCGCAGGATATTTCACAAATGTATTGGGCTCGATATGTTCTCGTGGATCAGGCATTATGTGCCGGAGGGTATGCACTCTACTGAGTGCTCTTCTCGTTCTTGATTTATTTATACACCAGCAGGGGTATCCGACGTTGCTCGGTGCTGTTCTAATCCTGTTAGCATTTTGAAGAAATCAAATTTTGTTTGTTTTGCATTTTTTGTGAGGGCCTAAAACCCTTCCCCTCCATCCACTGGGAATGGGGTCAGGGATAATTTAATATTATCTTTCACATAACTACAAAGGCTTACATACTTTAGAGTGATTAAAACAAATCCTAACAAATCCAACTTTAAAATTTTTTTCTATTTTACCTAAAAGACTTCCTGGCACTCAATGAAGAACCTCTGAAAGTTTGATGAAGATCCATACAGCAATCACTGAGAAAAATGGCAACACACACACACACGCACACGCACACACACACGCACACACACACACACACACGCACACGCACACACACACACGCACACACACCTCTTATAGTATTAATTCTCATGACTACTTTTACCATATTTTGGGGGGATGAGCTAGTTTATGAGAGCCCATTCACCAAATTATATTCGGACTCAATCATAAGCTTTCTCTCGGTCAAAAAAAAATAAACAAAAATATCAGTTCTGCCATTAAGCCTGGCCCTACTACTCTGGTCAATGGTATCCAGTGTCCCTTGGGAGACAAAGTTCTTCTTTGCCTGACAGTGGGTTCCAAGATATCCACTGGCAACATCAAGGATGGTAGGCTTGAAGGATTCCATAACTCTTCAGGATTCCCCAAAATACTCAGTCTCCTCAGCTGCGCTCTCATCCTTGAGCTTACCAACATCCAGCCGAGGCTGGGATGGTACCATTGTCCTGGATTTGAGCTGCAACTTCAGAGTTGCTATAACAAGCCTGTGGTCAGTATTGAGGAACTGGATACTCCTGTAGACCCTGCAGCTCTGAATCATCCTCCAGTGACCATCAACGAGCACAGGGTCAATCTCCTTTGCCACACCGCCAGCGTTGGAATACCAAGTCCAGAAATGAGACTTTGGGTGCTGAAACTATGAACCAGCCACCCTAAGTCCATGACTTCTTGCAAAGTCAAGGAGCTTAGTGCTTTTCTGGTTCACAGTTCCAGACCCATGGGGATCAATACATGTCTCGTAACCATTCCTGCCAGTTCCAGTCGATCCAATTAAATCCCCGAAGACTGGAATAGTATCTCACCTGGGGCAACGATCAACCATGGACTCGAGCGCGGCATAGAATGCGCCCTTCACAGTGAGATCACTCAGCTCAGTCGGAGCATGTACAGAGAGCAGGGAAATGATACCCAAGGAATGACGAATCCTCAGTGTCATAATACCCTCGTTGACCAGTGTTACCACAATTATCATTGGAGTCAGCTTATTGGACACAGCTACAGTAACTTCTTGGGCATGGTAAACATCAGAGCAACCAGACCAGGAGTCGGTGTAACCACCTGACATGATGTCACGACTATCCGGTCTCGGAACCTCAGAGAGTGCTGCAATACCGATGTCCAAACGCTGGCGCTCAGATAATAGCAGAGACAGGTGATCATCCTCTCGTCGGGATAGGACATTCCAAGCACCCACCCGAAGGGTCCACCTCAGGTTAACCCGAGGAGACTGCCATCTGGTGGACAACACCTCAGCACCACCCCAATTCACGCCACCGAAATCCAACATAGGAAGGTTGTCCCATGCTTTTGCTTCTATCATCAAAGAACAGGCGGTCCCAAAGGCTTTGCCACAATCCCGTCATCTGGTGAGCTGCCCTGAAAAGGGCAGTTGCATAGGAGGCACTCCCACGGAGTGGGTTTTCAGTTTTTTCTGCGTTTTGTGGAATGAAGTGGTTTTTGGTGGCAGGAGTGCAAATCCTGCCACCAATCTCCGAATAAGAAGTAACCCAACTGCAGGAGGACGTCCGCAGACACAGTTGGGCACCACATATGGATGACCTTAGGCTTACAAGGAGCTCCTCTATCCTTTGATAGGTTTTGTTTTTACTCCTGCTGGGTGTCATATCCATACACCCTCCTCAGCTGGAAAACTGGTGGGGGATATGGTTTAATCTCCGACAACCCGACCATGAAACACGTTAGTACCTGTAGCAAGTCAAACATCTGATCTGGCTTGACCTGACAATACTCAGAAGCAATCACTCAGAGGCAATAGCATTATTCTCTCTGTCTGTCATAAGTAATCATAATAACAATAATAATAGTAATAATAATAATACAGTAACTAGCAAGAGGCGTCCACAACCACCCTTGACCATGTTGTGGAACATCGACTGAGGCCCTCACTTTTTTGGAGGGCCTCACTTTTTTTTCTCCCACCCTCACTTTTTCACCTTTATTCGCTTTTAAATTTGTTTTCTGCACAACTGCTTGAGCAATTGACACTAATCTTTCAACATAGGAACTCCTCCCCATGGAGAATTTATTTCAATAGTTACATGATGATTGGATAAAAAATGTGGCTGGCATTCCAAAAAGTCTGTTTTCTGCAGGCATAAGTTGCAGTGTTTCAGATATTGGGAATAAATAGTCTCGACCTCACTTCGCTTGGCCCTGGCTGAATAATAATATTGCGGACCCGGGGTCGGGGGCAAAGGCCATGAGGGGGGAACTCCCTCAGGTTCCCACCAGACTCTCCAGAATTGCAGGCCATCGCACACGAATAACTTCGTGACACGGCAGATCGTCAATCGACCGTGAACGCCAATAACTCGACCACGTGACTTAGGGCCCTCCGTCTAATTAATAGCATTTACGTAAAAGTCACTTGATCTAATTACCGGGGAATACGCCCTCGGTATGCAATTGCTCAAACAGGATCACCCTACCAGATCAGATGCAGCTGAGCGGAACTGCCAATCATGTGCCTGCGAGGAAGCAGATCGTTGGGGAATAACATCCCGGCTAAACTAGGGTGTGGGCCATGCTGGACCAATGGAAGAAAACACGAAAACGAGCTGGGAACATTTCTATACAAAGTATTTACTTACAACCAAGTGAGGAAAAGTATGTGGTACATTGAATGAGGTTTTGTTTTATGTACAGCAGGGGATAGCAAGGAAATCGTGGGGTGCGGCAAAAACAAGCAATCTTACAAAAGCAGACACAGAGCAGAGTTATCTCATTATATCTTCCACAATCTTCATTTATAATAGACAGGTGCCATCACACACACACACACACACACACACACACACACACCACAGCACAACACACACACACACACACAAAGCTGAGGAAGATTAGATAGTCCAGAAAGAAAGAAAGCAGGTAAGGGGTAAACGACCTCTCGATGCATTGTGTGGTCAGCAGACCAACACAACCCAGAACGCTTAGGGAGCGGTAGGAGGGAGGAATAGTGGTGCTGTCGAAGATGTGGGAGTGGGAGGTGTCGTGTAGCGCAATGTGGGGGGTGTGGTGTCGTGCCAGAGGAAAATGGAATTGTGAGTCAGTAACGTTCTTCTTTGTGCATCCACAGATGATGGGATAGTGGGGTGGATAGAGTGAGGAGAAACATTCCTAACCTCGCCGTGTAAAGGTCTTTATGTGTGGCGTGTACCTCCATGGGACGCTTCGCCTGAGTGTTCCCACCTCGTGATGTAATGCGTTATCTCCGGCTTATTTATTCACCAAGGCTCATGGTAGCGTGCGCTCCGCACTGGTCCGTTTGGCTGTACGCAGGTGGTGGGATGTCGACAGCACGGCAGGGAGTCTTGAAGGACGGCAGTCCCCTTGGGTCATGTCCTTGAAGAAGAAGTGTGCTCTGGACTGCAATCGCATACCAATAATGTTCTGAAGAAGAGCGAGACAGAAAGATTCTAAGGGCTCCGCACCACCCCTTTTACAAGCCTGGAGCCTTTTACATTTCATAAGCCTTTTATACCCCTTTTATATGGTGAAGGGTGGGGCGAGGACCGGAAAACGATGCACTGTGACCCGAATCCTGCTCCTCTATTGGGCCACAGCGGCCCGAGCCCTGCCCTGCCAGGCTCCGGGACCGGAAACCGGCTCAGATGCCGATCAGCTTCGGCACGTCTCAGAGCTCCTGACTTAACATGGGGCATGCTCCCCGAGCCGGCACCCCGTCCCTGAACGTACACCGAGTGCAGTCTGAATGTTGGATGACAGCGGACTTTCCCCGCCACCTGTGGACTCCCTCATGAGCCAAAATGCACACCCGGGACCCGAACCAAACTCCAGGATAGCCATTCTCGCGTCCCCTCCTTGTTGCCCCCAGTCTTGCCTTGATCTGGAGACTGGATGAGGGCTGTGTCAATTCCGGACGCTTACCCGGGACGGCCCCAGTGAGACGTGGCAGAGCTATTAGCGTCTGTTGCATGGTCGAGCATCGCGTGGCACCGAAGACAATCCAACACCGTGCGGTGCTCCTCTATATATAGTGGCGAATTGCAGCGATGGGCGATTGAGAGGAGAGTGTGCGGGAGGCATTTGTGTCAAAGTGGTAGATTTGGTGAGCGAGTGGAGTATGGTGAGGTGCCGGTTGGGAATTGGCATGCAGATTTGAATGAAATAATGGCACACGATTCCCGTGTGTGGGTTGTGTCGGGGATGTGCAGCGGGGATGTGCAGCGGATGGTGAGGATACGAGCCACGAGAGGCATCATGGTGTGCTTGTAAACAATTGCCTATTGAACTAGAGGGGAGCACTCGGGAGAGTGCAAAACCTCGCCGCCAATACTGCTGGGTCACTCAAGTGAACCTTATATCTTATTCATTAAATATGTCAACAGTGCTGACAGTAATAGTTCTTTTGTCCAACATGTTTTTTTGGGGGGGGGGGGTTGGAAATCACTTAAAACATGTAGAAATGCAAAAAAAAGATATCGAAATTTTGTTGAAAAAAAAGTTGCAAAAATTTTTTTTCTCTTAATTTTTTTTTGGGGGGGGGGGGGGGTTGGAAATCACTTAAAACATGTAGAAATGCAAAAAAAAAAAATTTTTTTTCTCAATTTTTTTTGGGGGGGGGGGGTTGGAAATCACTTAAAACATGTAGAAATGCAAAAAAAAAATTCTGTAACAATTTTTTTGGGGGGGGGTAACAATTTTTTTTTGGGGGGGGGTTGGAAATCACTTAAAACATGTAGAAATGCAAAAAAAAAAAAATTTTCTCTATTTTTTTTTGGGGGGGTAACAATTTTTTTTGTGGGGGGGGGGTTGGAAATCACTTAAAACATGTAGAAATGCAAAAAAAAACAAAAAAAATTTCTCTTAATTTTTTTTTGGGGGGGGGACCAAGTCCAAAATAATGGCATGATCCTTGGACCATACCTAACCGCCCCACTAAGTTTCGTCGAAATCCGTCGAGGAGTTTTTCCGTAATACTGTTCACAAACAAACAAACAAACAAACAAACAAGCAGTCATAGACTGGTACTTACGAAATCGTCAACTTGACCTCTGACCTTGTCTAATAAAAGCTGTCTCTAGAGAAGGTAGCGACGCAAACCAGAAGTTTCTACGATGATTCTGTACCAAACCATCAAAAATCGAAGTTTGACCTCACCGTGACCTTGACCGTTGACCGATTTTGACCAAAATCTAATCAGCACTAGCCATCACCCTCCTGATTCACGTGGTGTAATTTGACATTGGTAGCTTCTTCCGTTCTCGAGTTATCTGTACCAAACCATCAAAAATCGAATATTTGACCTCACTGTGACCTTGACCTTTGACCGATTTTAACCAAAATCTAATCAGCACTAGCCATCACCCTCCTGAATCACGTGATGTAATTTGACATTTAGCTTCTTCTGTTCTCGAGTTATCGTGCCTACAACAAAAAACAAAAACAACATACAAACAAACAAACAAACATACAAACAAGCAGTCATAGACTGGTACTTACGAAATCGTCAACTTGACCTCTAGCTTGTCTAATAAAAGCTGTCTCTAGAGAAAGGTAGCGACGCAAACCAGAAGTTTCTACGATGATTCTGTACCAAACCATCAAAAATCGAATGTTTGACCTCACCGTGACCTTGACCGTTGACCGATTTTGACCAAAATCTAATCAGCACTAGCCATCACCCTCCTGAATCACGTGGTCTAATTTGACATTGGTAGCTTCTTCCGTTCTCGAGTTATCTGTACCAAAACCATCAAAAATCGAATATTTGACCTCACTGTGACCTTGACCTTTGACCGATTTTGACCAAAATCTAATCAGCACTAGCCATCACCCTCCTGAATCACGTGATGTAATTTGACATTGATAGCTTCTTCCGTTCTCGAGTTATCGTGCCTACAAACAAACAAACAAGCAGTCATAGATCGGTACTTACGAAATCGTCAACTTGACCTCTGACCTTGTCTCATAAAAGCTGTCTCTAGAGAAGGTAGCGACGCAAACCAGAAGTTTCTACGATGATTCTGTACCAAACCATGAAAAATCGAATGTTTGACCTCACCGTGACCTTGACCGATGACCGATTTTGACCAAAATCTAATCAGCACTAGCCATCACCCTCCTGAATCACGTGGTGTAATTTGACATTGGTAGCTTCTTCCGTTCTCGAGTTATCTGTACCAAACCATCAAAAATCGAATGTTTGACCTCACCGTGACCTTGACCGTTGACCGATTTTGACCAAAATCTAATTAGCACTAGCCATCACCCTCCTGAATCCATCGGTGTGTAATTTGACATTGGTAGCTTCTTCCGTTCTCGAGTTATCTGCCTACAAACAAACAAACATACAGTACAAACAAACAAACAAACAAAACGGAAGTCATCAATATACTTACGAAATCTTTAGATTTCGTAAGTAACAAACAGAAAGGGGTGAAAACAGTGATCTCCATCCATCTTCGAAGATGGCGGAGGTTAATAACATGTGTGCTTGTATGCTTGTTATGTACTATGGCTAAAAGGACAGGGTTAGAGTAGGGATCAGAGTATGAATCAGAGATATTTATTAGACCTAACTATGAGACCCACGCAATGCGATTCGTCCTGTTAACCCACTAGACATGAGGGGAAGACTAACTACATGAAGACAAATGAAATAACTGCCTGGGGATCACTGTATGTTGGGTGCCATTGCCTTAGAGGCATGTGGTTTTGCAGAA
>CM068964.1:45552274-45591201 GCA_035128595.1 Eptatretus atami
GATGTTTGCATATCAGACAAAGTGATACATACGCACTCCCGATCAGAGGCAACTGTTGAAAAGAATTTGTTAGCTTTTCTTATCCTTTTTATTTTCCACCATGTACCGCAACAACACACACACACACACACACACAACACACACACCACACCACACACACACACCACACACACACACACACCAGAACAACTGAAATTTATTGAAACAGTTACTCCGACGACATTGAATGGTATTTAGCCTGGATTATTGTTGCCAGTGCACATTTGTACAAGGTAAACTACAAAAACGGACAGCATAATAATCGTACGTCCAATATAACAAATAAAGGAGTTCGAGAATGTAAATTTCATACACATACTCAGAGTGAACAGTGCCACAAATTTATGTCACCAACAAATGTTGCAAACAATTACCAAACTAGAAACACACTCGTTGGAGTGATACCCCTCCCACCAGCTTGAACAGTTTACATTTTGTATTCCACTTAATTAGGCCAGGAACTGGATCAGAACCTGAAACTAAAAATCCAATTCGGATTGTTCTTGTCACCGAACCAACTCATCACGAGTTTTAGTCTTTAATTTGGTCATATCAACGTTTTGAGTATCGTCCTACATATCGTTTTTTTCCCCACCTTTCAAATTGATGAATAAATCACTTTCACCATATCAAAAAAAAAACATTGGATTCCAGATTAGACTTTCATCAAAACAATCATTCATCCTCGTCCACACCAAGCTGTCCACCAAGTTTCGTCCAAATCCGCCCACAACTTTTTGAGATATTGAGTTAATATCGATTTTTGGGCCAATCTCTCATGGTGAAGATTCACTGAAGATTTGAGTAGCTGGATCTGATCCGGTCTTTAACAAAGTCAAGATTTCCCTCGTATGGTGACATCTGTTCCAAACTTTTTGAGTAACCTGTCACAGCCAAAACAACAAACAACTGACAGCAGTGAAAACATAACCTCCGTCCACTTTCAGTGGTGGAGGGTAAAACAACCATGCGAGAAGAGGGCTGATTTCTGAAACTTCTCTCCCCAGAAACAAATCAAAGCCGTTAAACCAACGAGCAGTACCAACTATTCCAAGACAGCGATGGGAATATAAACTGAGCTACAAGCTGAAATCAATATAAACTAGACATAAAAAAGAGGAGCACTGACCCTGTAGCTTATCTTAGTCCGTGCCTAATGTTTTGTAACACAAATTGGTAGGCATTCTGGCTGATGAGGTGTGGAGAAGAATATTTTTGAAGAATTTACACGATTTTCCCCAAAATTACTCAGTCGCCAACTTTGACACGCTTCGGTCAGGTGATGAGCATGACCTCTGCAATTTAACATCCCTACCCTGACTTAATGTAACTCAAATTTGTTTGTTCATTCTGACGATGGATCTGGAGAAGGAAATTTTTTTGAAGAAATTTATGAGATTTTCCCAAACATTTACGAAGTCCACCATTTTGACACACTTTTTCATCAACCTAATATTGTTACCCCAATTTGGTAGCTTTCTAACTGGTGGGTGTGGAGAAGAATTGTTTGAACGAATTTCCACGATTTCCAAAAATTGACATCGGCCATTTTGAACATTCTGATCACGTGATCTCTTGACCCTCTGCAATTAACATCCCTATCCTGGCTAATGTTGTAGCCCAAATTTGTAGCATTTTAACTATTGGGTCTGGAGAACAAGATTTTTGACGAAATTTACAAAGTTCGGCCCATTTACCTACTTAAAGTGATGTGACCGGGAACGAAGCTTTGTATCCTCATGCCAAGGCAGGAGCGAACCATTCCTGCCAAATTTCAGCTGGATCAGACCAGCGGTTTGGCTGGAGAGGTCAAAATAGGAGACTGGGACAGACCGGACGGACAGTGTTTGATTGACAATACTTTATCTGAATTCAATTCCAAGATATGCTAACAAGGAACTTCTCACTATCCATGAATGTTTTCAAAAATTAATGCATCCCGACAATGTACCTGGCGGAGGAGAGAAGGAGGTAGCGGCCTGATATTTTAGCTCAACCAAATGCACAGAGTGACAACAGAAGGATTTGGCTTTAAGAACGTGAAAAGTCACCGAATGACAAATCCAATTTTGCAATGTAACACATAGAGAAGCAACAGAAAAGGCAAAACCCACCTTACAAAAACATTTTCCAACACATGCGAACCAAAAGAAACCGAGAAGCAAACAAATGCATCCCCAATTATTGCAAACATAAAAATAAATATATAGAGGCAAACTATATCAACAGCTATATACAGACAACTGGGAGAATGACAAAAGAGCAGGAAGGTATAAAAAAGGAGATGGACTGATTGGGCATCGACAAATAAGACTCATTGGAATGGCTAAGACGAGGTTATCTCAACTGGATGGAGAATAAATTCATAATAAACGCCCAAGACAAGGACACGGTGTGAATGGCTTTAAGAAAGTGGTTGGAAAATTGTGGGAATTTAGTCAGTTGACAAGGCTGAAACAGAAAGCTAAGTCACCTCCTTTTCAGGATGTAAAAAATCAGGTCAGAACAGCCTGAGATTACAAAGGCACAATCAAGTTATATAGTAATCCAGTGGCACAACTGCAAAAAAAAATCAATATCCGCACCAAACCAAAGGAATGTCCCTTTCAATACCATAAACCAAAAGCAATTCATTGAAAACAGGGAGTGTACGTTCATATATGACCTCGATGATTCCATCAAGTGTGAACAAAGACAACTTAGATAGTTCATAGAACACGATACCTCGTTGCAGTGTTCAAATGTATACAGAAGGACCTTACGCTTAGCGGGGGTTAATGCTTGAAAATTCCTGCGTCCTGCACGGGAAACTTGGGGGTAATGGGGAAAAATTAGGGTTTTGGGACTCATTTTTTTAAAATTTGTCCAAACATTGTCCTTTATTCACATGTCTATGCATTGTTTTTGTTGCTATTTTATTTTCCATGAATAAAAGTTATAAAAAACATAAGATAAGTTTATTTTATGAGCTATTATTTTCATTATGCAGCTTGTGCTGCTGGGGTTGCATTCATTTCTGGGATGCAGCTTTTACCGCTGATGCAGTACTTCCCTGTTTTTTCAGTAAACTGGCACTCGTTTTTGGCCGACCTTCAGGGGGTTGACAAGGCAGAGCAAACACACTCGTGTGATTTAACAGTATGCCAGGGGCTGAACTCAAGACCCAAGATCAAGATCCAGCCATGGTTAACCAACACCAGCTTTATTTTCCTGTATGAAGAAACATAAAATAAATTTTTATTTTTCTGAGTTGTTAAGTCATGAAATCTTCCTTTATAATAATTTGATGATGATAAACCTATCCAATTTTTTAAAATTTTGGGGCGATGGGGCCGATGTTTGATGTGGCTACAATAAAGTTGGCCCACGGGCAGTGGAGTTTAATTAACGTTTGCGCTGCGGGGTGCTTCTTTGGCTTGTGAACTTGTTTCAACTTCCTAGGTTTCTTTACTTTAGTAGTACTGTATGATTTTAATCTCTTTCCTGATTCTAAGCTCGGAATTCTTTCTTTTATAACAATCCATTTTCATCCATCGTATCATATTTACCTCCACCACCCGGAAAGTGACAGAGGTTTTATGTTTTCCCCTGTCTGCCTGTCTGTTTGTTTTATGTCTGTGAGCAAGATGTCTCAAAACGTTGGGATGAATTCAGACGAAATTTTCTGGAATGTTGGTGTGGTGACAAGGACGAATATTAGATTTTGGTGAAAATCCAGATCCAATTGATAAAATTTTTTTAGTGATTTTCTTCCATTGAGAGATAGGCCAAAAAGAATACATAGCACGAATTTCTCAAAAAAGTGTGCGATTGGAAACTTCTGACCTTTTCGAAATAAATTCTGAGCTCTGGAGCATTACTTTCTCTTTTCATCCTTTATTCTTGATATGATTGACACAACTTTCTACATATGAAACCCCAGTTTTGATATCCAATTTTTATAGCGGATAACACTGCACCTCTTGGACACCTCTATTACATCGGCTTACGTTTAATGAATTCCAATTCAAACTCCTTTTCCGCAGGTTGTAACAAGGCCATCGTCTGCTCTTTCCTTTCTCATTGTCACGGACTGACCTTCACTTTGTTTTATTTACGTTTTGATGTGTTAAAACCTTTTCTTCTCTATTGCACTTTCCATTTTCAAACATCCATTTTTTCTTTTTTAACTTTTACCATGCAATATTTGAAGACATCATTTTTACAAACTCACAGTGGAATCGCAACCTTTCGTGATTTGCCAATTATTCGATCACTATTACAAAACAAGTAGCATAAGAGGACATAACTGATTCCTTTGGTGTAATCCTACTTGAATTCAAAACACTTTAGTTGCACCCAACAAGTGGTCTTTACTCCTAGATAACCTCCGCCACCGAAGGTGAAGGAGAGTTATGTTTTTCACCCCTCTGTTTGTTTGTTTTTTGTGTGCAGTATATCTCCAAAAAGTTGTTTTTGACGGGATTCGGATGGAAAACTTGCGTGGACAGGTTGGGTGTGTGACCACGACGAATTGATTTCAATTGTGTTGAAGATCGAATCCGGATCTGGTTACGATAATTATTTAATTTTTAAAGGTGATTCTTGAGAGATAGGGACAAAAACGTTTATTAGTACTGTGTCGCAGGATATTCACAAATGCTTGGCTCGATTATTTCTCGTGGAATCAGCATTAATGTTGCCCTGAGGTATGCACTCTACTGAGTGCTCTTCTCGTTCTTGATTTTCATTTATACACCAGCAGGGGTGTTATCCGACGTTGCCTCGGTGCTGTTTAATCCTGTTAGCATTTTTGAAGAAATCAATTAATTTTGTTGTTTGTTTGCATTTTTTGTGAGGGCCTAAAAACCCCTTTCCCTCCATCCACTGAGAATGGCGTTTCAGGGATAATTTAATATTATCTTTCACATAACTACAAAGGCTTTTACATACTTTTAGAGTGGATTAAAACAAATCCTAACAAATCCAACTTTAAAATTTTTTCTATTTTACCTAAAGACTTCCTGGCACTCAATGAAGAACCTCTGAAAGTTTGATTGGAAGATCCATACAGCAATCACTGAGAAAAATTGGCAACACACAACACACACGCACACGCACACACACACGCACACACACACACACACTCACACGCACAACACACACGCACACACAAACCTCTTATAGTATTAATTCTCTGACTACTGTTACCATATTTTGGGGGGATGAGCTAGTTTATGAAGAGCCCATTCACCAAATTATATTCGGACTCAATCATTAAGCTTTCTCTCGGTCAAAAAAAAAAATAAACAAAAATATCAGTTTGCCATTAAGCCTGGGCCCTACTACTCTTGGTCAATGGTATCCAGTGTCCCTTGGGAGAAAAGTTCTTTCTTTTGCCTGACAGTGGGTTCCAAGATATCCACTGCAAACATTCAAGGGATGGTAGGGCTGAAGGATTCCATAACTCTTCAGGATTCCCCCAAAAACTCAGTTCCTTCAGCTGCGCTCTCATCTTGAGCTTACCAACTCAGCCGAGGCTGGGATTGTTACCATTGTCCTGATTTGAGCTTGCAACTTTCAGAGTTGCCCTATAACAGCCTGTGGTCAGTATGAGGAACTGGATACTCTGTAGACCCTGCAGCTCTGAATCATCCTTCAGATGACCATCAACAGACGGCGTCCAATCTCCTTTTGCCACACCGCCAGGTTGAATTACCAAGTCCAGAAATGAGACTTTGGGTGCGAAACTAGACAGCCACCCTAAGTCATGGACTTCTGCAAAGTCAGGAGCTTAGTGCTTTTCTGGTTCACAGGTTCCAGACCCATGGGGATCAATACATGTTCTCGTAAGCCATCCTGCAGTTCCAGGTGATCCAATTAATCCCCGAAGACTGGAATAGTATCTCACCTGGGGCAACGATCAACCATTGGACTCGAGCGCGGCTAGAATGCGCCCTTCACAGTGAGATCACTCAGCTCAGTCGGAGCATGTACAGATGAGCAGGGAAATGATACCCAGGGAATGACGATCCTTCAGTGTCATTAATACCCCCTCGTGACCCAGTGTTTACCACAATTATCATTGAGTCAGCTTATTTGACACAGCTACAGTATACTTCTTGGGCATGGTAAACATTCAGAGAACCAGACCAGGAGTCGGTTGTAACCACCTGACATGGATGTCCGGACTATCCGGTCTTCGGAACCCTCAAGAGTGCTTGCAATACCGATGTCCAAACGCTGGCGCTCAGATAATAGCAGAGACAGGTGTCATCCTTCTCGTCGGGATAGGACATTCCAAGCACCCACCCGAGGGTCCACTCAGGTTAACCCGAGGAGATGACCATCTGTGGAGCACACCTCAGCACCACCCCAATTCACCGCACCGAAATCCAACATAGGAAGGTTGCCCATGCTGTTTTGCTCTCTATCATCAAAGAACAGGCGGGTCCCAAGGCGCCACCAATCCCGTTCATCTGGTGAGCTGCCCTGAAAAGGGCAGTTGCCATAGGAGGCACTCCCACGAGTGGGTTCAGTTTTTTTTCTGCGTTTTGCTGGAATTGAAGTGGTTTTTTGTGTGGCAGGAGGCAAAAACTGCCACCAACCTTCCGAATAAGAATAACCCAACTGCAGGGAGGACGTCCGCAGACCAGTTGGGCCACCACATATGGATGACCTTAGGCTTACAAGGAGCTCCTCTATCCTTTATAGGTTTTGTTTTTACTCCTGCTGGGTGTCATATCCATACACCCTCCTCAGCTTGGAAATGGTGGGGATATGGTTTTTAATCTCCGACAACCCCGACATGAACACGTTAGTACCTCTGTAGCAAGTCAAACATCTTGATTCTGGCTTGACCTGACGATACTCAGGAAGCAATCACTCAGAGGCCAATAGCATTATTCTCTCTGTCTGTCATAGTATCATAATAACAATAATAATATTAATAATAAATAAACAGTAACTAGCAAGAGGCGTCCACAACACCCTTGACCATGTTGTGGATAACATCGACTGAGGCCCTCACTTTTTTTTGGAGGGCCTCACTTTTTTTTTCTCCACCCTCACTTTTCACCTTTATTCGCTTTTTTTTAAATTTGTTTTCTGCACAACTGCTTGAGCAATTGACATATCTCAACATAGGAACTCCTCCCCATGGAGAATTATTTCAATAGTTACATGATGATTGGATTAAAAAAAATGTGCTGGCATTTCCAAAAAGTCTGTTTTCTGCAGGCATAAGTTGCAGTGTTTCAGATTATTGGGAATAAATTAGTCTCTACCTCATTCGCTTGGCCCTGCTGAAATAATATTGGCGGACCCGGGTCGGGGGCAAGGCCATGAGGGTGGAACTCCTTCTAGTTCCACCGCTCTCCAGAATTGCCAGGCCATCGCACACGAAAAACTTCGTGACCACGCAGATCGTCAATCGACGTGAACGCCAATAACTCGACCGTGACTTTTTAGGGCCTCCGGTCTAATTAAATTGTCATTACGTAAAGTCACTTGGATCTAATTACCGGTGGAATACGCCCTCGGTATGCAATTGCTCAAACAGGATCACCCTACCAGATAGCATGCAGCTTTAGCGGAACTGCAAATCATGTGCCTGCGAGGAAGCAGATCGTTAGGGGAAACATCCCGGGCCTAAACTAGGTGTGGGCCATGCTGGACCAATGGAAGAAACACGAAAAACGAGCTGGGAAAACATTTCTATACAAAGTATTACTTACAACCAAGTGAGGAAAAGTATTGTGGTACATTGAATGAGGTTTTGTTTTATTGTTACAGCAGGGGATAGCAAGGAAATCGTTGGGGTCGGCAAAAACAAGCAATCTTTACAAAAGCAGACACAGAGCAGGAGTTATCTCATTATATCTTCCAACAACTTCATTTATAATAGGGACAGGTGCCATCCCACCCACCCCAACAACCCCCCCCAAAAAACACCCCAAAACAAACCCACACACACACACACACACACACACACACACACACATACCACACACACACACACACACAAAGCTGAGAAGATTAAGGTAGCCAGAAAGAAAGAAAGCAGGTAAGGGGTTAAACGACTCTCGATGCATTGTTTTGGTCAGCAGACCAACACAACCAGACGCTTAGGGAGCGGTAGGAGGGAGGAATATTGGTTGCTGTCGAAGATGTGGGAGTGGGAGGTGTCGTTGTAGCGGCAATGTGGGGGGTTGTGGTCTCGCTGCCAGAGGAAAATGGAATTGAGTTCAGTAACGTCTCTTCTTTGTGCATTCCACAGATGATTGGTTGACTAGTGGGTGGATAGAGTGGAGGAGAAACTATTCCTTACCTCGCCGTGTAAAGGTCTTTATGATGATTGTCGTTTTGTACTCCATGGGACGCTTGCCTGAGTGTTCCCACCTCTGTGAGTAATGCGTATCTCCGGCTTATTTATTCCACCAAGGCGCTCATGTAGCGTCGCGCTCCCACTTGGTCCGTTTCTGACGGGCAGGTGGTTGGGATGTCGACAGGCACGGCGGGGAGTCTTGAAGGACGGCAGTTCCCCCTTGGGTCATGTCCTTGAAGAAGAAGTGTGCTCTGCTGGAACTGCAATCGCATTACCAATAATGTTCTGAGAGAGCGGACAGAAAAGATTCTAAGGGCTCCGCACCACCCCTTTTACAAGCCTGGGAGCCTTTTAAATTTCATAAGCCTTTTATACCCCTTTGTATATGGTGAAGGGTGGGGCGAGGACCGGGAAAACGATGACTGTGACCCCGAATCTTGTCCTTATTGGGCCACAGCGGCCCGAGCCACTGCCCTGCCAGGCTCCGGACCGAAACCGGCTCAGGATGCCCGACAGCTTCGGCACGTCTTCAGAGCTCTGACTTTAACATGGGGCATGCTCCCCGAGCCGGCACCCGTCCTGAACGTTACACCGAGTTTGCAGTTCTGAATGGATGGACAGCAGGACTCCCCGCCACCTGTGGACTCCCTCTGACCAAAATGCACACCCGGACCGAACCAAACTCCCAGGATAGCCATTCTCGCGTTCCCCTCCTTTGTTGCCCCCAGTCTTCCTTGATTCTGGAGACTGGATTGAGGGCATGTGTCAATTCCGGACGCTTTACCCGGGACGGCCCCAGTGCAGACGTGGCAGAGAATATTTAGCGTCTGTTGCATGGTCGAGCATCGCGTGGCCACCCGAAGCAATCCAACACCGTGCGGCTGCTCCTCTATTATATAGTGGCGAATTGCAGCGAGCGGCGATTTGAGAGTAGGAGAGTGTGCGGGAGGCATTTTGTTGCCCGTCAAAAGTGGTTGAGTTTTTGGTAGCGAACGGTGGGAGTATGGTGAGGTGCCGGTTGGAATTGCATTGCAGATTGAATGAAATAATGGCAACGATTCCCTGTTGGGTTTGTGCGGGGATGTGCAGCGGGTATGTGCAGCGGGGATGTGGAGGATACGAGCCACGAGAGGCATCAGGTGTGCTTGTAAACACATTGCCTATTGAACTAGAGGGGGAGCACTCGGAGAGTGCAAACCCTCCGCCGCCAATACTGTGGGTCACTCAAGTGAACCTTATATCTTATTCATTAAATATGTCAAACAGTGCTGACAGTAATAGTTTCTTTTGGCTCCACATGTTTTTTTTGGGGGGGGGGGGGGGGTGGAATCACTTAAAACATGTAGAAATGCAAAAAAAGATATCGAAATTTTGTTGAAAAAAAAGTTGCAAAAATTTTTTTTTTTCTCTTTAATTTTTTTTTGGGGGGGGGGGGGGGGTTTGGAAATCACTTTAAAACATGTAGAAATGCAAAAAAAAAAAATTTTTTTTCTCAACATTTTTTTTTGGGGGGGGGGGGGTTGGAAATCACTTAAAACATGTAGAATGCAAAAAAAAAATTTCTGTAACAATTTTTTTGGGGGGGCAGGTAACAATTTTTTTTTGGGGGTTTGGAAATCACTTAAAAATTGTAGAAATTGCAAAAAAAAAAAAAATCTTTTTCTTATTTTTTTTGGGGCGGGGGGTAACAATTTTTTTTGTGGGGGGGGGTTGAAATCACTTAAAAACATCGTAGAAATGACAAAAAAAAACAAAAAAAAATTTCTCTTAATTTTTTTTTGGGGGGGGGGGACCAAGTTCCCAAATTTAATGGCATGATCCTTGGACCATACCTAACCGCCCCACTTAAGTTCGTCGAAATCCGTTTCGAGGAGTTTTTTCCGTAATACTGTTCACAAACAAAACAAACAAAAACAAACAAACAAGCAAGTCATAGACTCGGTACTTACGGAAATCGTTCAACTTGTACCTCTTTATCCTTGTCTGAATAAAGCTGTCTCTAGAGAGGTACGACGCAACCAGAAGTTTCTACGATGATTCTGTACCAAACCATCAAAAATCGAATGTTTTTGACCTCACCGTGACCTTGACCGTCGACCGATTTTGACCAAAATCTAATCAGCACTAGCCATCACCTCCTGATTCACGTGGGTGTATTTTGACATTTGGTAGCTTCTTCCTGTTCTCGATTATCTGCTACAAACCATCAAAACAATATTGACCTCACTGTGACCTTGACCTTTGACCGATTTTAACCCAAAAAATCTAATCAGCCTAGCCATCACCCTCCTGAATCACGTGATTAATTTGACATTGGTAGCTTCTTCTGTTTTTCTCGAGTTATCGATGCCTACAAACAAACAAACAAACATACAAACAAACAAACAAACATACAAACAAGCAGTCATAGACTAGGTACTTCGAAATCGCTCAACTTGACCTCTGACCTGTCTAATAAAAAGCTGTCTTAGAGAAGTAGCGACGCAAAACCAGAAGTTTCTACGATGATTCTGTACCAAACCATCAAAATCGGAATGTTTGACCTCACCGTGACTTGACCGTTATTGACGATTTTGACCAAAATCTATCAGCACTAGCCATCACCCTCCTGAATCACGTTGGTTAATTTGACATTGGTAGTTCTTCGTTCCGAGTTATCTGTACCACATCAAAAATCGACTATTTGACCTCACTGTTGACCTTGACCTTGACCGATTTTGACCAAAATCTTAATCAGCACTAGCCATCAGCCCTCCTGAACTCACGTGATGTAATTTTGACATTGATAGCTTCTTCCGTTCTCGATTATCGTGCCTACAAACAAACAAACAAAAGCAGTCATAGACTGCGTTACTTTACGAATCGTCAACTTAGACTTCTGACCTGTTCATAAAAGCTGTCTCTAGAGGAAGGTAGCGACGCAAACAGAAGTTTCACGATGATCTCCGCTGTACCAAACCATGAAAATCGAAATGTTTGACCTCACCGTGACCATTGACCGATGACGATTTTGACCAAAATCTAATCAGCACAGCCATCACCCTCCTGAATCACGTGGTGGTAATTTGACATTGGTAGCTTCTTTCCGTTCTCGACGTTTATCTGTACCAAACCATCAAAAAAATCGAATGTTTGACCTCACGTGACCTTGACGTTGACCGATTTACCAAAATCTAATTAGCGAGTAGCCTCACCCTCTGAATCACGTGGTGATAATTGACATTGGTAGCTTCTTCCGTTCTGAGTTTAATCGTGCCTACAAACAAACAAACATTAACAGTACAAACAAACAAACAAACAGAAACGGAATCATCAATTACTTAACGAAATCTTCTAGGAGATTTCCGTAAGTAACAAACAGAAGGGTTGAAAAACAGTGATCTCCATCCATCTGTTCGAGATGGCGGAGGTTAATAACATGTGGGCTTGTATGCTCTTGTATTGTACTATGGCTAAAAGGACAGGGTTAGAGTAGGGATCAGAGCTGAATCAGAATATTTATTAGACCTAAACTATGGAGACCATCCGCAATTGCGATCGTTTCCTGTTAAAACCCACTAGATGAGGGGAAGACTAACTACATTTGAAGACAAAATGAAATAACTGCTGGGATCACTGTATGTTGGGTGCCATTAGCCCTTAGAGCATGTGGTTTATGCAAGCAGAACCTCCGCTCTCAATAATTAATAATTAATAATAACAATAGTAATAATTTACATGTAATAATATGCTTGGTTGGCTTATGTTAGATGGTTTAGACCCGTGGTGGCTTTGGGATCCTCTGATCCTGATTCAAATTCCCACTCGGCATGTTGAATATTACCAGGTGGGTGTGACTCTGTCTATCATCCTTCTGCGTTGGTTTAAATTGAGTGCCAGCTTTCTAGTATCCTGTGTCGGAGTGGGTACCCTGTCTAAAATTTGTTCTCCAATAGCAAGGAGACTGCTTAGGCAGCACAAACGCTCTGTACAGAGTGTTCGGTCCCAATGGATGGATGGATGTGGTATTGATTATTAAAAGGACCATTTTCAGATTGATAGGCCAATTATTTTTTTAATCCAGCAGGGAGACGCACTTCTCACTAATCTCAAACTGCTAGCATCCACCACTCACCTAAGTGTAATGCTGGACATTTTATTATACGAATATTCCTGGATTGTCAATGGGCGCAGATGCTTTGATAACAATAATGTTCTCAGCGTGATTAAATCCACCATGTTATCCACACTTTTTAAGACTTTCATGTTCAGGCCAAACATTTGAATGGGTTGGGATTTAAAAAAAAAAAAGTTTTTGATTTAAAATCTCTTCTCAAAGTCGAGCCTTTTTACATGCTATGTCGTTTAAATTGCTTTCATCTTTCCTTTAGTAGGTATGCCAATATGGAGAATCTTTGACCTTGCCATTCGCCCATATACACACCAGGTGCCATCAATCACCCATCCAAGAAAACGCTAAATTGCTTGACTAAAACTTCAGCCAATCTGCAGAACTAATCTCAAAAAATGGATAATCATAACCAACAATAGTACGTACAAGAGGTGGCAATGAATAAGTGTAACTAAGCGCAGTAATTCCAATAAAATTGTGGTATTGAGACCTCAGCACTGAAACGTGTTCAAGGTTCGTTAAGGCAAAAGCCCATACGCTGCCATGCTGATTACTTTATTCCACTTCGTGAGGAACCTAGTTATCGAGACGGAAAATGGAAAAACGACTCATGTTATTAGAGGACATCTATGTTCACGCAAGGATAGTATCTTTGGCGTGGCATTTACTGTCGCGGTGTTTGCTAAAGCAGTGCTACGACAGATGGTCGCAATCATCTTCAATCCAAAGTAGAGATAATAAAGACGATGGAGTCGAGGCTGAGAAAGTTAGCCATTCAGAAATTGGGTCGATGTGCATGATGTATCAGGCACATCCACTTGGGCCCATTTTTAATCATCTCGGTAAAAGCAGATGGTTCCTCATGTCCATACATCTTCTTCTGCATATGGGTTTCATCTTTGAAAACTCTGTAAAACAAGCTCTCCAGCCTTGTGCCCGTCCAACCTTTTCTACGCAATTACGCAACACCTGGCCATTAGTATTCACCCTTCCTTTCACTTTTTGCCAAAAAACCCACACTTTCACAACTAGTTTACTGTCTGGGGCCTTTCAAGGAACAAGCTCAAATGAGCTAAGATCCTCGTCCTCTTAATGATGACGTCATTAAAAACGAATATGACGTCATTGTGATGTTTCAAGGTTGCCGAATAAATGATCTGTTTGCTAATGCCCTGCTTGACCGCAAACAAAATCACAGTTGCCTTACGTTTCGGAGATAAATGGTATCGGCCATTTCCATTCAGCGGCGGAATTTATCGGACGTCAACTTTTTTTCTTAGGAAAGAATTTCCAAAATCGGAGATGGTTACTGCTCTGCGCGTGTGGCTTTTCTTGCATATACATGGCAAGTTTCAGAAGATCCGATTGAAAACTCTGGGTTGTGAAACAAAAATGTCAAAAAAAAAATAGGAAGACATCATAAAAAATGATATGACGTCATAGTTGAATGTTCATAGTGCGGTAATTCATCTCTGCAATGATCCCTGTTCGATTCCCGCAAACAGAATTTTCAAAAAACTTGCCAAGTTTCGGAGATAATTTTTTAGGAGATTTCCATTAGCGGAGATATTTTGACGCATAACTTTTTTTTTCTAGGAGGATTTTTCAAAATCGAGATGGTTCTGTCTTTTTTGCCGGGGGGGGGGCAAGGAATTTTTTACATATATATGCCAAGTCTTCAGGGTAAGTTTTCGATCGAAAACTGTAGCTGTGAAAACAAAAAAGTCCACAAGAAGAAGCATTGAAGAACAACAACGTGAAAGTAAGACTTCGAACGATCCTCCAGAGGATCTAAAAAATTAGAGATTATTAACAAAATTTCAGGAAGAGTATCGCAGACTTCAAATCAATTTTTGATCTGTTATGTCTCCAAATCAAAAGGGTCTTCTCCTGCCATCTGCCTCTGATTACAGTGCACGTCAAATAAATTCGTTAATAACAGCCTTTTTTTTTTTCACTTTACTGACAATTTAAAATATTATAGCGAACGCAGTAGCTTCATACTTAACGCGTGCACGTGAGAGATTAGGAAACAACAAAAAAACAAACAACACAATACCCCTGGCTATTGCGAATCAGTGTCGTTAGCTATGACCTTTTGCTTCCGGTTGTTTCTTAAACGCTGTGCTTGTATAAACACGATTGGGTTTATTTCTATCTTGCTGAAATATACTTAACGCTCGGCACATGAGAAGAATAGGAAACAACAAAACAACCACGATCATACCCTTGCAATTTGTGAACTCCGTGTCGTCTGCCTATGACCCCCTTTTACTTCCGTTTTTGTTTGATTTCTGCGTTTTTTTTTGTTCCGGTTATTTGTCATTGGGGAATGATGCATGCCGGGAGATAAAGGATCGTCGGAGACATGAACATACCCAAATAAAATCAGACATGCGTGTATATTCCTCCACTGATTTTAAATTTAAACAGTATCTCCCGCATCATCAAAAAATAATTTTTTAATCGTGATTAAAGATCATCCGAGATTGAATCCGAATAAATCATCCGCTGATCCCGATCCAGGCCGAAGTAACCGAAATTGCTGTGTTACACGTTGTCAACAAGTTTATAGGTAAAGTCAGAAGTGAATTGTTTAAGAAGAATTTCTACGTTTCCGTTCTAGGCTTGCCTATTCCATATTAATTTAGGCGAACGCAGACAGTGAGCTTCATACTTAACGCGTGCACGTGGAGGAGAATAGCGAAGCAAACAAACAACAACAAACAACAACTATAATCCCCCTGGCCTATTTGGAATCCTGTCGTTGTATCATGACTTTGCTTCCGGTTGTTTTAAACCGCTGTGCGTGTAAAATACGATTGGATTTTATTCTTATCTTTGTGAATATTACTTAACGCGTGCACATGAGAGAATTAGAAACAACAAAAACAACACAATACCATGGCAATGTGAATTCCGTGTCGTTGAGCTTATGAACTTTTGCTTCCGTTTTTTTTGTTTCTGGTTTTTTTTTGTTTCCGGTTTTTGTCATGGGGAATGATGCATGCCGGGAGATGAAGGCATCTCGGAGACATGAAATACCCACAATAATATCAGAACATGTGTATATTCCCACCGATTTTAATAAAGAATAATCTCCCGCATCATCAAAAATAATTTTTAATGTGATTTTAACGTATTTGATCGCTGATCCCGAATCCAGGGCCGAAAGTAACCGGAAATTGCGTCTTAAAATCTTCAGCATGTGGGCGCTTACAACGTTACCACGGTATAGTTGGCAAGTATACAGTTGTGAACACGTTATAGGTAAAGTCAGAAGCAAATGTAAGAATAATTCTACGTTCGCTTCTAGGCTTTGCCTATTCCATATTAGTGTTTAATTCAACAACTCAAACAAAGGTGCAATGCATGTACACACTTCATGACAATTCATATTTAACATTCTTCATGCTTGGTGGAGTATCTTTCAGGACCTCCAGATAAATCAGTAATTGATGTGGACGATATGATCAATGACCAATAACAAGTTCATTCATCTGTGTGGTGTCATCCTTTCTAAAATTCACGGACGGTGCTTGTGTGTTTGTTTGTCGAGCTACTCCTCATACAGTTCTGGGCTGATTACATCCAGACTTGCTATATCGGATCAGCATGGCCCCAATTAGTGTATAGGGGTGTTTTAGCTTTGCCGGTGGTCTTGGAGGGGGGTGAGAGGTGGGGGAAGCAAATTATCTATGTAAATGTGTATCATGTAGCGCCGCCTCCAGGTTGCGGAGGGTATTACAAGTCCTCTCCCTTTACATTACTGCATTCCTGGCCCCATGTTTTCCAGTCCGGTGAGGTGTTTTGAATTATAATCAGTCAGTATGTTTTTGCTTCATGAACGTAATCCGAGTTATTTTTTATTTTTATTTTAGAGAGAGATCCATTACTGACAAATTCAAGTAAGTGGTCAACAAACAAGAAGGTTGAAGAAAGACATTGCACTCTCGTATCTGTCACAAATTCAGAAGCAGTGGTCATCAAGACCAAGGGGTTCCATACAATAGTTGTCTGCAGCTTCATCGCCATCTCAAATGTACACTGTACCCAAGACTTCTGCTCAAACACGAGCCATTGTACCATTCTGTGAACCTCTGGCACTCTCATTAAAATTTTAAAGGAACACTTTATCACCTTGTTCTGCTGGGCTCATAGTCATTATTCCTCCCCGGAATAAACTTTCATCCTGCTCAGTGTTATGATCTTCTTATGAGAGACTAGCAATAAACCCGGGTCGCTTCGCCTGAAGGAATCTAATATGCGTTGGGAGGGTGGGGGCGGGGAGGGGGGATTGGGGTGAAGAGGGATGGAGTTGGAGAAGGAGGGTGGGGGAGAATGAAGAGTGAGGAAAGGGAGTAGAAGTTGAGGAGAGTGAGGAAGGGGGGGGGAGCGGGAAGGCTGAGGACGAGGCCTCCTACACATCGTGATACATCTGGAGGGGGAGCAGAGAGCGAGGCCTCACCACACATCACTAACACTCCTAGAGGGGGGTAGAGGGTGAGGAGGATTGTGGAGAGAGGGTTGAGTATGGGGAGGGGGAGGGTGTTTTGGACATGAGTTGAGAGAGGGGCTTGAGGGAAAGTTCGCGGGGGGGAGGGGAATGTCCATTATGCTGTCATTTGTACAGGATTTGAACAAGAATCGGGTAACGTAAAAAAACAGTTCAACGAGTCATAAAATCAACTACTAGACACGCTCAGAGACCCCGGTGGGGGGGGGGGGGTGAAATGGTTGGGGGAGAAGACATGAGAGAATGGGAAGGGAAGGAGTCAAAAAAAGTTCAATCATCGAAAACGAGTGCCAGTGTTCATCCTGTATTTATTTTCCACACATACAACAAGCTCGAGAATCTTTTACCCGAACGATTGCAGAATATGAATCTTGAGGAGCAGTTCAACAGCGAAAAAAAAATAATAATAATAACTTCAATTTTTCATTTAATATTATTTGACTTCCAAGTTCTCTCCTAAACCTCTGTAGAGTTGCAGGGTTGGTGAGGGGTTTTGGAGGAGGAACACGTGAGGGGAAGGGAAGGAAGGCAGCAAAAGGGGGGGGGGAGCAGCATGAGGAAGAAGGGAAAGCAGCGTGAGAAGGGGAGGCAGGATGAGGGGAGGGGAAGACAGTGTGAGGAAATGTGGAGAAGGCATGGTGGAGGAGAGGGATGGGAAGACAGCATGAGGGGAAGGGAAAGGCAGTGAGGGGAGGAGAAGGCAGTGGTGAGGGAAGGAAGGCAGCATAAGCGAAGGGAGGCATAGCATAAGGGGAAGGGAGGCAGCATAGAGGGGAGGAAAGGAGCATGAGGGAGGGGGGAGGGCAGTGTGAGGGAGGGGAAGGCAGCATGAGGGAAAGGGAGCAGTGTGAGGGAAGGGAAAGGCAGAGAAGAGAAAGGGAAAAGGCAACATGAAGGGGGAAAGCAGCATGAAGGTGGCAGAAATGAGGGGGGAAGGCAGGTGTGGGAGGGATGGAAGGCAGTGTGAGGGGAGGGAATGGGAAGACAGCATGGGGGGAAGGGAAAGGCAGCATGAAGTGGAGGAGAAGGCAGTGGTGAGGGGAGGGGAAAGGCAGATGAGGGAGGAAGGCAGTATGAGGGGAGGGGAAGGCAGTATGAGGGAAAGGAGAAGGCAGTGGTAAGGGACATGGAAGGCAGATAAGGGAAGGGAGAGGATGAGGGGAAAGGAGGCGCATAGGGGGAAGGGAAAGGAGCATGAAGGGGATGGGGGAGTCATGTGAGGGGAAGGGGAAGGCAGCATGAGGGGAAGGTAGCAGTGTAGGGCAAGGGAAATGGATGAAGGGGAGGGGGAGGCAGTGTGAGGTGAGGGGAAGCAGTATGACAGGGAAGGCAGTGTAAGGAGTATGGAAGCGCAGCATAAGGGGAAGTAGGAGTGTCAGGCGGGACAAGAGATGAGGGGAGGGGAGGGCAGTGTGAGGTGAGGGAACAGATGAGGAAGGGAAGGCACTGTAAGAGTATGGAAAGCAGCATATAGCGGGAAGGGAGGAGGTAAGGGCAAGGGAGGGCGTGAGGGAGAGGGAGGGAGTTAGTTTAAGGGGAGGGTAGGCAGTGTACAGGGCATTACGGGGCAATAAAACATGCGCAAACATAATGTGCTTTTCATAATGCAGTGTTTCTAATATAAAAAACATGTATTTGAAATTAAAACCATGTTATCTAACTGGCACATCTCTGCCCTCTCCCATCTCCCCCCCCCAGTGCATCCTCCAACTCGCTTGTCAATGCTAAACTGGGTGCACATGCACGGCGATATACTCATCTTAACTGACACATCACGGTATTTCCACACGCGCACTGCAAGTGACACGTCACAGTGGCTGATGCACAGCACATCCGCTACCCATGTGGCATCAGCACTGCAGACGTTGCTCTCCAGGCAGGCAGACATGGTTTGTGGGACGGTGAATAACTCTGCATAACTCCACACAACACGGGGGTTCAGGTGCGAGTTTGAGTTTGAGGTGAGATTGCGCACCTGCGAACTATGCGGCCACAACACATAACCAATGCATACAGGCACCACACCACGGACAATGCCAGAGACAGAGGGTGGGGCCAGTGGGCAGTTGGCGGTGGGCCATTGGCATGGGCCTACGGATTTTTGAGGAGGCTAAGTTAAGAAAAAAAGTATTACACACTGACATTGATTCTTGTTTATTGGTATATCAAAAGATTACTCGCAAATATTATTGCTGATATACATTTTGAAGTAAATTGCTTGCTTACTTATTTTAGCCACGTCGCAATTGCGAACGGCCTGGTCTAAGAGGAGTCGGTGTGTGTTGTTGTCTTACTTCTTCTAATTATTGGTTCTTTTTGGTGAAGACAAACCTTTAGGACGTGGCTCTGGACACATTGTCTTGTTTTATAAATCTGTTCTGAGTCTTTATTCGTCGCTTACTCTGTAAGGTAATGCATGTACACACATGCAACATTGTATATTACCATACATATTATATGTATTTAGGCACTGATTACCAAAATACGTAATGAAAGCGGTTTGAAGATGGAGGCCTGACATTTCGTCTGGACCGGGCCTAACCACCACTTCTGCAACGGCTGCCCACGGAGAAGTCATTTATACGCCATGTGTACACATCACGTGTGCTGTCACTGGGCTCTTCTATTTTCAGCAACACGACTTATAATATAATGAAGCACTTTCTATATTTTTATATTAATATTTTTTCATGGAAGAAGATCATACAAAAGGGTGTAAATCAAAAAAAGCCTCTTCCACTTGCAGCTAACAAAAAAGTAACTCTTCGTTGCAGAAACTATATCCGACCATGTCATATATTGAAGCAACTATTAGTATATTTAAATGAATACTTTTTGTCATGAAAGCAGATCGTAAAAATGGTAAAAAGCCAACTGTGTTACATCATGCCGAAAAAGGACCCCTGTGGACTGATGCCATGGCCTAAAAAGGCACGTTAATAGTACGGCGTTGGTCTCATGATGTTCCACTTTTCGGGAAACATTCTTTTTGTTTCTTCAATGAAATATGATCATCTGAACAGATAGATAAAAAAAAATTAACTTAATTATTTGCTTAATAAATAACTTAGTTATAAAAATCGCGGATTTGTTAAAATTTTCAGATTTCACTTAAGCAGATTCAATACTTATTACAGTCCACAATATCGATTCTCAATCCGATATACTTTCAATTATAATACTTTAATTAGTGCGTTGAGTAGATTCGTGTTCCAAATCAAGGCATGTTTGAACACCTCGGACAAGCCTGGTGTTGGCTCAGTGTTAGGGTGGGCTTGGGATCCTAGGCGCTGAGTTAAAGCCCGTCGCCACTGAATAACATAATCGGGGGGGTTGATCTCAGCTGTCATCCTTCCGAGGTCGGCTGAAATGAGTACCATTTCCAGTGATGTGTACTGGTAGAGGGGCACTGCATCAGCGACAACAGTTGCGCTCTGAGAAATGATAGCTACCGACTAAGCTGCCATAACACACCACCCACCACCCACCATTGCTGACCAAAAGGTGATTGAGGACCCCAGCAAGCTAACAGAGGGCTGACCTGGAGAGCCCTGATAAGGATATATTAAATAAAACCGTATTACTTCAAAGGGGTGTTTCAATTAACCCCAACACCCATTTTCATTTGTGCACTTCTTTAGAAGTTTTGTGGAATGCATGCAAAGTTTCAACGCTGCTATGTTTTATGGTTTTGGAGGTTATGAGGGCACACACAACCAACACCACAAACACAGCACACATCACACACACAACACACCACAACACATCTATCAGTGCAGTCCTGTGGTCTGGTTGCATCTGGCGGGGTGTGGCTTTGCGCGGACAGTGGTCCCCTTACCAGTGCACTGGTGCTCATTTTGCCGACATCAGAAGGATGACAGGCGAGTCAACTCCTGGTGTATCAATTCAGCGGCGCGACGAGGCTCAAACTCAGGACACCCAAGGATCCAAGCCCGCCACGAACCTACTAAGCAACACCAGACTTACACACACAATTATTAGTGAAGACTTGAGCTTAGTTGTACTGCCAGCATAACTTTTTATTTTTTTTTTTTACCATTGAGCTTTGTCATCAATTTTCACAGGAAATTTATTTGAGGAATTGAAGAGTTTAAATGAATAAAAGTACCTTTTGTTTTTGCTGTTATTTTCGTCAAGTTGGTTCGAGTACAAAGCGGCATAATTTTTTTGTTAGACATTGTTTTGAGGCTGTATAAGAGGAACATGGATGGTGCTTGCTTTTGAGATGCTTTTCTAGAAATAATTTTATAATTGCAGTCATCTTGCCATCTTAGTCATCTATGCAATTACAAGCATGAACAACTGAAATGGTAACGTACTAATGTAGAATATTTCAACAACAAAAAAAATCAAAAACCATTCAAATCAAGTAACAATAACAGAAAATCAAAAAAAAAGAAGTTGGTCACCCTTCGATTATGTAGATATGGACATCAGATCGAAACAGCGGTTGTGTATACTCTGCAATACAAATTGGAAAACTGGTGGCATGGGAAATAATTGATGTTGTAGCGATGAGCATGATTGATGAACACAAACACAAATGCAGTGATGGGGTAGAAATTGCCAGCCAAGGAAAAGGTAGTTGAGGCACCATCGTGCAAGCAGGAAATAAAATGTTACATTGTGAATCATAATCCAAGAGAGAGATAGGAATTTTCCATAAGTAAACTTTCAGGGTCTCAAAAGAAACTGATTTGGATTAAAGACATGACTGCAATATTCAGAATATGTAACAAGCTTCGGGCGGTACGATTTGAACCGTAAACGGCAAAGTGCCAGTTTATGATGAAATATCTCAGGTCCATCTGCAAAGAGCGAACGGCAAGTTAAAAGGTGTGGAACAATTTGAGTGACTGTCATTGTTTAGAACAGGGAGCCTGGTGTTTAGTGGTAGGGTGGTGTTTGGATCTTTGGGCTCTGAGTTCGAGCGCCGCTGGCACGTGAATTTGCCACTGATTTACATAGGGGGTTGACTCAGCTGTCATCCTCTGAGGTCGGTGAAATGAGCGCAGTGATACGGTAATATCCTGCGTGTGTAGGTGACTAAAGGTTGGCATAGGAAGGGCATCCGGCATAAAAAGACATTGCAAAGAAAGGTACCGTGATTGGGAGCCGCAAAAACTGACCCCTGCTCAGGGAAAACAGAGCTTTTAAATGGGTGATGAGTTGATTGTTTGTGAAGCAGATCAGTTGGGTTTGTTGAGTGCACGTACTTTTCAGCAAATAAAACGTTCAGCTGGCAGGTTGATTAATGCATCTTTATATTTTTGGTTGGACTCAAGGAGTTCTTTTAGACTTTAGAAGTGAGCTGCAGTGGGCTAATGGCACAAGCTGTTTCAAATTCTTCAAGGTGACAAATCCATGCTCAATGAGGTTTTTACTTCAAAAGTGTCGCAACTCGTACTTTCATCCAATTGGCCACACATGATGCAGTTGCCTCTTGAAT
Source organism: Eptatretus atami (assembly GCA_035128595.1). Classification (NCBI taxonomy): domain Eukaryota; kingdom Metazoa; phylum Chordata; class Myxini; order Myxiniformes; family Myxinidae; genus Eptatretus; species Eptatretus atami. Next base: position 45,574,716 of record CM068964.1, read on the forward strand.
TATATAATATAAATACATTCTGACTCCCAGATGTCAGCAATGGTTGTCGAGGCGATTGATAGACGTTTAATTGTAAACTGCTGCAGCTCAATTGCTCGATTAACTTGCAAGGATAAAAGCTAACAAACGGTGGCGCTGAGCGCCCATGGTAGCGGCTGGCTTCGTTCCGTAGTTGGTTGGTGAAGTGATGCATTCATGCCAAGTACTGTGGAGCATTTCTAATTATGGCATGGTTGAATATTGAGACAAAGTGACTACATACGCTCCGACAGAGGCAACTGTTGAAAAGAATTGTTAGCTTTTCTTACTCCTTTTTATTTCCACCATGTACGCAACACCACCACACACACAAACCACACACACCACCACACACACACCAGCACACACAGAAAACTGAAATTATTGAACAGTAACTCTACGACGAATTGAATGGTAATTTAGCCTGGATTATTGTTGCCAAGTGCACATTTGTAAAGGTAAACTACAAAAACGGACAGCATAAAATCGACGTCAATATACAAATAGGAGTTCGAGATGTAAATTCATACACATACTCAGAGTAGAACAGTGCACAAATTATGTCACCAACAAGATGTTGCAAGACAATACCAAACTAGAAACAGCACTCGTGTGGAGTGCATACCCTCCCCCAGCTTGAACGTTTACATTTTGTATCCACAATAGGCCAGGAACTGGATCAGAACTGAAACTAAAAATCCAATCGGATTGCTTGTCACGAACAACTCATCACCGAGTTTTGTCTTAATTTGGTCATATCAACGTTTTGAGATATCGTCTAGCATATCGTTTTTTTTCCCCACCTTTCAATGATGAATAATCACTTCACCATATCAATAAAAAAAACAGTTGGATTCCAGATTAGACTTCATCCAAAACAATCAATTCATCCTCCGTCAACACGCAACTGTCCACCAAGTTTCGTCCAATCCGCCACAACTTTTTGAGATATTGAGTTATATCGATTTTTGGGCAATCTCTCATGTGAAGATTCACTGAAGATTTGAGATAGCTGGATCTGATCCGGATCTTTAACAAAAGTCAATGATTTATCCGCATGCCACGTCAAATGGTTTGACATCTGTTCCACAACTTTTGAGATAACTGCTCACAGCCAACAACAAAAACTGACAAGCAGTGAAACATAACCTCCTCCCTTTCAGTGGTGAGGTAAATTACAACTGCTCGAGAAGAGGCTGATTTCTGAAATTCTCTCGCCAGAGAACAAATCAAAGCGTTAAACCAACGAGCAGTACGCAATATTCCAAGACAGCGATGGGAATATAAACTGGCTACAAGCTGAAACAATAAACTAGACATAAAAAGAGGAGCACTGACCCTGTAGCTTATCTTAGTCGTGGCCTAGATGTTTGTAACAAAATTTGGTAGGCATTCTGGTGATGGGTGTGGAGAAGAATATTTTGAAGAATTTACACGATTTTCCCCAAGAATTACTACAGTCGCACACTTTGACACTTCGGTCAGGTGATGAGCATGACCTCTTCAATTTTAACATCCCTACCCTGACTTAATGTAACTCACAATTTGTGTTCAATTCTGACGATGGATGTGGAGAGAAATTTTTTTGAAGAAATTTATGAGATTTTCCAAACTTTACGAAGTCCAGCCATTTTGAACACTTTTCATCACCTAATATTGTTACCCAAATTTGGTGCTATTCTAACTGGTGGGTCGTGAGACGAAGATTATTTGAACGAATTTCCACGATTTCCAAAAATTGATCATCGGCCATTTTGACATTTCTGATCACGTGATCTCTATGACCTCTGCAATTAACATCCCCTATCCTGGCTAATGTTGTAGCCCAAATTTGTAAGCATTTTAACTATTGGGTCGGAGAACAAGATTTTGAAGAAATTTAACAAAGTTCGGCCCATTTGACCTACTTAAAGTGATGTGACGGAACGAAGCTTTGTATCCTCATTGCAAGGCAGGAGCGAACCATTGCCTGCAAGTTTCAGCTGGATCAGCCAGCGGTTTTGGCTGAGAGGTCAAAATAGAGACGGGTACGACCGGACGGAGCAGTGTTGTGCTGACAATACTTTAATCTGGGAATTTCAATTCAGATATGCTAACAAGGAAACTTCTCACTATCCATGAAATGTTTTTCAAAAATTAATGCATCCCGAAATGTACTGGCGAGGAGAGAAGGAGGTAGGGCCTGATTTTAGCTCAACAAATGCACAGAGTGACAACAGAAGGATTTGCTTTAAGACGTGAAAAGTCACGCGAATGACAAATCCATTTGCATGTAAACATAAGAAGCAACCAGAAAAGGCAAAACCCACCTTACAAAAACTTTTCCAACACATGCGAACCAAAAGAAACCAGAAGCAAACAAATGCATAGCCCCATTATTAGCAAAACATAAAAATAAATATATAGAGCAAACTATATCAACAGTATAACAGACAACTGGGAGAATGACAAAAGAGCAGGAAGGTATAAAAAAGGAGATGGAGATTGGGCCATGCGACAAATAAGACTCATTGGAAGGTAAGACGAGGTTATCTCAACTTGGATGGAGAATAATTCATAATAAACGCCCAAGACAAGGACAACGGTTGAATGGCTTTAAGAAAAGTGGTGGAAAATTGTGGGAATTTAGTCAAGTTGACAAGGCTGAAACAGAAAGCTAAAGTCACCTCCTTTCAGGATCGTAAAAACAGTCAGAACAGCTGTAGATACAAAGGCACAATCAAGTTATATAGGTAATCCAGTGGCACAGACTGCAAAAAAAAATCAATATCCGCACCAAACCAAAGGAAATGTCCCTTTCATACCATAAACCAAAAGCAATTCATTGAAAAACAGGGATGTACCGTTCATATATGACCTGATATCCATCAGTGTGACAAAGACAACTAGATAGTTTCATAGAACACGATACTCGTGCAGTGTTCAAATTGTATACAGAAGGACCTTACGCTTAGCGGGGGTTACATGCTTGAAAATTCTGCGATCTGCACGGGAAATTGGGGGTAATGGGGAAAAATAGGGTTTGGGACTCTTTTTTAAATTTGTCCAAACATGTCCTTTATTCACATGATCTATGCATTGTTTTTGTTGCTATTTTATTTCCAATGAATAAAAGTTAATAAAACATAAGATAGTTTATTTTATGAGCTATTATTATTCATTATGCAGCTGTGCTGCTGGGTTGCATTCATTTCTGGGATGCAGCTTTACGCTGATGCAGTACTCCTGTTTTTCAGTAACTGGCACTCGTTTTGGCAGACCTTCAGGGGGTTGACAAGGCAGAGCAAACACACCTCGTGTGATTTAACAGTGATGCCAGGGGTGAACTAAGACCCAAGATCAAGATCGAGCCATGGTAACACAACACAGCTTATTTTCTGTATGAAGAAACATAAAATAAATTTTTAATTTTTCTTGAGTTGTTAAGATCATGAAATCTTCACTTTAATATATAATGATGATAAACCTCCATCCAATTTAATTGGAGATGGCGATGTTTGATGATGGCTACAGATCAAAGTTGCCCACGGGCAGTGGAGTCTAAAGCACGTTTGCGCTGCGGGGAGCTCTTTGTGCTTGTGAACTGTTTCAACTTCCTAGGTTCTTACTTTAGTAGTATGTATGATTTTAATCTCTTTCCTGATTCTAAGCTCGGGAATCTTTCTTTAATAAGAATCCATTTCAATCCATCCGTATCATATTTACCTCCACCACCTCGGAAAGTGCGGGTATGTTTCCCTGTCTGCCTTTGTTTGTTATGTCTTGAGCAAGATTCTCAAAACGTTGGATGAATTCAGACGAAATTTTCTGGAAATGTTGGTGTGGGTGACAAGGAGAATAATATAGATTTGGTGAAAATCTCAGATCAATGATAAATTTTTTAAGTGATTTTCTTCCATTGAGAGATAGGCCAAAAGAATACATGCACGAATTTCTCAAAAAGTGTGCGATTGGATACTCTGACCTTTCGTAATAAATTCTGAGCCTGGAGCATTACTTTCTCTGTTCATCCTTTATTCTTGATATGATTGACAAACTTTTACATATGAAAACCCCAGTTTTGATATCCAATTTTTATAGCGATAACACTCGCACCTCTTGGACACCATCTATTCACTCGGCTACGATTTAATTGAATTCCATTCAAACGTCCTTTTCCGCAGGTTGTAACAGGCATCGTCTGCTTTTCCTTTCTCATTCGTCACGGACTGACCTTCACTTTGTTTTATTTACGTTTTGTGTGTTAAAACCTTTTCTTCTCATTGCACTTTCCATTTTCAAACATCCATTTTTTCTTTTTTAACTTTTACCATGCAATATTGAAGACATATTTTTAACAAAACTCACAGGGAATCCGAACCTTTCGTGTTTGCCATATTCGATCCTATTACAAAAAGTAGATAAGAGACATAAACTGATCTTTGGTGGTAATCCTACCTTGAATTAAAACACTTTAAGTTGCACCACAAGTGGTCTTTTACTCCTAGATACCTCCGCACTCGAAGGTGAAGGAGGTTATGTTTTTCACCCCTCTGTTTGTTTGTTTTTGTGTGCAGTTTATCTCCAAAAGTTGTTTTGGACGGGATTCGATGAAAACTTGGTGGACAGGTTGGGTGTGTGACACAGAGAATTGATTTCAATTTGTGTGAAGATCGAATCGGATCTGGATTACGATAATTTTAATTTCTTAAAGGTGATTCTTAAGATAGGGACAAAACGTATTAGTACTGTGTCGCAAGGATATTCAAAATGTATGGCTCGATTATGTTGTCGGGATCAGCATTATATGTTGCCGGAAGGTATGCACTCTACTGAGTGCTCTTCCTCGTTCTTGATTTCATTATACACCAGCAGGGGTGTTACCGACGATTGCTCGGTGCTGTTTAATCCTGTTAGCATTTTTGAAGAAATCAATTATTTTGTTGTGTTTTGCATTTTGTGAGGGCCTAAAACCCCTTCCCTCCATCCACTGGGAATGGCGTTTCAGGGATAATTAATATTATCTTCACATAACTCAAAGGCTTTACATACTTTTAGAGTGATTAAAACAATCCTAACAAATCCAACTTAAAATAATTTAATTTTACCTCGAAAAGACTTCCTAGGCACTCAACGAAGAACCTCTGAAAGTTTGAGAGAAGATCCATACAGCAATCACTGAGAAAAATGGAACACACACAACGCACACACACAGCGCAACACACACACACACCACACACACACAACCACACACACCACAAACACACGCACACACACACACAACACACACCAACCTCTTATAGTATTAATTCTATGATACTTTACATTTTATGGGGGGATGAGCTATTTATGAGAGCCCATTCACCAAATTATATTCGGACTCAATCATAACTTTCTCTCGGTCAAAAATATATAAACAAAATATCAGTTCTGCCATTAAGCCTGGCCCTACGACTCTGGTCAATGGTATCCAGTTCCCTTGGGAGACAAGTTCTTCTTTGCCTGACAGTGGGTTCCAAAATATCCACTGGCAAAATCAAGGATGGTAGGCTTGAAGGATTCCACATCTCAGGATTCCCCAAAATACTCAGTCTCCTCAGCTGCGCTCTCATCTTGAGCTTACAACAATCTCAGCCGAGGCTGGGATGGTACATTGTCTGGATTGAGCTGCAACTTCAGAGTTGCTATAACAAGCCTGTGGTCAGTATGAGGAACTGATACTCCTGTAGACCTGCAGCTCTGAATCATCCCAGTGACCTCAACGAGCACAGGGTCAATCTCCTTGCCCACACGCCAGCGTTGAATACCAAGTCCACAATGAGACTTTGGGTTGCGAAACTATGAACCAGCCACCCTAAGTCATGACTTCTTGCAAAGTCAGGAGCTTAGTGCTTTCTGGTTAAAGGTTCCAGACCATGGGGATCAATACATGTTCGTAACCATCTGCCAGTTCCAGTGATCCAATTAAATCCCGAAGACTGGAATAGTATCGCTGGGGCAACGATCAACCATGGACTCGAGCGCGGCATAGAATGCACCTTCACAGTGAGATCACTCAGCTCAGTCGGAGCATGTACAGAGAGCAGGGAAATGATACCCATGAATGACGAATCCTCAGTGTCATAATACCCTCGGTGACCCGTGTTACCACAATATCATTGGAGTCATTATTGAACACAGCTACAGTAATTCTTGGATGGTAAACATCAGAGCAAACCAGAAAGGAGTGGTGTAACCACCTAACATGATGTCACGGACTATCCGGTTCCGGAACCTCAAGAGTGCTGCAATACGATTCCAAACGCTGGCTCAGATAATAGCAGAGACAGGTGATCATCCTTTCGTCGGATAGGACATTCAAGCACCCACCCGAAGGTCCACCTCAGTTAACCCGAGGAGACTGCATTGTGGACAACACCTCAGCACCACCCCAATTCACGCACCGAAATCCAACATAGGAAGGTTGTCCATTGCTTTTGCTTCTATCATCAAAGAACAGGCGGTCCCAAGGCTTGCCACATCCCGTCATCCGGTGAGCTGCCCTGAAAAGGGCAGTTGCATAGGAGCACTCCCCGAGTGTTGATTTCAGTTTTCTGCGTTTTGTGGAATGAAGTGGTTTTTGGTGGCAGGAGTGCAAATCTGCCACCAATCTCGAATAAGAAGTAACCCGCAGGAGGACGTCCGCAGACACAGTTGGGCACCACATATGGATGACCTTAGGCTTACAAGGAGCTCCTCTATCCTTTGATAGGTTTGTTTTTACTCCTGCTGGGTGTCATATCCATACACCCTCCTCAGCTGAGAAATGGTGGGGGATATGGTTTAATCTCCGACAACCCGACCATGAAACACGTTAGTACCTGTAGCAAGTCAAACATCTGATTGGTTGACCTGACAATACTCGAAGCAATCACTCAGAGGCAATAGCATTATCTCTCTGTCTGTCATAATAATCATAATAACAAATAATTAATAATATAATCAGTAACTAGCAAGAGGCGTCCACAACACCCTTGACCATGTTGTGGAACATCGACTGAGGCCCTCACTTTTTGGAGGGCCTCATTTTTCTCCACCCTCACTTTTCACCTTTATTCCTTTTAAATATTGTTTTCTGCACAACTGCTTGAGCAATTGACACTAATCTTCAACATAGGAACTCCCCCATGGAGAATTTATTTCAATAGTTACATGATGATTGGATAAAATAATGTGCTGGCATTCCAAAAAGTCTGTTTTCTGCAGGCATAAGTTGCAGTGTTTCAGATATTGGGATTAAATTAGTCTCGACTCACTTCGCTTGGCCTGTGAATAATAATATTGGCGGACCCGGGTCGGGGGCAAAGGCCAGGGGGGGAACTCCTCAGTTCCACCAGACTCTCCAGAATTGCAGGCCATCGCACACGAAGATTCGTGACCACGGCAGATCGTCAATCGACCGTGAACGCCAATAACTCGACCACTGATTAGGGCCTCCGTCTAATTAATAGCATTACGTAAAGTCACTTGATCTAATACGGGGAATACGCCCTGGTATAGACAATTGGCTCAAACAGGATCACCTACCAGATCAGATGCAGCTGAGCGGAACTGACAATCATGTCCTGCGAGGAAGCAGATCGTTGGGGAATAACATCCCGGCTAAACTAGGTGTGGGCCATGCTGGACAATGGAAGAAAACACGAAAAACGAGCTGAGACATTTCTATACAAAGTATTTACTTACAACCAAGTGAGGAAAAGTATTGTGGTACATTGAATGAGGTTTTGTTTTATGTACAGCAGGGGATAGCAAGGAAATCGGGGGTGGGCAAAAACAAGCAATCTTACAAAAGCAGACACAAGCAGAGTTATCTCATATATCTTCCACAATTTCATTTATAACTAGGGACAGGTGCCATCACACACACACACACACACACACACACACACACACACACACACACAAGCTGAGGAAGATTAGATAGCAGAAAGAAAGAAAGCAGGTAAGGGGTAAACGACTCTCGATGCATTGGTGGTCAGCAGACCAACACAACCAGAAGCTTAGGGAGCGGTAGGAGGGAGGAATAGTGGTGCTGTCGAAGATGTGGGAGTGGGAGGTGTCGTGTAGCGCAATGTGGGGGGTTGGGTGTCGTGCCAGAGGAAATGGAATGTGAGTCAGTAACGTTTTCTTGTGCATCCACAGATGATGGGATAGTGGGTGGATAGAGTGAGGAGAAACATTCCTACTCGCCGTGTAAAGGTCTTTATGTGTGGCGTGTACTCCATGGGACGCTTCGCCTGATGTTCCCACCTCGTGATGTAATGCGTTATCTCCGGCTTATTTATCACCAAGGCGTCATGGTAGCGTGCGCTCCGCACTGGTCCGTTTGGCTGTACGCGGGTGGTGGGATGTCGACAGCACGGCAGGGAGTCTGAAGGACGGCAGTCCCCTGGGTATGTCCTTGAAGAAAAAGTGTGCTCTGACTGGCAATCGCATACATAATGTTCTGAGAAGATGCGAGACAGAAAGATTCTAAGGGCTCCGCACCACCTTTTACAACGCTGGAGCCTTTTACATTTATAAGCCTTTTATACCCTTGTATATGGTGAAGGTGGGGCGAGGACGGAAAACGATGCCTGTGACCCCGAATCTGTCCTCTTTGGGCCACAGCGGCCGAGCCCTGCCTGCAGGCTCGGGACCGGAACCGGCTAGATGCCGACAGCTTCGGCACGTCTCAGAGCTCCTGACTTAACATGGGGCATGCTCCCCGAGCGGGCACCCGTCTTGAACGTAACACGAGTGCAGTCTGAATGTGGATGCAGCGGACTCCCCGCCACCTGTGGACTCCTCAGAGCCAAAATGCACACCGACCCGAACCAAACTCCAGGATAGCCATTCTCGCGTCCCCTCCTTGTTGCCCCCAGTCTTGCCTTGATCTGGCGACTGGATGAGGGCTGTGTCAATTCCGGACGCTTACCCGGGACGGCCCCAGTGAGACGTGGCAGAGCTATTAGCGTCTGTTGCATGGTCGAGCATCGCGTGGCACCCGAAGACAATCCAACACCGTGCGGTGCTCCTCTATATATAGTGGCGAATGTGCAGCGATGGGCGATTGAGAGGTACGAGAGTGTGCGGGAGGCATTTGTGGTCAAATGGGTGAGATTTGGTGACGGGTGTGGATATGGTGAGGTGCCGGTTGGGAATTGGCATGCAGATTTGAATGAAATAATGATTGCGTGATAAGAATAATAACACGATTCGTGATAATGAAATGAATGATAATAACACGATCCCGTGTTGTTGTCGGGGATGGCAGAGGGGATTGCAGCGGGGATGTGGAGGATACGAGCCACGAGAGGCATCATGGTGGTCTTGTAAACATTGCCTATTGAATCGAGGGGGAGCACTCGGAGGTGCAAAACCTCCGCCGCCAATACTGCTGGGTCACTCAAGTGAACCTTATATTTATTCATTAAATATGAATCAACAAGTGCTGACAGTAATATTCTTTGTCCAAATGTTTTTTTTGGGGGGGGGGGGGGGGGTTGAAATCACTTAAAACATGTAGAAATGCAAAAAAAGATATCGAAATTTTGTTGAAAAAAAAGTTGCAAAAATTTTTTTTTTTCTCTTAATTTTTTTTTGGGGGGGGGGGGGGGGGGGGGGGGGGTTTGGAAATCACTTAAAACATGTAGAAATGCAAAAAAAAAAAATTTTTTTTTCCATTTTTTTTTTTTGGGGGGGGGGGGGTTGGAAATCACTAAAACATGTAGAACTGGCAAAAAAAAAATTTATTCTGTAACAATTTTTTCGGGGGGGGGGTAACAATTTTTTTTTTGGGGGGGGGGTTGGAAATCACTTAAAAATGTATAGAAGCAAAAAAAAAAATTTTTTCCTCTTATTTTTTTTGGGGGGGGGGGAACAATTTTTTTTTTGTGGGGGGGGGGGGGGGACCATGTGAGAAGTCGCACAAATCCATAAATCTCTATTTGGGACGGGGGGGGACCTAAGTCGCAAAATAGATTAATGGACAAAAAAAACAAAAAATTCTCTTAATTTTTTGGGGGGGGGGGACCAAGTCCAAATTAATGGCATGATCCTTGGAACATCACCTACCCGCCCCAAGTTCGTCGAAATCCGTCAAGGAAGTTTTTCCGTAAACTGTTCACAAACAAACAAACAAACAAACAAACAAGCAGTCATAGACTGGTACTTACGAAATCGTCACTTGACTCTTGACCTTGTCTAATAAAAGCTGTCTCTAGAGAAGTAGGACGCAACCAGAAGTTTCTACGATGATTCTGTACCAAACCATGAAAATCGAATGTTTTGAACCTCACGTGACCTTGACCGTTGACCGATTTTGACCAAATCTAATCAGCACTAGCCATCACCTCCTGATTCACGTGGGTGTAATTTGACATTGGTAGTTCTTCCGTTCTCGAGTTACTCGTACAAACCATCAAAAAATCAAGATATTTGACTACATGTGACCTTGACCTTTGACCGATTTAACCAAATCTAATCAGCACTAGCCATCACCCTCCTGAATCACGTGATGTAATTTGACATTGGTAGCTTCTGTTCTCGAGTTATCGTGCCTACAAACAAACAAACAACAACAACAAACAAACATACAACACAAACAAAAATACAAACAAGCAGTCATAGACTGGTACTTACGAAATCGTCAACTTGACCTCTGACCTGTCTAATAAAAAGCTGTCTCTGAGAAGGTAGCGACGCAAACCAGAAGTTTCTACGATGATTCTGTACCAAACATCAAAATCGAATGTTTGACCTCACCGTGACCTTGACCGTTGAGGATTTGACAAAATCTAATCAGCACTAATCACCCTCCTGAATCACGTGGTCTAATTTGACATTGGTAGCTTCTTCCGTTCTCGAGTATCTGTACCAAATCATCAAAATCGAAATTTGACGTCACTGTGACCTTGACCTTTGACCGATTTTGACCAAAATCTAATCAGCACTAGCCATCACCCTCCTGAATCACGTGATGTAATTGACATTGATAGCTTTTCCGTTCTCGATTTCGTGCTACAAACCAACAAACAGCAGTCATAGACTGTACTTTACGAAATCGTCAACTTGACCTCTGACCTTGTTAAAAAGCTGTCTCTAGAGAAGGTAGCGACGCAAACCGAAAGTTTCTACGATGATTCTGTACCAAACATAGAAAAATCGAATGTTTGACCTCACCGTGACATTGACCGTGACGATTTTTTGACCAAAATCTAATCAGAACTAGCCATCACCCTCCTGAATCACGTGGTGTAATTGACATTGGTAGCTTCTTCCGTTCTCGAGTTATCTGTACCAAACCATCAAAAATCGAAATGTTTGACCTCACGTGACTTGACCGTTGCACGGATTTTGACCAAAATCATTAAGCATACCATCACCCTCCTGAATCACGTGGTGTAATTTGACATTGGTAGCTTCTTCCGTTTCGATTAATCGTGCCTACAAACAAACAAACATACAAACAAACAAACAAACAGAAACGGAAGTCATCATAATTTACGAAATCTTTAGATTTCGTAGTAACAACAGAAAGGGTGAAAACAGTGATCTCCATCCATCTTCGAAGTGGCGGAGGTTAATAACATGTGTGTTGAATGCTTGTTATGTACTATGGCTAAAAGGACAGGGTTAGAGTAGGGATCAGAGTATGAATCAGAGATATTTATTAGACCTAACTAGAGACCCACGAAATGCGATTCGTCCTGTAACCCACTAGACATGAGGGGAAGACTAGCTACATTGAAAGACAATGAATAACTGCTGGGGTCACTGTATGTTGGGTGCCATTGCCTTAGAGCATGTGGTTTTGCAGAGAGGCAATGATAATAATAATAATAATAATAACAAAGTATAATTTACATGTAATAATATGCTTGGGGTTGGCTTAATGTTAGATGGTTAGGGTGTGGGCTTGGGATCTCGATCCTGAATTCAAATCCCACTCGGCTGTTGAATTATTACCAGGTGGGGTGACTCTGTCTATCATCCTTCTGAGTTGGTAAATGAGTGCCAGCTTTCTAGTATCCTGTGTCGGAGTGGGACCTGTCTAAATTGTTGTCCAATAGCCAGGAGACTGCTTAGGCAGCACAAACGCTCTGCCAGAGTGTGGTCCCAATGGATGGATGGATGTGTATTGATATTAAAAGGACCATTTTCAGATTGATAGGCCATTATTTTTTTATCCAGCAGGAGACGCATTCTCTAACTATCTCAACTGCTGCATCACCATCACCAAGGTGATAATGCTGGACATTATTATACGAATATTCTGGATTGTCAATGGGTGCAGATGCTTTGATACAATAAAGTTCTCAGCTGATTATACAACCCATGTTATCCACACTTTTAAGACTGCATGTTCAGGCCAAACATTTGAATGGGTTGGGATTTAAAAAAAAAAAAGTTTTGATTTAAAATCTCTTCTCAAAGTCGAGCCTTTTTAATGCTATGTCCGTTAAATTGCTCATCTTGTTTTAGTAGGTATGCCAATATGGCAGAATCTTTACTGCCATTCGCCCATATACACACCAGGTGCACATCAAATCACCCATCAAGAAAACGCAAATTGCTTGACTAAAACTTCAGCCAATGCAGAGACTAAATCTCAAAAATGGATAATCATACCAACAATAGTACGTACAGAGGTGGCATAGAATAGTGTAAATAAGCGCAGTAATTCAATAAAATTGTGGTATTGAGACCTCAAGCACTGAAACGTGTTCAAGGTTCGTTAAGCAAAAGCCATACGTGCTGTATACTTTATACCATCGTGAGGACCTGTTTATCGAGACGGAAAATGGAAAAACGACTCATGTTATTAGAGACATCTATGTTACGCAAGGATAGTATCTTTGGATTGCATTTCTGTCGGTGTTTGTAAGAGTGCTACGACAGATGGTCGCAATCATCTTCAATCCAAAGTAGAGTAATAAGATCGATGGGAGTCGATGGCGAGTATATGAGCATCAGAAATTGGTCGATTGTGCATGATGTATCAGGCACATCCACTTGGGCCCATTTTAATTCATCTCTGGTAAAAGCAGATGGTTTCCTTCTGTCCATACATCTTCTTTTAGCATATGGGCTTTCATCTTTGAAACTCTGTAAACAACTGCTCTCAGCCTTGTGCCCGTCCAACCTTTCTATAACGCAATACGCAACACCTGGCATAGTATTCACCTTCCTTCACTTTTGCAAAAAACCCACACTTTCCAACTAGTTACTAGTGTGGGCCTTTCAAGGACAAGCTCAAATGAGCTAAGATCCTCGTCCTCTAATGATGACGTCATAAAAACGAATATGACGTCATTGTGATGTTTCAGGTTGCGATAAATGATCTGTGCTAATGCCCTGCTTGATCCCCGCAAACAAAATTCAAACAGTTGCTAGTTTCGGAGATAATGGTATCGGCCATTTCCATTAGCGGCGGATATTAATGACGTCAACTTTTTTTCTAGGAAGAATTTCCAAAATCGGAGATGGTTACTGCTGCGCGTGGGCTTCTGCATATACATGGCAAGTTTCACGAAGATCCGATGAAAATCTGGGTTGTGAAACAAAAAATGTCAAAAAAAATAGGAATGACATCATAAAAATTGATATGACGTCATAGTGATGTATCATATGTCGGTAATTCATCTCTGCTATGCCCTGTTCGATTCCCGCAAACAGAATTCAAAAAGCTTGCCAATTTCGGAGATAATTTTTTAGGAGATTTCCATTAGCGGAGTATTTTGACGTCATAACTTTTTTTTCTAAGGAGGAATTTTCAAAATCGGAGATGGATGTTGTCTTGTTGGGGAATTTTTTACATATATATGCCAAGTTTCAGGGAAGTTTCGATGAAAACTGTAGGCTGTGAAACAAAAAATGTCACAAGAAGAAGATGAAGAACAACAACGTGAGTAAGACTTCGAGATCCTCCCGAGGATTTAAAAATAGAGATTAATAAAAAATTTCAGGAAGAGTATCGAGACTTCAAATCAATTTTGATCTGTATGTCTGCCAATCAAAAGGGTCTTCTCCTGCCATCTGCTCTGATTACAATGTGCACGTCAATAAATTCGTTAATAAAAGCCTTTTTTTTTTTCAACTTTACTGAACATTTAAAATATTATAGCGACGCAGTGAGCTTCATACTTAAGCGTGCACGTGAGAGAATAGGAAACAAACAAAAACAACAACACAATACCCCTGGCTATTGGAATCAGTGTCGTTAGCTATGACCTTTTGCTCCGGTTGTTTTTAAACGCTGTGCGTGTATAAACACGATTGGTTTATTTCTATCTTGTGATATTTACTTAACTGCGGCACATGAGAGAATAGGAAACAACAAAAACAACATACCCTGCAATTTGTGAATCCGTGTCGGTTGCCTATGACCCTTTACTTCGTTTTTGTTTTGTTTCTGGTTTTTTTTGTTCCGGTTTTTGGTCATGGGAGAATGATGCATGCCGGGAGATAAAGGCATCGTCGGAGGACATGAAATACCCAAATAATATAGACATGGTGTATATTTCTCCACTGATTTTAATTAAAGGTATCTCCGCCCGATCAAAAAATAATTTTTAATCGTGATTAAATGATCATCCAGATGAATCCGAATAATCATCGCTGATCCCGAATCCAGGCCGAAGTAACCGAAATTGCGTGTACAGTTGTCAACAAGTTTATAGGTAAAGTCAGAAGTGAATGTAAGAAGAATTCTACGTTCGTTCTAGGCTTTGCCTATTCCATATTAATTAGCGAACGCAGTGAGCTTCATACTTAACGCGTGCACGTGAGAGAATAGGAAGCAAAACAACAACAACAACAACAAATCCCCCTGGCTATTTGGAATCCTGTCGTTGGATATGACCTTTTGCTTCCGGTGTTTTTAAACGCTTGTGCGTTGTAAATACGATTGGTTTTTATTTCTATCTGTGAATATTACTTAACGCGTGCACATGAGAGAATAGGAAACACAAAAACAACACAATACCATGGCAATTGTGAATCCGTGTCGTTGGCTATGACCCTTTTGCTTGTTTTTTTTTGTTTTGTTTTTTTTGTTTCCGTTTTTGTCATGGGGAATGATGCATGCCGGGAGATAAGGCATCGTCGGAGACATGAAACCCAAATAATATCAGAACATGGTGTATATTCCTCCACTGATTTTAAAGAATCTCCCGCATCATCAAAAATAATTATTTAATGTGATTTCCGTTATTGATCGCTGATCACCGAATCCAGGCCGAAGTACCGGAAATTGCGTTAAATCATCACTGTGCGGGCTTACACGTACCACGGTATAGTTGGCAAGTATACAGTTGTGAAACACGTTATAGGAAAGTCAGAAGCAAATGTAAGATAATTCTACGTTCGCTTCTAGGCTTTGCCTATTCCATATTAGTGTTTAATTCAACACTCAAACAAAGGTGCAAGTGCAGTACACACTTCATGACAATTCATATTTAACATTCTTCATGCTTGGTGGAGTATCTTTTCAGGACCTCCAGATAAATCGTAATTGATGTGGACGATATGATAAATGACCAATAACAAGTTCATTCCTCTGTGTGGTGTCATCCTTTCTAAAATTCACGGACCGTGTTGTGTTGTTGTGTCGAGCTACTCCTCATACAGTTCGGGTGATTACATCCAGACTTGCTAGAATCTCGGATCAGCATGGCCCCAATTAGCTGTATAGGGGGTTTTAGCTTTGCCGGTGGTCTTGGAGGGGGTGAGAGGTGGGGAAGCAAATTATCATGTAAATCTGTATCATGTAGCGCCGCCTCCAGGTTGCGGAGGGTATTACAAGTCCTCTCCCTTTACATTACTGCATTCTGGCCCCATGTTTTCCCAGTCGGTGAGGTGTTTTGAATTATAATCAGTCAGTATGTTTTTGCTTCATGAACCAGTAATCGAGTTATTTTATTTTTTTTCAGGAGCATTGCCTATACCTGTCAGTTAGGCCTAAGTCACATTTGCTCTACGGCGAGGATATGGCGGGCCGTACGCCCTCTGAATTGACAGAAACGTGCGGCGGCGCAGAGTTTTGCGGTGGCCTCAGGTGGCCCTAGCCGTTTGGCTATCTTTTACAGGCCGTAGGGTCGCCGTGGATTATAACGGAGTTATAACTTTTTTCATTTCTACGTTCGCCGTAGCAATTCGGACAAGCCGAAACAAAAAACTGGTTAAAAAAAAAATTCACCCATCGTTACCGTCCGTCTGGCCGCACGTTCGACTTAGGGCCCCCTGCGGTCGCCTTGCGGGCACCTTGAGGCTACTTGTGTCTGCCTTGAAAATTCTATGGCCGCCGCAGGAACGCCTAAGGTCACGTGCGACATCAAATCAAAGACCGTACGGCACCCACGTTTTTCGGTCTCCACAATTTATAAATACGCGCGCGGCTCCCGAAAATAAAAAACATATGTGACTGAACTACATTGTGTGACCGTGGAAATACTGGGCGCTATAA
>CM068964.1:45604488-45614532 GCA_035128595.1 Eptatretus atami
GGACACTCATGCCCCATCACAACCAAACTAATCATAACTTCAAAGCAAAGAATACTCCAATTATATGAACAGACCACTTGGCTCTTGGGAAGACAAAGTTTCAGTTGGATGCACAAAATATTCAAAGCAACAAGGTGCTCCAACTCCCGAACCCCACCCCAACCCAATCCCTCCTCTGAGTTTCCTTCTGTATTCATCTTGTCCACCCCATGCATCCTCTCCTGCACCCCCCCCCCAATTCTTCTCCACAGCCATTGGTTATCCACCTCCCCCTGTCTTGCCCTTTGGCTTTGCTGTTGGTGTTACCCCCTCCCCCCCAACCTCTTTCTATACTGTTGTATTTGTCCTGTTGTGTCCTGATCTGTTCAGTGTACTAGTACTAGCCTCGACTATGTATCCAAAAAAAAACTCAGTTGGAGCAGATTGTTCCAACAACTCCAACTCTGTCCCAAAACAAAACTCTGCAGACTTGCTCTGACTCGTTGTTTCCTTCATTCAGCAGAATCAGACAAAGGTGTTTTCTTTATCATCTGCTTGAGAATATGATGGTAAATAATAACCATTCCTTTCACACCATGAAGCATATAGGACTGCCAAAGCAGTTTCATTTGGTTAAGGAGTGCAGTCCTGGACAGGTCACCACTCCAGCACAGGATACTCAAATGGCTTATCACCCCGGTAAGCTGCTACTCATTTTGACGACCAAGGAAGGATGAAAGGCTGAGTCAACCCACCTTGTGTTATTTCAACGAGATGATAAGGGCTCTAACTCAAAACCCTAAGATCTTAAACCAGCCACCTTAACCGTTGAGCCAACACCAGGCTCAGACTATGACGGTAACATGTAGATATTCTTCGGTTGAGGTGATATCAATCGGTGAGATGAATCACGAGGCCAGCCAGACCTGAAGTCATCTCCTTGTGAAGAAGAATAGACAATGCACTTGGTTGCAATGACAGTCATTCTAGACTCGAGGAAGTGTGGTATTCCCAAAGAATGAATGACCACCTTTGTAGTATCAGGCAAACAACTTGCTTTGAAATGGCACTACACTCCCAAAAATAAATTTCTTCGTAAGAATATATATTTTTAAATCATAAAAGTTCTCTTGAAACAAGAAAACAATGACAATATATTTTGATCTGCGAGAAAAAAATTCTTATAGTTTTCTTTGTTTCAAGAAGACTTCTTATTTTTAGAACATATTTTCTTACAAAGAAAATTATTTTTGAGTGTCGGGGCTTACGAAAGATGGCTTTTATTTTCTAATCAGTCATTAAATGTCAATCAGCTCCCCTTTGTACCTTGCTGAATAAATGACCATCAAATCCTGCACCAGACATGACATCAGTGATGTTTTAAATGTCAATAATAAGAGAAATGACTGAGTAACCTGAAAATTTTCTGGAGTCTTCAAAACTTGTGCACAGAAACTTTTTGTCCTTTCATGACCTGTTTGCACAGTGATCCTATTTTGAGTATTGGATGCATTATGTTCTTCCCCAAGTTCAAATTTCACGTAGTAAAGTCTGTGCTGCATGTAAATGTACACCGAGTTGCTTCCTAATGTCCTTGTGCTACATTTACTGGATGTGCAAGTTCCTCCATGAGCTTTAGGCAATACCATGGTGCTTTCAAGATAATGTTTATCTCTGCTTCCATTTTAATCTGTGATAATACCAACACTCAATCTTTACACCTCTTAATGCTACCTGCTCACTTTCACTTAACATTACAAACCTGAGTGCTCTTGTCCATATTCTTAACCCTATCAATCTGTTGGGCCTCTTATCATTGTTATCTCGCTTTCCCACGAGCCTCATTCTGTTCCATTCGGTCAGATTATTGTACGACCAATAATTTGATTCCACTTAATGAAACAGAAATACTTTATGGTTGTAATGCTTTTCAAAAATTCTCTCTGCATCATTTTTGGATCACGGTGCAAGGTGGTTGATCGGGTTCCTGCTGTACATGGCTCAAAGCAGGGAATCCGCTTGTGCGAGGATGATGAGATGAGTATCCGAAAGGAAGACGGCTTTTGTTGTTTTACAAATCAACGCCATTGCATGTATGTCAGGCCACGACTGCACATCTCTCACCATGGCTACGGATTCGGTTTCCATGGCTACCGTGCAGTACCTCGCTTCTTCATCCTACGTAGAGACAGACCGTTAGAGTATGTGTTTTTTTTATTTTGTTTTTTTTTTTAACATCGATGCTCTCCACCCTCTCGAGGTCACAAACACATTTTTTTTCTTCTCAAAAATAAAAACCGAAGATAAACCCCACGTGTCAGTAACCGTGAAGATTCAATGTAATTGCATTGATGTGATGCTGACAAGCACTGCGGATGCAGGCAAAGGCAAATGATCCATCAATCATGGGGGAATCTGGGGATTTGACCAAAAGATTGCAATGTGACATCTCAGGGGATTGCAGTGCTAACTGATCCCAAATTCATTCTCTCTGCCCTTGAGCTATTGAAAACAACTGAGAGGTGTGTGCATCAATGTAAGCTAGATATGTAAAGAGCATAAGGAAATCAAAGAGCGAGCAAATAGGAATGAAAGGAAACCGCTCGTTATTAATAAAATCACACTCAGAAGATGGATTTCCATATGGATTAGCATTTCGAGTTCTTATTTTACACACTGTGTGTTTAGCAAGCCAGCACAAAGTATGTCCTGGCAGGTACATATCAATTACATGTCATGCGTG
Organism: Eptatretus atami; assembly: GCA_035128595.1. Taxonomy (NCBI): domain Eukaryota; kingdom Metazoa; phylum Chordata; class Myxini; order Myxiniformes; family Myxinidae; genus Eptatretus; species Eptatretus atami. The sequence goes on from CM068964.1 coordinate 45,607,211, forward strand.
TAACATGGTACTTGTTTCCAATTGCAGAGTCAGATTCTGATTCCAAAATACATGGGTTCCAAAGGCAATTTGTTGTTTTTGTGCTTTGAAGATAATATGGCATTAGAGTACAAGGTTGGGCAATATGTCTCTCCTGGGAAAGGTGAGGTGAGATGCTTCCTCCTCCACCCTCCCCTTGGGGGTTGTTATCTCCATTTGCAGGTTTCATTACTCCAGTGGTTAGTTGTTCAGTCTCTTCATTTTCCTATTTTCACTTGTCCATTACATTCTTTCTGCCCCTCCTCTTCTTCTTCGTACTTTTCTCATGTTGTTGGTTTGCAAATGTTGATGGGTGATAGCATGAGGGTTGTGATGGCGTCTGTCATATATTTGAACATTTATTTGCTCTCCAATGCTGACAAAAGAGAAGTTCTTCCATTATTGTGTGTAATTATGTATAAGGAGGACGATACCTGCTCTCAATTTTCATCATACCTGCTCTCAGTAGTGTGGTGGGTGGTTCTTCAACTATGTCAATGGGAATTACTTTTGTTGATCATGCACATGCCTCCTTTCACACTAACCTCTGATTGCAAGATAGATGGATGTTATCACTGTTGAAAATCCATAAAAGTCATTCTGTTCATTTAGTCATTTTGAAGCCATGAGGTCAAAACTCCAACTGCAAAACTCTGCTCGGGGTTTGTTGCCAGTTCAGTACAAACAGCGACAAAATTTCATCCTCATACATCATCTGCTTGAGTGCAGTCATATAAATGGCTGAATTTGGGTGAGGTCTGCCTTCATTGGAGATAATGAAATGGGAAATAATTTTAATCAACATTTTACTCCCACAAAAGCTTGGACTCTCTCTCTCTCTCTCTCTCTCTCCACACCCTTGTGGGAAATCATTTGGGATTATTTTTGCCAATGCTCCTACGTTTTTCTTTTTGGCAATACTGGGGAAAAAACAAGTCGTCTAAGCAGGCTTCGGGTGATAGTGTGGCAGAGTTTTTTTTTTTAATATGAGGTGTGCGTTGTGATAACCGAGGAAGACAAAGATCAGGGTTGTGCAGATCCTCCGCTTGAAGAGGAAGACTCTCCCTGATTTTGAGGGCAGTGAAAATGGAGTGGAGGATTATTCTCAGACTACCAACAATGGAAAAAAAAAAATACAAAGAAGCTTTGGCAGCATCAAAACGACAAAAAAATATCCTTCTTTGGACATTGTATACGCAAGGGAAGCCATGTGAGACAATTGCACACCTACACTCGATTTTCAGTGAGATCACCTTTCCACGTCTGGGGATCATGCTGCAGATTTTATCCAAGAAGGTGAAGGTGAGGTAGTTGAGAATACTGCTGGGAGTTAATGCTGTGCTCTCCATTCACTTCCATGGCAGCCTTACTGCATCATGAAGCTTTATGCCTTTCTGATCCTTCTGGCATGACGGTTGTTCGCCCCTCTTTCCCTGAAGAGTATAATAAATATCTCTGATATTTTTTTTCCCAATGGAATGATATTCGTGATAAGGATGAAGGATTTTTTGATTTTTGTAGATGTTCACTCATTTATTAATAAACTTCACCCTTTATTTTTCTTGAGATGTTTATTTTTACACGGCCGTGATATACCAGCTGAAGCAAGGGATGATAGCCCACGGCAAGAATTATGGAATGGTTGTGGGTGTTGTCATTTTTTTTCTGGAAGTAAAACAAAAATAATGGTGTTGCTATTTTGTTTGGTAATTGGTCGTCTTGGCAGATTATTAAAACCATAATTCTGCAGCATAGGCAGGTGTGGGTTGTATGTGCAGGACTTCAGGAGAAGTATTTTCGGTAAGTTAACATTTATTATGCCTTTGTCAGGAGAGGAAAATCAAAGATAAATGCTATAGCTTGTTATGTGAACCAAGGCTGCATCAAATGGGAAGAGATAAACTTCATTTGTGGAAGGGATAAATTTGACAGCAAAGTGGACATGGTTAAAGTTTGTTTATACCATGTAATACATTTCTCAGGTCATGAACAAGGTTCCAAACAAGGAAGTATGCACTGCACAGGCCTTTTAAAGGAAACCTGCAAACAATACAATACATATTTTGAAAAGAAAGGCAAAAGCCTTCCACTTGCAAGGCACCAAGCTCGATATATTTGATGATGGGGATTGCGAGAGAGATTTATATCCTTATTAGATTTTTATATTAAGAAAGAGCATGAGATTACAATGATATGCAAGCTAAAAGACAAACTAAAAATGTTGCATATTCATACTAATTCAGAAAGTTCAGTTTATTTTCTCGATGACAAGATTGAGGCTCATGGAAGAGCTAGGTGATGGAGGGTATTGAACTGACAATAAGGCAGAAGGGAACCTCTTGGACACAATATACACGGGATTGAACAAACAGGAAAAGAGAGAGAAGGGAAGAGAAAACACAGTAACCTACATGTAAGAAGGTTGGATTATGGAGGGTTAATGGAGGTAATAACGATTGAGAGTAAGGATAGGGGATGACATGAGATGGTGGTGTACTAGCTGCTTGAAACCCTGGAGGGAAGAGTGAGATAGAACAGCCTCTGGAAGCGCTTCAACATATGGAAGAAGCGAGGAATAAAAGAGTTGAGGTGGATGGAACGCCAGGATTTTGGAAGTTTAACCAGGAGGTGGTTACTGAAAAAAAGTTTCTATTTTGAAGCTATTGCAGGGGGTTGGAAAGCTGAGAGAGCAGAGGGATCTATAGCAGATGAGAGGCGAGTAAAAAAAAAAAAACAGTAACTATTGTCCTGCCTGAAATGTGGAAGCAACAGAACTAATGCTTTGGCCTCATGAGAAAGATTCCAATAATGGCAAGTGCTTTAAATTCCAGTCTCCAAGAGTGACAGATGTTGGGATTCCAGCAAATAAGACAGAGAAGTACTCTATTGAGCTATCGACAAATGCCTTACAGACGAGTAGTTCTGATTTTTGAAGGAAAGACTTGGAACGACAGACCCATTCACCTTTGGAAGCCACCATTGCTATATGGTCAGCCAAGGGGTCGTGGCTGATTGTGAGGCAAAGAAGTTCAAAAGACTGAGCCTCTTCCAGTAGCTTACCAGAGAATCATAGGTGGATTAATTTGGTGGTTCTTCCATAGTGACAGGATGAGAATGTGAGATTTTCCAGGATGAAAGTATGATGGAGATGTGGGAGAAGAGGGGCTTTAGCAGAATGCTGAAGAGACTTTCACACCAACCTTTTTTTACCTGTGACGTGTTGCAGGTCTACAAGAGCTCTGCATGGTTGTTGTTGCTGGTGTTGTAGTTATTGTTGGGGATCGATTTTGAAATGTGCACCCATTGGTCGGACAGCTGCCAGACCCCAACCACATTTGTCACTCGACTCCACCCACCATGGCACCCAGCCAAAATAATATGGCTACCATCTTGATTTTCTGGTGGGCCAAAGACATCAGGCCTGTAGGTCTGTGCTAATAATACACTACCCAGGTGTATTACGTTAGATTTCCATTGGCTTTGTTTGGGTTGAGTGTTACTCACCATTAGGGATCCCAAAAAATTTAATCATATGTCGAATAAAAATTATTAGTAAGGTTTAATCAAGCTCGCCAGCAGACATGGTATGTGCTTCCCTAAAAAAATAGCGTGGGTCTAAGACATCAGTCCAGTAGGCCTCCGCTAATTATGCACTGCCCGGGTTTGTTGCATCAGATAAAACACAGACCATACAACCCAGACAATATTATTTTCCGTGTGTGCAGTGATCTAGCATGATTGGAAATTTGGGTTAATTCATTTTTTTTACATACCAAATCGAGAGCGTTGTGTGTTGTTCCCATGTGGTGGGATGTTTCGAATTGGAAATGTTACAACATTTTTTGGGGAGGATTATCATTTTGTTTGCTTGTTTTGATTTGGTTTTGCAAAAGAATTCCTATTTTTACCAGCTCACTGATAAATTGTTTGTTTTGATAGGACATGTCCATGCTTGGACCTTTGGGAATCGAATCTTCTGTTACAAAAAAATGCAAATTCTGGAGGCTTTTGAAATGTGCTCAGATCACCTTACGTCGGTCAGATTAGGTTCAACTTGCGGCCGGGTCAGGACATTGTTACAATTCTATGATGTCAGTGAGTGTAAAAGAGACATTGCAACACCCATATTGCATTGAACTCAATTAAAAAAAATTTTTTTTAACCAATACAATATAAACAGTGTTTCCCTTGTACAACCACATTTATATTTTTCATCCAAGGTGCACGTGTATCATTATGATAAGCTTTTAATGGCTCGGTGTGACTACGTAGTTCGGTCTTCGGGCAAGAGTATATGTTTCGCTTTGTCACCAGGTTTATTTATATATGAGTTCCCTTTTAAGCAATTTCAATGCACGAGGAGGCCATGAGGCCCAGAGAAGGTTGCACTGTGGTTGCCAACCTATGGCTGTTTGTCGGTGCTCCATTCTTGTTTTTTTTTTCAGAATGTTGAGCATCAAGCAAAGCAGCACATACCGTTTTTAAGTTTTTTCTACAACTCAGCCAGAGTTCAAACCACCAACCTCCCAGATTAGAGCAAATGCTCAAGCTATGACTCCACCGGGTTTGATTAAATTTTCTTTTAGATTAAACACTTGGAAAAGACTGATGCATTAACTGCTGAGATTGCACAACCACCATTAGGGGTCGTTTGTCTTTGGTAATTTGTGGAGATCTCTCTTTCAGTATCATGCTGTTTGAAAACATATGGTAGCTTGTGGCATGGCCGAAGGCATTCATGTAAATAATGTCTTTGTCAAGCAGTTTAAGAAGAAAGATCAGTCAGAAAACAAGCTTTATTTAAAAAAAGTCATTTTCGATCTAAATCGCTGAACTATTGATTTCTGCAGGACATGATCTTTGATTTAACTTTAGCTTTGACAGTGCCCTTTAGTTCATTCCTTTTTCACAAGGACGATTGGCTTTCTCCTGTGATCGTCTTCCAGCAAATGCTTTATTAATGGCTGTGTTTTTCACACTAGAGGAGAGCACTTGTGCTCATGCAATCTGCCAATCCAGTGTATTGGAGCAACGAAATGGAGATGAATGACTCAGAAAGTACATGGCAGCCATCATCCAGGAAATCAATTAATGTAATCATCAGCAAGCATTTTGGGCAATGGCTAGCTACACTGCCTCAAACCATGTATCAGTGTGGACTGTTGTAGATTGGCCTAATTTGGACAATCATCAGCTGCCCTTGTGTGCCCGATAGTAGGACGAAGGCTACACGGCAGTAGCGGCTTCACTTGGACTTTGAAAGAGCTTGGGTCGCCATTTGTGTGGCTGCATTCATTTCAGAGTGGACTATTTATAAACGAGCAAGTGGTGGACGAAATCAAAATTCCAGGCTCCCTACCCACTCCTGTTCATTCCAATCGCTTTCGTTTTTATGGCAGTACTGGTGATTCACAGTGTCGTGACAGCACATCCGCTATGGAAGAATCATTGGTGCATTACGACCGAGCCCGCAGAGAGGAAAATGGGACAATTACTACTTTTTAGACATTGACCTGGCTGTCTCGGAGCTGACCAGACAAAACCACAAAGAGGATTGTCATTTGAAAATTCTTCACATTTATGCAGGCCTTTACTGTATTTATACTCCATGTGATCTGCACTGAGGTTTAAAGTTTTATCTGATTCAAGGAAATAAAGCTAACTCCAAAACTAATCCAAGTTTGATGCAGCCCAACTTTTCCACTGATGACAAGTAGCACTTTAATTAAAATTGCTCATCATCATACCTATAGCCTATTCATAGGACTTGGCCAATATAATGTGTACACTACACCAAGGGCAGTTGGTTTAATGCGAGGTGTTCAAAAAGTATAGAGTATATACACGTATGTATGTATGAATGTATGTATGTATGCATGTGTATATATATATATGTATATATATATATGTATGGATATATTGTTATGAATCTACGCCCGCCCGGCGTGCGAGTGACCGCGTTAACTAATAATGACCGCTCGCCCACCGAACGGACAATTCAGTCGTGACTTTCTGGAACAACGCCAGAACCAGTCACGGGTGGGTTCTTAATCCACCACGGCCCAGTCCGTATTCTACCGCCGCGGCGACAGGGTCAATCGCCGAATATCGATATACCTGTATTCGCGCGGGTAACCTACCGAGGGACCGTACCTCGGCGAAGGCCTGTTTGGACACACACCGCTTAAGCGGTTCGTTCCGTTCTGGGATAACCGAGCGGGTATTATCGCCAGACCTCGCCAGACCCGATTCTATTATCGGTATTCAAAAACCCACTAGTACTCCAAAAAACAATACGGTGGTTCAATGGGGGGAAACGACACGACGAACGGGGTACATTTAAATGAGCACATTTATTATACAGCACATATACAAAACATCATGCAGTCATGCAGGTAAGCAATGATGGAAAAACACGCATGCAGTTGTTTGTTGAAGAGTGCGGGACGGGGACAAAGACACGGGCAAGGCAAAGCACTAGGACCGTCTATGATTTACCATGTACATTTACTTAACAGGTTTTACTTGAAAGACTCGGCGCCACAACATTAATTCAAAGAAAAACAAGGAAAAGACCCCCTCAAAGACAAGGGAGTCAGACTGGGCCCGTGGGCCTTTATAACGTGGGGCCTTGGTGACCAAAAGGGCCCACGAGACCGTTGCAGGTTACCTGCACCCTCGTGGTGCCTTGATGGGGCGAGTCGCGACGTCCCGTCCCCACGGCAGCTAGCATAGCCGCGGTTGCGCCCAGGCCTTGCCAAGCGGCAGGCGAGCTCTCTCCGGCTCTCCCCACATGCACGCGCAGGTTCGCGCGACACAGCAGGGCTGCGCCTCCAGCCCGCGTCTCCCTCGCGACGCCCGGACCTCCACCGACCGACCGCTCCAAGTTCCTGACTCGGACACGAGCCCAGATCTTCACGCAGCTCCGGCAGAAGCAGCACAGCTCCTTCCGCGGCGTCCAGCAGCAGCAACAACACAAGCAACGACAGAGAGAGAGATTCAGCGACGACCGAGAGAGCTTCAGCAACGACAGCGAGAGATTCAGCAACGACCGAGAGAGCTTCAGCAACGACAGCGAGAGAGCGCAGCAACCCAGAGAGAGAGAACGAACGCTCCGTGCGCGCTTTTTATTACCCACGCTCCGCCCCTCCCTCCTTCCAGAACCTGCGGGAAACTTCCAGAACATGCGGGAACCTTCTCGAAGGAAGCGTTTTCCCGCCAAATCGGGAACACTCCCTCGCCGCTGTATTTGTCTTCTTTCACACGCCGGGTGGAATTCACCGTGGAGATGCCATTCGTCCGGG
>CM068964.1:45629354-45644354 GCA_035128595.1 Eptatretus atami
ATCACGCTTCTTTCATGCCTTTTGGTTGGCAACAACGCGATCACTTCGGAGAAATCGATTTGCTTCATCAGCTCAGATTCAACACAGAGCAGAGCGAGCGTGGACACGTGCACCTGACCCACGAGTGTGGACACGCGCACCTGCCCCACGAGCGTGGACACGCGCACCTGACCCACGGTCGACCGAAGACAATTTTCACGCGCTTTAGTGTGCTGAAGGAGCGTTCACCCTCGCAGCTCGTAGCAAACATCGAACAATATATTCGGAGGGCAACAAAAATATTGGGGAATGTCTGTGTCAAATTGTTGTGAATAATGTACTTGAGCATGTCCGATGCATCGATGAACTTGGAGTATTTCGAGCAAAGTTCTATTTCCTGAACTATGTCTATTTCAACATCAGCAGGGTACGCTGAAACCAGTTTCTCCGCTCTACGAGAGAGTGTATCATGGTCGAGGCTGTTGGCCGTGGGGATGAATCCAAACAGATCCGTGATTTTCTGATCGCTCTCTCTTCTCCTATGGATTTCTTCAGAAGGCGATCGAGTATGGAGAAGTACGTCTCAACTCTGACTTCTCCCTGCCAGAATTTGGGGTTTCTTCTTCCTCGTCATTTTCGTCGAAGGCCTTCTTTCGACTCTTGACCCGACAATTATCATCAGCGTAAATGATGGACCAACCATCTTTTTGGCGCGGTCCTGAAATGCATCAAATCTTTCATCATTTCGAAGCGACTCTATGTATTCATAGAGGGCATCATAATGCTGCTTAACCGCTCCGACATCTATTCCAGGTTGTTGGAGACATCTGTTTACTCGATCAATGTTGCCAAGTAGATCAGACCAGACAGCGCACATGATTGCTGTTTCGGTCAGTTCCATCTTCTCAGCAATGCTTTGGCTTCCAGTCTCACCGACGGAGTGTCTTTAGGGCGCTCGGCTATCTTCATTAGCGCCTTCTTTATGTCCTTGTAGTTTGCGGAAAACGCTTTACAAGCGTCCGCGCGAGCTGACCACTCGTATCAGACTCGGACAAACATTTGAGTTTGATGGCACGTTCATCGATTGACTTATTTAAAATGGCCCATCTTTGGGGAGATGCTGACATAAAGTTATACACTCTTGAATAAGTCCAAAGTATTTGACGGCTTCCAAGCAACTCTCTGCGGCAGCGACTCCTACCAATTCAAACTGTGCGCAGCACATGGTACCACACTGAGCCAATGGATTAATTTTACAGACTCTTGCTTGTACGCCTGAATAGACACACGGACATGTTGCTTGCATTGTCGTATGACTGCCTTCGACAATCCATGAGATCAATCCCATTGGCTTCCAGTACCGCTTGCAATTTTCCAAACAGATATTCACCATCGTGATGCTCAATGACGACGTACCTGTAGAAACCTTTCAACGGCGCTACCATCTTGCATCACATATCGAAATATTACCGTCAACTGATCGATATGCGAAACGTCAGGCGTGGAATCGATGGAAACACCATAATATTTGCATCTTTTATTTCTCGCACGATGGTAGATTTCACTTTTTCGGCCAGTAGTAGGATAAACTCGTCGCATATTGTTGATGACAGGTACGATACACTTCCCTTTCCCTTGTTCCCATACACTTCAAGATGCTGGGCGAGAAATGGATCGAATTTTGAGACTAGTTCAAGACAACCAAGATAGTTTCCATTTTAGCACAACCCAGCTGCTCAGTCGTGCCCCGGAACGGAAGCCCTCTTTCGGCAAGGAACGATATTACAGCGACAATTCGCTTCAGGACATTAGTCCAGTAAGCTTCCTCGTGGAGGTACTGCTGTTCAAATTATGTGTGAATCCTGTCTGTCACCTTCATTTCGAGCGACCTTTTGATTGCGAGAATATGGGCAGTCCCACGCTCGTGCGACGCTAGACGGGCAGAGGCATTCTTCCAATCATTGAATCCGATTCGAAAATTACTGTGATGGCTTTCGTGATCATCGCCGTCGGGACATAGGAGTTTGCACACGTAGCAGTAAAGTTTACCGTTTGATGGAGAAAAAAGCATCCAGTCCCTGTTCACCATTTCCCCGTTCGTGAGTTTCCGCTGAAAGTGTTCGCGCCAAAAATACCGTGTTTTTATCTGGATACACTCGGACCGCATATGAAAAATCTGCGTTCTATCTTGGCAGGGAGGATTCTGGATGAAATTATCTACGAGTTCTGCGGAAGAGTCCATTCAGCAGGATCAGGATTGAAACTACGAGCCGCAGCACTGGTTGAAGTTGTTCAATTCTTCTCTCATTGCTTGATGCGACGGTATTGGTATCATCAGCTTTCGAAATGTGATGCAGTGCGAGATTACTTGATCCCTCGACATTGACATCAGAAGACTCTGCATGCGCCCATTCCGTTTGCTCATCTCGACTCTGGTGAGGTGAAAAAAATTTCAAGATGGATCCAGACAGTCTTTTTTTTCCGTTTCACGCCTCTTCTTTTTGTCGCGTTTGCAAGTACCACTGTCGTGGTGCCGAATATATCCGTCGGCGATAGTCAAGAATAAAAAACGACAAATAAGAGCAAAACGAAGAACTGCAAGCGTCAGGATGCTCGACAACTCACAGGAAGGTAAGAGAGGCCAGTATGTTCATACTCAGCGCGAACGTGACTCCACCCATCAGCACAGACGATAGCGGCGATGCCTGTGATTGGCTGATTGTGATGTGATCACATGGTTCCCATGCTCGCTGTCGACGATCACTGTCTGGCAGCGTGCCAGCCGCCTTCGCTCACGGTGTGTTCAGCCTTCCTGCACATGTCGAGTCACGTAATTAAGATTGAAAAAAACAACAACAAAAAAACGTCGTCGGAAATTTTCGTAGGCCAAATATTTTTCGTAGGCCCAGGCCTCACGGGCCTAGTGGTTAATCCGGCCTGGGTCGGTGGAGTTCACATCCAGACTGAGTATCCGGGGGTCGGTGGAGTTCACATCCTGACTGAGTATCGGGGGTCGGTGGAGTTCACATCCAGACCGAGTACCGGGGGTCGGTGGAGTCACATCCAGACTGAGTACCGAGTATCGGGGGTCAGTGGAGTTCACATCCAGACCGAGTATCGGGGGTCTGTGGAGTTCAACATCCAGACTGAGTACCGGGGGTCGGTGGAGTTCACATCCAGACCGAGTATCGGGGTCGGTGGAGTTCACATCCAGACCGAGTTTCGGGGGTCTGTGGAGTTCACATCCAGACTGAGTACCGGGGTCGGTGGAGTTCACATCCAGACCGAGTACCGGGGTCGGTGGAGTTCACATCCAGACCGAGTATCGGGGTCGGTAGAGTTCACATCCAGACGAGTATCGGGGGTCGCTGGAGTTCACATCCAGACTGAGTATCGGGGTCGGTGGAGTTCACATCCTGACCGAGTATCGGGGGTCGGTGGAGTTCACATCCAGACTGAGTATCGGGGGTCGCTGGAGTTCACATCCAGACTGAGTATCGGGGTCGCTGGGAGTTCACATCCAGACCGAGTATCGGGGGTCGGTGGAGTTCACATCCTGACGAGTATCGGGGTCGGTGAGTTCACATCCTGACCGAGTATCGGGGGCGGTGGAGTTCACATCCAGACTGAGTATCGGGGTCGCTGAGTTCACATCCAGACTGAGTATCGGGGTCGGTGGAGTTCACATCCTGACCGAGTATCGGGGGTCGGTGGAGTTCACATCCAGACCGAGTATCGGGGGTCTGTGGAGTTCACATCCAGACTGAGTACGGGGTCGGTGGAGTTCACATCCAGACCGAGTATCGGGGGTCGCTGGAGTTCACATCCAGACTGAGTATCGGGGTCGGTGGAGTTCACATCCTGACCGAGTATCGGGGATCGGTGGAGTTCACATCCAGACCGAGTATCGGGGGTCGGTGGAGTTCACATCCAGACCGAGTATCGGGGGTCGTGGAGTTCACATCCAGACCGAGTATCGGGGGTCGGTGGAGTTCACATCCAGACCGAGTATCCGGGGTCGGTGGAGTTCACATCCTGACCGAGTATCAGGGGTCGGTGGAGTTCACATCCAGACCGAGTATCGGGGGTCGGTGGAGTTCACATCCAGACCGACTATCCGGGGTCGTGGAGTTCACATCCTGACCGAGTATCGGGGTCGGTGGAGTTCACATCCTGACCGAGTATCGGGGTCGGTGGAGTTCACATCCAGACTGAGTATCGGGGGTCGCTGGAGTTCACATCCAGACCGACTATCCGGGGTCGGTGGAGTTCACATCCTGACCGAGTATCGGGGGTCGGTGGAGTTCACATCCTGACCGAGTATCGGGGGTCGGTGGAGTTCACATCCTGACCGAGTACGGGGGTCGGTGGAGTTCACATCCTGACCGAGTATCGGGGTCGGTGGAGTTCACATCCAGACCGAGTATCGGGGGTCGGGTGGAGTTCACATCCAGACCGAGTATCGGGGGTCGGTGGAGTTCACATCCAGACCGAGTATCCGGGGTCGGTGGAGTTCACATCCTGACCGAGTATCGGGGGTCAGTGGAGTTCACATCCAGACCGAGTATCGGGGTCGGTGGAGTTCACATCCAGACCGAGTATCGGGGGTCAGTGGAGTTCACATCCAGACCGAGTATCCGGGGTCGGTGGAGTTCACATCCTGACCGAGTATCGGGGGTCGGTGGAGTTCACATCCAGACCGAGTATCGGGGGTCGGTGGAGTTCACATCCAGACCGACTATCCGGGGTCGGTGGAGTTCACATCCTGACCGAGTATCGGGGGTCGGTGGAGTTCAACTCCTGACCGAGTATCGGGGTCGGTGGAGTTCACATCCAGACTGAGTATCGGGGTCGCTGGATTTACATCCAGACTGAGTATCGGGGTCGGTGGAGTTCACATCCTGACGCGAGTATCGGGGTCGGTGGAGTTCACATCCAGACCGAGTATCGGGGTCTGTGGAGTTCACATCCAGACTGAGTACTGGGGTCGGTGGAGTTCACATCCAGACCGAGTATCGGGGGTCGCTGGAGTTCACATCCAGACTGAGTATCGGGTCGGTGGAGTTCACATCCTGACCGAGTATCGGGATCGGTGGAGTTCACATCCAGACCGAGTATCGGGGGTCGGTGGAGTTCACATCAGACGAGATCGGGGGTCGGTGGAGTTCACATCCAGACCGAGTATCCGGGTCGGTGGAGTTCACATCCTGACCGAGTATCGGGGGTCGGTGGAGTTCACATCCAGACGAGTATCGGGGGTCGGTGGAGTTCACATCCAGACCGAGTATCGGGGTCGGTGGAGTTCACATCCAGACCGACTATCCGGGGTCGTGGAGTTCACATCTGACCGAGTATCGGGGTCGGTGGAGTTCACATCCTGACCGAGTATCGGGGGTCGGTGGAGTTCACATCCAGACTGAGTATCGGGGTCGCTGGAGTTCACATCCAGACCGAGTATCGGGGGTCGGTGGAGTTCACATCCTGACCGAGTATCGGGGGTCGGTGGAGTTCACATCCTGACCGAGTATCGGGGGTCGGTGGAGTTCACATCCAGACTGAGTATCGGGGTCGCTGGAGTTCACATCCAGACTGAGTATCGGGGTCGGTGGAGTTCACATCCTGACGCGAGTATCGGGGTCGGTGAGTTCACATCCAGACCGAGTATCGGGGGTCTGTGGAGTTCACATCCAGACTGAGTACTGGGGTCGGTGGAGTTCACATCCAGACGAGTATCGGGGGTCGCTGGAGTTCACATCCAGACTGAGTATCGGGGTCGGTGAGTTAATCCTGACCGAGTATCGCGGATCGGTGGAGTTCACATCCAGACCGAGTATCGGGGGTCGGGAGTTCACATCCAGACCGAGTATCGGGGGTATGTGGAGTTCACATCCAGACCGAGTATCGGGGGTCGGTGGTTCACATCCAGACCGGGTATCGGGGGTATGTGGAGTTCACATCCAGACCGAGTATCCGGGGTCGGTGGAGTTCACATCCAGACCGGTATCGGGGTCGGTGGACGGGTTCGGGATTCACATCCAGACCGAGTATCGGGGTGGTGGAGTTCACATCCAGACCGAGTATCGGGGTCGGTGGAGTTCACATCCAGACCGAGTATCGGGGGTCGTGTGGAGTTCACATCCAGACCGAATATCCGGGGTCTGTGAAGTTCACATCCAGACCGAGTATCCGGGGTCGGTGGAGTTCACATCCTGACGAGTATCGGGGGTCGGTGGAGTTCACATCCAGACCGAGTATCGGGGGTCGGTGGAGTTCACATCCAGACCGACTATCCGGGGTCGTGGAGTTCACATCCAGACCGAGTATCCGGGTCGGTGGAGTTCACTCCTGACCGAGTATCGGGGTCGGTGGGTTCACATCCAGACGAGTATCGGGGGTCGGTGGAGTTCACATCCAGACCGAGCTATCGGGGTCGGTGGAGTTCACATCCTGACCGAGTATCGGGGGTCGGTGGAGTTCACATCCTGACCGAGTATCGGGGGTCGGTGGAGTTCACATCCTGAGTATCGGGGGTCGCTGGAGTTCACATCCAGACCGAGTATCGGGGTCGGTGGAGTTCACATCCTGACGAGTATCGGGGTCGGTGGAGTTCACATCCTGACGAGTATCGGGGGTCGGTGGAGTTCACATCCAGACTGAGTATCGGGGGTCGGTGGAGTTCACATCCAGACTGAGTATCGGGGTCGGTGGAGTTCACATCCTGACGGTATCGGGGGTCGGTGGAGTTCACATCCAGACCGAGTATCGGGGCTGTGGAGTTCACATCCAAGAGTTGGGCGGCGGTGGAGTTCACATCCAGACCGAGTATCGGGTCGCTGGAGTTCACATCCAGACTGAGTATCGGGGTCGGTGGAGTTCACATCCTGACCGAGTATCGCGGATCGGTGGAGTTCACATCAGACCGAGTATCGGGGGTCGATGGAGTTCACATCCAGACCGAGTATCGGGGTAGTGGAGTTCACATCCAGACCGAGTATCGGGGTCGTGGAGTTCACATCCAGACCGAGTATCGGGGTCGGTGGAGTTCACATCCAGACGAGTATCGGGGTCGGTGGAGTTCACATCCAGACCGAGTATCGGGGGTCGGTGGAGTTCACATCCAGACCGAGATCCGGGTCGGTGGAGTTCACATCCAGACCGAGTATCCGGGGTCGGTGGAGTTCACATCCAGACCGAATATCCGGGGTCTGTGAAGTTCACATCTGGCCAAATCGTACCAAACACCTTAACATGGTCTGCACTGCTTCCTTGCTGCACGTTCAAAATAAAAGAGAGGGCACGGACACCAAGAAGCCGTCAGGTGGTAGCCTGACTGGTATGACAAAAAAGCATGCAAATCATGTCACTGTCACCTTGACCTTTGACATATATCATCAGAAAACATTGGCAGCCTCACTTTTGTCCTCTGGTAAAGTTTGACGAAGAGAGCTGAAAGCATTCACGAGTTATCGCACTCACAGACAAACATCCAAACAAAGAGACAGACCGACATGTCATGAACATTTTCAATTTCGTCACAACAACCTTATGTTGGTAACCATTTTGCAGGCTTGATAGATGCTCAACCACCTCTGATGTCAAGTTCCTTGTGCACTGCTCTCATTATTTATTTATTTAATTAATTATTTCTTCGTGTACAGCCTTCGGTTGCTTGGCCACGTCATTTTCTGGGGCACAGCTGCGCCACTGATGCAGTGCCCCTTGTTTCCAGTGAGGTGGTACTCATTTTGCCAACCTCATAAGGATGACAGGCTGAGTCAATCTTATGTGTAACCAGGTGTTAATTCAACGGTAACAGGGCTTGAACTCAATACCTTATCTGCCGAAATGATCTTAAACCAGCCACCTTAACCATTTTAACCATTAACCCAAACCAGTCCTAGTGCGATGATGGCACCTCGTTATAACACCCCATTCCCCTCATCTACACCAGACATCGTGCTCGGAATGGTTCGCGATTCCCCCGACCAGAGCTTGGGTATCACATCGGATCAGTATTGTTTAAAACAAATAATGTGAGATGTTTAAAATATATAATGTGATGTACACAAACATTCAAGATGGAAGACTCGAGTTCAGATCTCCAAACATGAGTAAAGTACAACATGGGAAAGATTTTGGGAAAGAATGAATTGTAAAACATCAGCGGCCAGATTGATGTCCTGGTGCCAAGTTGGGCGAGTTGTGTGGATTAATCTCCTTCTTCGTTTCGAGCTTGATCTTGGTTTCATTCTCTTTCTTCTTGCCACGCTCAGGGCCGAGGGTCTATGTCTTTTACCACCCCGGAACTGTGGCGGCGCCCCCGGGCTATATGTCGGGCAGGTGTCGAGCAGCCATTGGGTTGTATCATCATCCAAAACACGCAGACCATGTGCCCCGCTCGGGGCACGGTATATGGGAAAGCCAAGGATGACATGGTCTGCGGTTTGTTCCTCCACGCCACACTCACAAGCCGCAGAAGGTGCCACACCCCATCTGTGCATATTTGAGCGGAATCGTCCAACGCCGGTACGTAGATGGTTTAGTCGTACCCAAGCCAGTCTTGGCAAGGGCATTCCGGTGGTATGGGAACCGACGTTGGGAATGAAAGCGCGAGTCTGTTAGAGTTCGTCCGCCATTCCGCGCTCCAGTTGTGATCCGCCCAGTGGGCCGCACTGATGTTAAGGTCATTGGCGTTTTTCAGCAACGACTGTGTGGCAGGCACAAATGGGTGTCTCAAATTCAGTCGCCGGGGCTGCTCATTTTGATGAAATAGAGAGCTTGAGATGGAGCAAATGATTTGCTCCAGTGCCCGCGAGTGAGGATAGAGTGGCTTCTTTGCGGCGAAGCTCAGCAGGTTGGATGCCTGCGAGGATGGAAAGGTTGTCCGTGTGGTGTGGATGCAGGCATCCGGTCACAGTACGCAAGGCTCCGTGATGGCGGTGTCAAATCTGGTGGAATGAGCACTGCGGCACCAGACGGGCGCACAGTACTCGGTGGTGGAGTAGACCAGGGCTAAGGCTGCTGTACGTAACGTCACAGCGCCCGTTCCCCAGCCGGAACCACCAGTCGTCTTAGCAGCGCGGCGCGGGATGTTAGCTTCTTGCGTAGTAACTCCAGGTGTCGGCGGTACGTGAGCGACCTGTCCAATGTTACCCCAATATTTTTGGCTCAGGGCAGAAGGACAGGGTTTTCCATCGATGTTGACGTTTAGCTCAGGTTTTGCTTCCCTGTTGTTCAAATGGAAAGCTGCCGACACTGTTTTGGTTTCGCTGAGCTTCAATCTCCATTTCTGGAGTATGACGATAAAGTAGACATGTCCTGCTCAGAGTCCCTCTAGTGTTTTCCACTTCCTTGCCGGATGTACGATCGCCAGGTCATCCACATAACGTACTTTGCGGAGACCGTGTTCGAGGTCATGGGTGTAGATATTGAAGAGGAGGGGGCTAGGACCGATCCCTGTGGGACGCCGTTCTTAAGGCGTCGTAACCTGCTTCGCTGACCGCTACCGGTGGTGAGGGTGAAGCTTCAGTTGTAGACAAGCTTCATGATCATATGGACCATGTGCCTGTCTAGGAGCAGCTTGCAGGTGAGGCCGCGGTGCCATACGGTATCATCGGCGGCTGTGAGATCAAGGAACACAGCACCGGCCTTCTTTTTTGCCTCAAAGCAGTCCTCAATGTCTTGGGTCATAAGAGTGACCTGATTTATGGTAGATTTCCCACGCCGAAACACAGCTTGCTCCCGAGGGAGAGCGGATCTATAATTGGTTCGACACGGGCGAAGATAAGACGCTCGAGGATTTTGAAGGGGACACAAAGGAGAATATATCGGGCGATAACTCTTCGGTCCCCTGGGGCTTATGAGGCTTGAGGATCGCGACTACTAGGGCTCTTCTCCAGATTTTGGGGATTTTGAGGTGGCGCAAGCAGGAAGAGAGGAATTCGCGTAACCAGGACTTCAATGCAGAGCCAGCATGGAGTATAAGTTCCGGGCAGATGTGATCGGGGCCTGGAGACTTGTGTGGCTTCAGTAGTTGGAGGGCGGTGGCGAGCTCATCCGGGGTGAAGTCATCGGAGATACTTTCGCCGTCTGGTGTTTCCGCCCTCCAGAGGTCAGACACCTCTTTGCCACAAGTCGAGATGACTTGCGGTCCCTCGCTTCGTACACCCCGTTCTTCACCAGCTGGGTCGCAATGGCGTTAGCAGAAACGGGGCACTGGCGAGGGGAGCGTGCTGACCGGACAGTGAGGTTGTTAATGATACTCCATGCTTTGCGGCTAGAGTGCGAGAAGTCGATGGTGTTGATGGCTTCGGTCCACCGCTCAAGCTTCCTTTGGTCGAGCCGTGCGAGTAGATTAGTGGGCGGCTACATTGGAAGCGGTGCCCGGTGGGGCACAAAGCGTTTTTGCTCGAAGGAGAGATATCCAACGGCACGACCAATGTGAACGTCCCCCATTGCACACAAACACACACACACAGACACAGACACACACACACACACACAAACATCACCAGGATGACAGATCAAATGTGGATTAATGACGTCAACAATATATTCTGTATCAACGTTTTAAAATGTAATCCCCACCCTCCCCTCACACACCCGCACTCCCCTCCCCCCCCCACCACCAAACCTTCACCCACATAAATGCCCCCTGCCCACCAATTTATATTTTTTTAAGTTTTATTGTATTTACTGAATGTTGATTCTGGTTTCCGGGAAACGACTGATTTAGCTCTGTGACGTCATTACGTATTCGAACGTGGCGACCGTACATCATAATGTCCAGTCGTGCGTTTCTCTTGGTTGCAGCAGCGGTTGACTCGTGACCTCGTCCATATTATTGACCTTCAAAGTAAACATTATACCCGCCATTTCGTTTTTTTGTTTTCGAAACGATATTAAAGTTTAAATAAACAAGGAAATCAAGAGGGAGGGAACCCTTCGGGTCCAAACTACATCTGGGAATCTTCAAAGTAAGTGAAGTGTTCGTTGATGTTTGAGAGGCGGTTGTTTGAGTGTCTCCCGCGGTTCGTAATAATAACCGCGAGGCCGGTTGTAATGGCTAAATATCAAAGATAAAACTGTAGAGTGAGACTCAGGTTGTAATGCTGGTCGATCATTTCAGGAGGTGACCTCAAATTCGTCATCAACTTGTCGTCAAATTTAAAATCAATTTTTTTTTTGCGATCTGAATCCTGTTGCTAGGCAACACGTGAAAATCCCGCCATTTTGTTACTTGGCAAGATGGAATTAATTTAGAAAGGTTGTTGACATTTATGGCGAGGGCAAAATTAAAATCGCAGTCGATGTAAATATTGTTCATCGGATGTTTTAACAATATCAAATGCGTGCCGGCAGTTTTCCCTAAGATAGAGCTTTTTTGAGCGTTTTTTTCAAAGATTTTTCCCTAGCAACGCCATAACAACGGCAAACAAATCGATCATTTTTTAAATTCTCAGTCATTTTCTCACCAGTAAAAAGTCTGAACTAATAGACACTTATTCGATTACTTTGCACACGTTTCGATACAGAGTGAGTATCAGGCACTGTGATGCTTTTTCGTTTATCGATTCTGCATTTGCGTCAGATGTCTCCAACTTTTGATGATGCTGGTGGTCGCTCGGGCGAGGATAATAATGGTTAAGATCAACTTCTTACAAAAATCGGCTTTCTTTTCACCATTAAGGCGTAAATATGGAAGTTAACTGACCTGCCGCAAGTGTGGTTACATGTACTATCTCCCACTGTCACAGTCGGTCATTATTGTGCGCTTAATACTTTAATTCGCAATACTTGAGATAAATATGATGTATATTGAGCCAAATTTGAATTGTGCAGGAGATGCTTCCTCTCCTCTCACTCATATTTCTTTGCGAAGAGGTGTATCAGCTCCATCAATACTTATAAAAACTGAAGAGTGCAACACACATCTCCATAATGAAATGTTTTTCATGTAAATACTTAGACAAAGCCTTTCCTGTTCCTGAAATTGAGGTGTCTAGTCAAAGTGAGGAATAAACTGTTGCCTCATTATAGATGGACAGTCAGTCCTTACAATAAAGCCCATAAATATGCCCGTTCATACTATGGACAAACGGTCCGTACATTAACAATGTGCCATTCATACTATGGACAGACAGTCTTTTACATTAAGAAATGTGCCCATTATACTATGGACAGTCGGTCCGTACATTATGAAAAACGCCCGTTCGACTATGGACAGACGGCCCGTACATTATGAAATGTGCCCATTCATTACTATGGACAGTCGGTCCATACATTATGAAATGTGCCCATTCATACTATGGACAGACGGCCCGTACATTATGAAATACGCCCGTTCAGACTAGGACAGACGGTCCGTACATTATGAAATGTGCCCATTCATACTATGGACAGTCGTCCGTACATTATGAAATACGCTCATCAGACTATGGACAGACGGTCTGTACATGAGAATATGCCCGTTCAGACTATGGACAGACGGTCTGTACAATTATGAAATATGCCCGTTCAGACTATGGACAAGTCGGTCTGTACATGATGAAATATGCCCGTTCAGACTATGGACAGACGGTCTGTACATTATGAAATATGCCCGTTCAGACTATGGACAGTCGGTCTGTACATGATGAAATATGCCTGTTCAGACTATGGACAGACGGTCTGTACATTATGAAATATGCCGTTCAGACTATGGACAGACGGTCTGTACATGATGAATAATGCCCATTCAGACTATGGACAGACGGTCTGTACATGATGAAATATGCCCGTTCAGACTATGGACAGATGGTCTGTACATGATGAAATATGCCCGTTCATACTATGGACAGTCTGAGTCGGTCCGTACATTATAAATACTCCCGTTCAGACTATGGCCAGACGGTCTGTACATATAGAAATATGCCCGTTCATACTACTGGACAGACGCCGTACATTATGAAATATGCCCGTTCATACCATGGACAGACGGCCCGTACATTATGAAATATGCCCGTTCATACTATGGACAGACGGCGTACATTATGAAATATGCCCGTTCAGACTATGGACAGACGGTCTGTACATTTATGAATATGCCCATTCATACTATGGACAGACGGTCCTGTACATTTTGAAATGTGCCCATTCATACTATTGACAGACGGTCCGTGCATTACGAAATGTACTCATTCATACTCTGGACAGACGTCTGTCCATAGTATGAACGGGCATATCATACTTTGACAGACGGTCCGTGCATTTACGAAATGTACTCATTCATACTATGGACAGACGGTCTTACATTACGAAATACTCCATTCATACTATGGAGAGACGGTCCGTACATTATGAAATGTGCCCATTCACACTACGGACAGACGGTCCGTAGATTAAGGAATGTACTCATTCATACTATGGACAGACGGTCCATACATTAAGAAATGTACTCATTGATACTATGGACAGACGGTCCGTACATTAAGAAATGTACTCATTGATACTATGGACAGACGGTCCGTACATTAAGAAATGTACTCATTCATACTATGGACAGACGGTCCGTACATTAAGAAATGTACTCATTCATATTATGGACAGACGGTCCGTACATTAACAAATGACCCATTCATACTGTGCACAAACGGTCCGGCCAACTAAAATATTGTTTGTTCACACAATGGATTAAATTTTGTCACATGTAATGTTTTTATGATTATTGTAATTCCAGTAATTTTGTACATATTGATACTATTTGTGAAGTGAGTTTTTCGCGACCACCCAAACGTTTTCGTTGCGCTAGATTTTCTGTACAACAGTCCTTCGGGCCGGCCCTTCTCAGGGCCGCCAACAATATTTTCTTGAATCGTGTATAGCATTTCAAAAGCCGTGTTGTTTTTCGAAATGGAGGTCGGCGTGTCACGATTGTTGGACCAGTAACTGGTCCCATATCGCTGGTCATAATGTCTTCTTGTTCTTGGGATCGACTTTGAAAAAAGCCGACAGCTCCGTCAATTCAAGTTCGAGTTGGATTGCGATGAAACTTGGCAGGGATATTTTTTGAACAAATAGTATCTGGTGAGAAAATCAAACGATACCAAGTTTGGTGACCTTGAACTTTATGGTCATGGTGAAGCCTTGTCAAAGTTTTCAATTCCTCGAAGTTCAAAACTGAATCCCTCAAGTTTGTGGAGAATTTTCGACTGGACGAAATCTTTATCGTCTGTGATAATTCGCAGGCTTCGCCGGTCCACTGAGTCTTTGCCGGTCTTGGGTGATATTAGAGCTCGTCACCATTAGGACGTAGTCGTGACTGCGGTTAACATGGAAAGGCAACGGCACGACCAAATTGTTGTCACTGAAGTAGTGTCCCCTGAAGTGAGAGCGGAATTGATAATTTGCTAATGGTGCCCGCAAAAGCTCACTTTCATTCGTAAAGTCACCGTGGGATCTTTTACATCCAACAACTATTGCTGACACACAGGACACCCAGTTTGACGTACATCCGATGGACGGCATACCCATTGATGCCTCACCCTTCCTTGCAAACCAGGATGACGGTTCATAGCTGGGTCGATAATCTAAAGCTGACAAGACAGGTTGGACTTAGAGGCGAGTGTGCATATACCTCTCGGCTATCCTGCCAGCCCTCAATAAAGGTACTCCTTTGGATATTGAAATTATACTAAAATATGCAATTTGGTGTCTGTCTGTCTGTGTGTATTTTTGACTGGAATACATTTGGTGGTGACTTATCTAATCTCAACCAAACATGACACGAGGACCAGGATCACACGATGAGGTTGAAGCGACTTCCTTGCCCCATGGGGTTTTCCTCCTTGTGGGAAATTCGTGTTGAGGTGAATATCGTGAAATGATAGGAAATCGTGGCATCTTCCAAGCTGTTTTAATTACAAAAGCGATAACAACAATAATGATAACAGCATAATATTAATGTTATCACAAAACATTATTAATACTAACAATAACATCCTCCATCTCCCCAAGGGTGTTCCCTCCTTCGACAAAGGTCGT
>CM068964.1:45646854-45651318 GCA_035128595.1 Eptatretus atami
TGATGATTCTGTGTTTGGGTTTCATGGAACTTAACATCCCCATTGCACACACACACAACACACACACACACACACACACACCACACACACAACACACACACACACACACACACACACACACACAAAACAAACTTGTGTGCAGAAGTTAAGCTTTTGACTGACTGCTCAGTTATGATTCTGTGTTTTGGTTCATGGAACATAACGTCCCCATTGCACACAAACACACACACACACCGCACACACACGCATAACACACAAACAAAATTGTGTGCAGAGGTTAAGCTTTGACTGACTGTTCAGTTGATGCCTTCTGGTTTGGGGTTCATGGAACGTAACGTCCCCCATTGCACACGAACTCACACACAACACACACACACAACACACACACAAACAAAATTGCGTGCAGAAGTTAAGCCTTGACTGACTGTTCAGTTGATGCTTCTGTGTTTGGGGTTCATGGAACGTAACGTGCCCCATTGCACAACAAACACACACACACACACACACAAACACACACACACAAACACACTAACACTACACATATACATCAAACAAAATTGTGTGCAGAAAGTTAAACTTTGACTGACTGCTCCAGTTCATGATTCTGTGTTTGGGGTTCATGGAACATAACATCCTCCATTGCACACGGACACACGGACACACGGACACACACACACACACACACACACACACAAACACAAAAATTGTGTGCAGAAGTAAAAAGTTGACTGACTGCTCAGTTTGATGATATTGGTTTTGGGGTTAGAGATGAGATGTCCCCCATTGTACAACACACACACACACCACACCACACACCACACCACAAACAAAATTGTGTCAGAGAGTTAAGACTTTGACTGACTGCTCAGTTGATGATTCGTGTTTGGGGTTCATGGAACATAACATCCCCCATTGCACACAAACAACACACAACCCACACAACACACACACACAAACACAAATTGTGTGCAGAAGTTAAGCTTTGAACTGACTGCTCAGTTGATGATTCTGTGTTTGGGTTCAGCAGGGTGGAAATTGAATATACAAACATTCCTCCGAATTTGTTTTCTGTGTCGTTTGTTTCTCAATTTCGAAGCCGAATTGGATTTTTCAGGTATTTGTATATTTGAAAGTCGGACAAACCGCCATTTACCGCAGTCTGTTCCGATTAAATTTCATGTTCAACGTCGTTTGGTCACCACTCTTGAATTTGGCCTAGAAACTTCTCAAGGGCCTTGCCTATAAACCTTAATCCGGCCCTGCACCGACCCCGATAATCGGTCAGGATGTGAACTCCACAGATCCATGAGACTTGCCTTGGATGTGACTTTTAACACAGTATTTGTCCAAGGAGGGAAAACCCCGTTGGGTGATGGGGGATGTTATTATTGGTGTTAATAATGTTTTGTAATAACATTAACATTATGCTATTATCATTATTATTGTTATTGGTTTTGTTATTAAAAGCAGGCTTGGAAAAACGCCACGATTATCTATCATATCACGATATACACCTCAACACGAATTTCGCCCAAAGGAGGAAAAAAACCCCTTGGGGAGTGGGGCAAAGGAAGTCGCTACAACCTCCTTCGTGTGACCCTGGGTCATTCTGTCAAGTTTGGTTGTGATTGGATAAGTCACCACCAAATGTATTGCAGTCAAAAATACACACAGACAGACAGATACGAAATTGCATATTTTGGTATAATTTCAATATCCAATCTGGTGCCTTCGTTGAGGGCTGGCAGGATAGCCAAGAGGTACATGCACACTCGCCTCTGAGCTGTGTGGTCAGCTTAAGATTATCGACCCAGCTCTGAACCGTCATCCTGGTATTGCAAAGCAGGGCGAGGCGTCAATGGATGTGCCGTCCCTCGGATGTACCTGAAACTAGGTGTCCTGCTGTCAGCAATAGTTGGTGGATGTCAAAGATCCCACGGTGACTTTACGGAAAGAAGGTGAGCTGTCGATTGCACCATGACAAATTACAAATTCCCGCTCTAACCTGCAGGGGGCACTGCATCAGTGACACCAATTTGGTCGTGCCATTGCTATAACATGTTAACCAGCAGTCATGAAGTACATACTAATGATGACGAGCTCTATTATATCCAGATACGTTGAATATCTCGAAGTGAATGTCATGTAAAGATCTTTCTAATCCACACCTTTGGTGAGGTGGGGCTTGATACCAGTTGAGTTTGTATAATGCAGTCACCTGGCTTTAAGATTGTGAGATGCAGCAAAACATGGTGCTTGGAAATGGCTACTTTGGACTACCTAACTTAAGGGAAATTAGAAAGGGACCTGCATGAGATACATCAGGGGGTACTCCGTGTAAATGCCCCTCAAAATAATTTATTGATAACATTGGCATCCAGATCGGGAAAATAGAGTTAGACTAGTCGGATAAAACATATCGGGATGGAATTCCCCAAAAACAACCAAACAAGGTAGGAACGAATCATATTTCAAATGCAGCCTGTGGCTGTTCGACACCTCATTGCTGGGAACGCAGATGTGCTGCTGATGCAGTTCCCCCTGTTTCCAGGAAGATGGCACTCATTTTTCCAACATCTGAAGAATTTAACACCTGGTGTTAAATCAACAACCAACAGGAGCTCAAACTCACAAATCTCAGATCTTACATCAGCCATCTTAACCATGAAGCCAACACCAGGCTGGAGGGAAAGATTGACAATCCCACAACACAGCAACACTTTTACGAATTGCCATCACGGCATGTTTGAACATTTTTGTCACAAATGGCAATAGTTACAATTGCATGAAGAGGTCGATTTTGGAGGTAGTTGTAGATTTGTCATCTGAGTTTGTGTTATTGTTTATTGTTACTTGGTGAAATAATTATCTGTTTGTCTCTGTCTGTCTCTGTTTGTGTGTTGTCACACGATTTTTGGACACAGTTTTCAACAATCATTCTGAATTTTTGTTTGTTTATAGGTGACTGGCCAAGGACGGCAACGCTAAATTTTGGTGAAGATCCGAATCCGGATTCGGATTCTGAGAATTTTTCAGGTGATTCTTCACCGTTTGTAGATCGGGCCATAAACGATACATAGCACAATATCTCAAAAGGTTATGGAGGAAATTCACACGAAACTTGGTGGACAGGTTGGGAGTGCCAACTCGGAAAAATGGATTCGATTTTGTTGAAGATCCGAATCCAGACCTGGATAGGATCATTATGTAATTTTTAACTAATTCTCCACCATTGAGAGATGTGGCCAAAAACTATGGGCAGCATGTTATCTCTAAAAGTTGTGGATGACTTGTGACAAAACTAGGTGGATGAGATGGTTCGGTGACAAGAACAAGCCGATTCCATTTTGGTTAAGGTCTGGAATCAGATCAGACCTATCAGTGGGATACAAAATGTAAACTATTCAGCCAGGTGGAGGTATGTTCCAGACCGAGTGACGTTCCGTTTCACCAAGTGTCACTCGATGAGTGATTGTTTTCCTTTATTTGTTGTGGATTGGGACGGAAAAATATCAAAACATAACAAAAGCACAAGTGGGTTTACAATCTCTGGATGACATGGTCCACTTTTAACAATATTTAAATAATTTTCTTTACCTTGAAATCATGAGAATATATCTACGTTGTGATTGGATATTCAAAGTGGTTGTCAAGATTTTCCACACAATGCGAAATTTATTCTCCTTTGGTTTCATTCCCGAGTGGGATTTTACAGCTTTTGCTGTCGAAATCAATGATAAAAACATCGTCAATAAAACATCTCAAAGTTACACTTTCCCATCCTTTTCATGATAATCATTGAGATTAATATCCCATCCAAGATTCCCGTCCCTTCTGTCTCCACTTAGATATTCTGCTACCCTGTTACGTCCTGGTCTGTTCAGTGTATTCACCCAAGTTCTTCCATGAGCCTCAACGATGTATACAAAAATAAATAATTAAAATCCTTGCACGTTATTTAAACTTTCTTAGATTCTTCCAAAGGGATAAAAAAAGGTTCACAAAACCTGTTCACGTCACTTGAGGAAACACGAGCCGTCAAAGAACGAGAGTTGACCCACGGGAGACACTCAAACAAACCGCCTCTCAAACATCAACGAACACTTCACTTGCTTTGAAGATTCCCAGATGTAGTTTGGACCCCGAAAGGTTCCCTCCCTCTTGATTTCCTCGTTTATTTAAACTTTAATATCGTTTCGAATAAAAACGAAACGGTGGGTATAATGTTCACTTCAAAGATCAAAAAGATCAAGGAAGTCACGAGTCAACAGCTGCCACAAAGCCGAATGCATGCATGGACATTGTGATGTCACAGTAGCTACGTTCGAATAAATAATGACGTCACAGAAACTAAATCAGTAGTTTCCTCGAAACCAGAATCAATATTCAGGAAATACAATAAAACTTTAAAATAAATATAAATTGGTGGGCAGGGGGCATTTATGTGGGTGAAGGTTTGGTGGG
>CM068964.1:45655243-45679682 GCA_035128595.1 Eptatretus atami
CTTCACTTACTTTGAAGATTCCCAGATGTAGTTTGGGTCCCGAAGGGTTCCCTCCCTCTTGATTTCCTTGTTTATTTAAACTTTAATATCGTTTCGAATAAAAACGAGACGGTGGGTATAATGTTTACTTCACAGGTCAACAAGATCAAGGAAGTCACGAGTCAACAGATGCCACAAAGACGAACGCACGACTGGACATTGTGACGTCACGGTAGCTACGTTCGAATAAGTAATGACGTCACAGAAGCTAAATCAGTCGTTTCCTGGAAACCAGAATCAACATTCAGTAAATATAATAAAACTTTAAAATAAATATAAATTAGTGGGCAAGGGGCCATTTATGTGGGTGAAGGTTGGTGGTGGGGGGGGGGGAGGGGAGGTGTGGGGAGGATGGGGGGTGTGAGGGGAGGGAGGGAGGGGAGGGGAGGGGATATACATTTTAAAACGTTGATACAGAATATATCGTTGACGTCATTAATCCACACAATCGCCCAACTTAGCAGCCAGGACATCAATTCGGCCGCTGATGGTTTGTAGATCATTTCTTTTCGGAATCTTTCCCATGTTGTACTTTACTCATGTTTGGGAATGTGAACTTCGAGTCTTCCATCTTTGAATGATGTATAATCTCACATTATATATTATAAACAATAATCTGTTCCGATCTGATACCCAAGCTCTGGTCGGGGGGAACAGCGAACCATTCCGAGCACGATGTCTGGTGTGGAGTAGGGGAATGTGGGTGTTATAACGAGTTACCACCATAACACTTGGCCTGGTGTTGTGTTAATGGTTGAGGTGACTGGCTTAAGATCATATTTTTTTTATTTTTTTTTATATAGGCCGAAAGGGTATTGAGTTTAACCCCTGTCTAACCGTTGAATTAACACCTGGTGACAGATAACATTGACTCAGCCTGTCATCCTTATGAGGTTGGCAAAATGAGTTCCACCTCACTGGAAACAAGGGGCACTGCATCAGTGGCACAGCTGTGCCCCCAGAAAATGACGTGGCCAAGCCACCACAGGCTGTACACGAATAATGAAATAAAGAAATAAATAATGATAGCACAAGGAACTTGAACACAGGAGGTGGTTGGGCATCCATCAAGCCTGCAAAATGGTTCCCAACATATGGTTGTTGTGACGAAATTGAAAATGTTCATCACATGTCGGTCTGTCTCTTTGTTTTAATGTTTGTGAGTGTTATAACTTGTGAATGCTGTCAGCTCTCTTAGTCAAACTTTACCAGAGGACAAAAGTGAGACAGCCAAATGTTTTCTGACTATATCTGTTAAAGGTCAAGGTGACAGTGACATGATTCACATGATTTTCGTCATACCTGTCAGGCTACCATCTGACACCTTGTTTAATTGTCCGTGCCCTCTCTTTTATTTTGAACGTGCAGCAAGGAAGCAGTGTCGACCATGTTAAGGTGCTTGGTATGATTCGACCGGGATCTGAACTCAACCGACCCCTGACACTCGGTCTGGTTGTGACTTCCACTGGCCCCCAATACTCGATACTCGATCTGGATGTGACTTCCACTGGCCCCCAATACTCGATACTCGATCTGGTTGTGAACTCCACTGATCCCCAATACTCGATACTCGGTCTGGATGCGAACTCCACCAACCCCTGGTACTCGGTCTGGATGTGAACTGCCCTGACCCCCGATACTCATTACTCGGTCTGGATGTGAACTCCACCAACCCCTGGTACTCGGTCTGGATGTGAACTGCCTTGACCCCGATAATCGTTACTCAGTCTGGATGTGAACTCCACCGACCCCTGGTACTCAGTCTGGATGTGAAGTCCCCTGACCCCGATATTCGATACTCGGTCTGGATGTGAAGAAAAACCGACCCCCGATACTCAGTCTCGATGTGAACTCAACAACCCCTGATACTCGGTCTGGATGTGACTTCCATCGACCTCCGAGACTCGATCCTCGGTCTGGATGAGAACTCCACTGACCCCTGATACTCAGTCTGGAGGTGACTTCCACTGACCCACAATACTCGATACTCAGTCTGGATGTGAACTCCACCGACCCCTGATACTCAGTCTGAATGCGAACTCCATTGACCCCCGATACTCGGTCTAGATGTGAATTCCACCGACCCCTGATACTCGGTGTGGATGTGAACTCACTGACCCCTGATACTCGGTCTGCATGCGATCTCCACCGACCCCCGATACTCGGTCTGGATGTGACTTCCACCGACCCTGAGACTCGATACTCGGTCTGGATGTGAACTCCACCGATCACTGATACTCGGTCTGGATGTGACTTCCCCTGACCCCCAATACTCGGTCTGCATATGAATTCCACTGATCCCTGAGACTCACCTTGGATGTGACTTTAACACGGCGTTTGGCCAACGAGGGAAAATCCCTTGGGGAGAGGGGCGATATTATTATTCGTTTTAATAATGTTTTGTAACAACATTAAGATTGTGCTATTATCATTATTGTTGTTATGAATTTTGTTGTTAAGAGCAGCCTTGGAAAAATGCCGTGATTAGCTATCATAACACGAAATACACTTCAACACGAATTTCGCTAAAGGAGGAAAACCCCCTTGGGGAGTGGGGCAAAGGAAGACGCGACAACCTCCATTGTGTGACCCTGGGTCCTTCTGTCAAGTTTGGTTGAGATTGGATAAGTCACCACCAAATGTATTGCAGTCAAAAATACACACAGACAGACAGATACGAAATTGCATATTTTCGTATAATTTCAATATCCAATATAGTACCTTTATTGGGGGCTGGCAGGATAGCCAAGAGGTATATGCCCACTCCCCTCTGAGCTGTCTCGTCAAATTTAGTTTATCGACCCAGATGTAAACCGTCATCCTGGTGTTGCAAAGTAGGGCGAGGCATCAATGGATGTGCCGTCCCTCGGATGTACGTTAAACTGGGTGTCCTGTCTGTCAGCAATAGTTGGTGGATATTAAAGATCCCAAGGTGACTTCACGGAAAGAAGGGAGCTATCGTTAAGGCCCAGTACACCTTGACGTTTTAGCCAGCTTATGCCGATTTTTTAAATTTGTCTAAAACGCTGGCACACGTCGAATACGTTATGGGTAAGTTTTGGAAACATTGAGAGCACGCTGAAAAAACAGTGCCATACGTCGTAGTACGCTGGCTTTCATCGTTGTACTTTGCGGTTGTCTCAAATTTTAGCATGCTTGAAATTTGTTAGATATGCCAGCGTATGACTCACAAGTCCGCTACGCTGGCCATAAGTTGTAGCACGTTATGCGATCGTTGACACACGTCGACACACGTTATTGAAGTTAATCATAAGTCGAAACACTCGAGGTAATGTTTAGCATACCCAAACTTATTTCTAACCTATGAGTAACGTTTGTAGGCACGTTACGCGATCGTTGACACACGTCGACAACACGTTACTTGTAAGTTACTCATAAGTCGAAACACGCCAAGGTAATGGTTAGCGTCAGTGTTCCAGACTCCCTGGTGTTTTTTTTTTTTTTTTTTTTTTCGGTATGAGGTGATGTTGACACTTCGATTTCTAGTGCGGTTATGATTTAAATCGTTGAGCGGCAGCCTATTAATTATATTAATTATAACCGCACTAGAAATCGAAGTGTCAACATCACCGTCATACCGAAGAAAAAACCAAAAAAAACAGGGAGTCTGGAACACTGACGCTAACCATTACCTGACGTGTTTCGACTTATGATAACTTACAAGTAACTTTTGTCGACGTGTGCCAACGATCGCAATCGTGCGTACAACTTATTCCCATCGCATGCGGAAGTGTGAGGCATACGGCAAGTATGTCCGTAAAATTTTCAACACGTTAAAAGTACAAAGACGTACTCCACTACTACGACGCATGATACGTACTTTAGCGTTCTATTCACGTATACCAAACTTACCATACCGTATTCGACGTGCGCCAGCGTTTTAGGCGCATTTTCAGAGGTCGGCATACGCTGGCAAGATCGCCAAGGTGTGACTGCGATGTTGACACTTCCATTTCTCCGGCGGTTATGATTTGAATCGTTGTGCGGCAGCCTTTTAATAGGCTACGCCACGTGATCGTCGGCGATATACGTAGCGCGCTATGCATAAGTTAGACTATTGTTGGGCATAGGTTGTGAACGCCGACAACAGGCTAAGCATTCGTTGGTATAAGTATCTATAAGACAACGAAACGTTTCTGTATTCGTTACTAATATGTTATGCATACGACCAACTCGTATGAATACGTCCGAATCTTTTAAAAAAAAACATCAAAAGTTCAGCGTAAGCCAGCGTTTACATACATTTTGATACGTTGCCATTGCTGGCTAAAACGTCAAGGTGTGACTGGGCCTTTAGCACCATCAACAAATTATAAATTCCTGCTCTAACCTACGGGTGGCACTGTATCAGTGACACCAATTTGGCCGTGCCCTTGCTACAACATCCTAACCCGCAGTCACGAACTACATCCTCATGATGACGAGCTCCATTACATCCAGGTGCGTTGAATATGTCGTTGTGAATGTCCTGGAAAGATCTTTCTAATCCACACCTTTGGTGAGATGGGGATTGATACCAGTTGAGTTTGTGTTACGCAGTCATCTGGCTTGAAGTTTGTGAGATGCAGCAAATCATGATGCTTGGAAATGGCCACTTTGGAATACCTTACTAAATCTCAATGACGATCATGAATAGGAATGGAAAGTGTAACTTTGAGATTTCTTTCTTAACGACGTTTTTAACATTGATTTGTACAGCGAAGCTTAAAAATCCCACTCGGGAATGAAACCAAAAGAGACTAAATTTAGGATTGTGTGGAAAATCTTGACAACCACTTTCAATATCAAATCACAATGCAGATATATTCTCATTGATTTAAAGGTAAAGAAAATTAATTAAATATTGTTAAAAGTGGACCATGTCATCCAGAGATTGTAAACCCACTTGCACTTTTGTTACCTTTTGACATTTTTCTGTCGCAATCCCACAACAAATAAATAAAAAAAATCACTCATAGAGTGACACTTGGTGAAACGGAACGGCACTCGGTCTGGAACATACCTCCACCTGGCTGAATAGTTTACATTTTGTATCCCACTGATAGGTCTGATCTGATTCCAGACCTTAACCAAAATGGAATCGGCTTGTTCTTGTCACCGAACCATCTCATCCACCTCGTTTTGTCACAAGTCATCCACAACTTTTAGAGATAACATGCTGCACATAGTTTTTAGCCCCATCTCTCAATGGTGAAGACTCGGTTAAAAATGAAATAATTATCCTATCCAGGTCTGGATTCGGATCTTCACTAAAATCGAATCAATTTTGCCCAGTGGCACTCCCAACCTGTCCACCAAGTTTCGTGTGAATCCCTCCATAACCTTTTGAGATATTGTGCTATGTATCGTTTATGGCCCGATCTATAAACGGTGAAGAATCACCTGAAAAATTCTCAGATCCGGATCCGGATTCGGATCTTCACCAAAATTTAGCGTCCCATCATTGGCCAGTTACCTACACACAAAAAGTTTCAGAACGATTGCTTCAAAACTGTGGCCGAAACCCGTGTGACAACACGCAAACAGACAAACAGAAACATACAGAAAATTATTTCGCCAAGGAACAACACACAATCACACAAACTCAGATGACAAATCTACAACTACCTCGAAAATCGACTTCTTCATACAATTGTTACTATTGCCATTTGTGACAAAAATGTTCAAAATATGACGGCAATTTGTAAAAGTGTTGCTGTATTGTGGGATTGTCATTCCTTCCTTCCAGCCTGGTGTTGGCTTCATGGTTAAGATGGCTGATGTAAGATCTAGGGGGTTGTGAGTTTGAGCTCCTGTTGGTTGTTGATTTAACACCAGGTGGGGTGGTCATTTTTCAGAGGTTGGAAAAATGAGTGCCATCTTCGTGGAAACAGGGGGCACTGCATCAGCAGCACACCTGTGTTCCCAGCAATGAGGTGACGAACAGACACTGGCTGCATTTGAAATATGATTCCTTCCTACCTTGTTTGGTTGTTTTGGGGGAATTCCATCCCTATACGTTTTATCCTGACTTGTTTAACTCTATTTTCCCGATCTGGATGCCAATGTTATCAATAAATTATTTTGATGGGCATTTACATGGAGTACCCCCTGATATATCTCATGCAGGTCCCTTTCTTATTTCCCTTACTGTCCCATCCAAGATTCCCGTCCCTTCTGTCTCTACTTAGACATTCCGCTATCCTGTTGTCCTCTTTTGGAAGGACAATTTCTCAGTTGATCATTTGGTGAGATTGTCAAGGGGGAGTTTGAGGGACAGTTATGGATCATTTTAACGGAATTGGTATGGTAAAAAGGGGTAATCACAATGATGTAACTTCTCCCCCTAACCTGAACCCCTGGGAACATGATTTTTTAAATTGCCTACAACATTACCGGGCACACCCCAAGCACAACCACCAGTTTTAACTCATTCCGTCCAGGTTCAGGATTCCATAGAAGTCGAACAAACATACGTCTCCAATTATAGTAGTCATATAACAGTGTTTTAAAATTTAAAGAGGCTGCATATATAAACAACATGTAACTCTTGTAGCCTTGTAAAAAAAAATTAAATGCCGATTCAGTTTTAATTGCAAATTGTGAATCACAAAAATTGACTTCAGCAGCTTTGGTTGATATTTTCAAGTCACTGCATGTCTTCTGAGCTTGCAAAAATAAAAATAGGACCACTCGTCCTGGAGCGCTCACCTGGATCAACAGTCACTCAAACCCGCCACACACACCCTCAGACCATTTTTTTTATTTTTTTTAAATGCCGTGAACAAACTTTGGTACACTACGCATGATGAGGGTTGTGGTCAAGTTTCATCAAAATTGTGTTAGTAGTTTCAGAGAAAGGGGAAAAAACCTATTTGGGGGGTCAACATCCCCTACCCCAATAGACCCCTGAATGAGCACAGATTTTTATGCGGTCAATACACCTTCGTTTGGCATCAGATATGAAGCTTGTGGTCAAGTTTCATCAAAAACCTTTGTTTGGTTCAAGCAATAATGACTGCAGTGTTTACTGACTGACTGACTGACTCACCTATGGACATTGCTCGATCACATCAGCTCATCTTGGATGGGACATCAGTCCGTTTCCGGGTTTGGAGCGTCGAGAGGTCTCCTTAGGGCTCTCTGCTGCCGATCTCAAAGTTAAGTTTCCGGTCGTTATCTGTCCCATTTTAACTGTTTATTTTTCTCACCTACATGTTACTGTGTGTTCCTAGTTCGGTTTTGTTTCAAAAATCGTGCTATTTTGTGAGATTTTGTCGACGTTGTCTTACCGGGTGCTTGAGGCCTAGGCTTGAGGCTTGAGGCCTACCGGTTCCCCTCGGTGTACGATCGTGTTTATTTGTTTTTTCTCCCCATTACCTTCAATTTCTATCTTCCCCACTTTCCTAACATCCCCCATATCTCCCAACTAATCACTCTATGTCTTATCTTAAATTAAAAAAACAAACAAACAAAAAAAACCGCTACCTTTCTCCTGATTCCTCTTCTTCTTCCTCGATTTTTTCTACAACACTTCCATGACCTAATCTGTTGAAAACTCCTCTCAAACATTAATAATAATAACAAAAACGATCTCTTACAATGCTTCATCTTCCTCTTTCATACATGTGGTACTCTTTAATGTATCATAATGCACTACTCTTCTGCTATTTAAACAGACTGCTCTCAATTCGACCTCTCCTTCATTCCATGCCTAAAACATCCAACTGTTACAGCATTTCTTCTCTCCATTCTCTGAATTCGCCTTTATTGCATCCATCAAGAATTGTGTAATGCATCTCTGACCTAAAACTTTAAAAACCCAGTTTGCTATGAATCGCTTTCCATCAGCCATTCTTTTTTTCCAACTTCAGTGTCAACTCACCCTCTCACCCTCACTCTCAAAGCAACCATCCCACTCTTCTCCCTCCAAGCCTCCCTCTCACCTCTCTCAAAAATCCCACCTCACCTTCTCCCACCTTTCATCCCCTCACTCATCCTTCTCAAAGTTTCCCCCCTCTCAGCAACAAAGCTTCTTCCTTCCACTGCCTCTCACCTCCATTTCTTCACTCCACCTCCTCAAATCCTCAACTGCCTTCTTCCCCCTCTTGTCCCCCTCTCTCCCAGCACCACAGAGCCTTTTCTCCTCCTCATTCTGCCCCTCCCTAGCTCTTCTGCAATCCCCCACACTCTTTCAACACACCTTCCTACTACCCCCCCTCATCCCTTGTCCTACCCTCCCCTCCCCCTACCCCTGCACCCAAAGCCTCCTCCCCTACCTCTTCATTAAAAGTGTGGACCTCAAATATCCGGGGCCTTCGCTCAAACCTTTCAGATCTTTCATACAGGTTGCCACTGACAAACCAGACATAATCTGCCTAACAGAAACCTCCCCCAAGACGTGTCTGACTCCCAAGTATCTCTCCCTGGTTACTCCCTCCTCCGGTATGACAGACCTGAGCCTCGTCCTGGTGAGGAGTTGCTCTTTTCATCAAAGACTATTCCTCACTCTACATGCACTGCTCTCACTCCCCCACACCCGCAGGAATACCTCTGGCTCGGCTTCCCCTCCACTCCCACCTCATGTTTATATGTGTACTGTACTGTCCACCTAACAGTGATGACTCCATCTACACCTCACTATCCGAAAACATGGACCATCTTCTATCTTCTCATCCAAACTCTCTCTTCCTCATATGTGGCGACTTCAATGTCATCATGCCAGTTGGCTAGGTGTGGGTACCTCTCTCACCTGTCATGGCACCTCAGCAAAAGCTTTCTGCACCTCATTGGGACTGACTCAATCGGTCAACTTCCCAACCCGGATCTCAACCAATGGTAGTCCATCTCTTCTGATCTGATTTTGACAAATTTCCCTGACAATATCTGCTGCTCTTCCTCCGCTCCAATCGGTTCTTCTGACCACATCCTTGTCAAAGTGGACATCTCTCTGCCTATTATCAGAGAACCACCTCACCGCCGTCGAGTCTGGCATTTCACTCAAGCGACTGGCAGGGTCTCCAAGCAGCCATCAAACCTTAAAGACTGGTCTCCTATCGCTACTTTCTCCAACATCAACTCATCCTGGGAATTATTTTCACAACAAGCCAAGGTAACAACAGCAAGTGAACACATCGCTTCTGAGGTGCACGATCTTGAGGCTTTATCACCTGATTCAGCCAAAATGATCTTGGGAGATTTTAATCAGTGCAGATTGGACACCGTGTGACCAACATTTGATCACTGTACAGCAATATACACGGAGCAGATTTATACTACTCCAACATTACTCATGCGTACTCATGGAAGGCTTGTCCTGAGCTAGGAAACTCTGACCACAAAAATACTATTTTTTTTAACATCTTATTCACAGAAACTGAAAAGATACAAAGCAGTTGAGAAGGAACAGGGCGTTTGCAGCAAGGATACCACCGAGAAGCTGCGGGCATGTTTTGATAGTACAGATTGGAGTGTATTCATGGATTCATTTGAGCCGGTGGATGTGAGGGTGACAGTTATTTCCGAGTGCATCAGGTTCTGGGTTGATTGTGTCATCCCTTATAAAGTTGTCAAAACATATCCGAGTGATAAACCGTGGATTACCAAGGAGCTGAAAGACTGACTTAGTAAAAGAGGGGAGCCTTTTTAGATTGAGGTGGATCTCAAGTGAAGGATATTAGGAAATAAATAAATGGGCAAGCTAAAGTCGAAGGCAGGTTATAAATCAGTTAAACGGAATTTTAAAGGAAATAATTCCAGTGTTGCTTTGCACAAAATGCAAACTGATTGGATACAAGAACAAATCAATAGCAGACTGCACTGAAGCCTTTGTTGATAATCTGAATGATTTTATTGTAGATTTGATGTTCACAATTTCAAACGTGAGAATGATTCTACTCAGGGCTCAGATGAGAGTGTTGCAGTGAATGTTGATGAGATTCGAAATGTATTTGCTGAGACAAAGGTAAACAAGGACACTGGCCCAGATGGTATTTCAAATAAGGTTTTGAAACTGTGTACTCACCTACTTGTCCCATTGTTTGCATGTATTTAATCAATTAATCTTGATGATGGTCTCATTCCCAAAATTGGGAATGTTCAAGTATCATTCCAATTTATTTTCCAAAAGTAATAAAACCTAGTGAGTTCAATGTGTAACGGCAGCAAGCGCGAATCTACCGTTAGGGGTTTCGTAATCGTAGTGTCGCAGGTTCGTTGGATGTCGTACGCAGATATAGACGCAAGGAGTAGTGTTCATACAGAAGCCTTTAGTGGTTTATTCATTCCCAAAGAAGCTCCGTGAAAGCTCCAAAAAGCTCTGTGAAACTGTAAAGGAATGATGTTGTTTTGTGACAACAATACCTCAG
This sequence comes from Eptatretus atami, assembly GCA_035128595.1. Taxonomy (NCBI): domain Eukaryota; kingdom Metazoa; phylum Chordata; class Myxini; order Myxiniformes; family Myxinidae; genus Eptatretus; species Eptatretus atami. The sequence goes on from CM068964.1 coordinate 45,665,650, forward strand.
AAATGCATTACAGTTCCACTTTAAATCAAATACAAGAAATCAAAGGAAACAGACCTCAAATGCCATTGAAATACCTTAAGCAAATGGCACGAATGTACGTGACGTGCAATGCGTTTACATGAAAACAGGGACAAAATACATTACAATCTTTTTATTGCATAAAGTCTTACAATCAGCTACAAAGAGAGATATACTGACCACTTTAATCCTCCTGAATGAGTAGTGCCTGTACATATGTAGATAAAATGTAGAATGAGCCTGGTCACACCAATGGTCTCGTGGCTCGATAGGAACCTCACAACATAGTACAAGCTTCACACACAATGTGAGCTTCACAGAGAGTCAAAGCATTTGGCTTCCCAGAATGCATCTGCATCCGTTCTGAGCTCCACCCAGAACATCCGCTCAGAACATCAATGGTATTGTAAATCATTAGCAACTGACATTACACAATGATTACCATCCAGTTGCCTTGACAACTATTTTAATGAAGTGTTTTGAAAGGATATTGTTGAAATTTTTGATTTGTCAATTAGTCTTGTTTGACCAATCTCACTTTGTATACATATCAGAGTAATATACAGTAGGTGTTGAGGTTGCGATGCTTGTTTATCTCCAAAGGCTGCATCATCACTTAGATCCTCCCAAGTGTTTTGTAAGAACAGTATTTATTGATTTCTTCAGTGTCATCAATACCATATAAAAGCAAAAGATATAGTACAAGCAAAATATAAAAATAAACTTTGTGACGCTGTATGGTGCCAAATAGCCCAAAATTGGTCCTACCCCATGGACTATGAATGTGTGTGCTCAGATCTACACTACTCTCGTCACGGGGTATGGTAGTACTCCACATGTAGGGAGGCACGTGAAAAAAATGGCCGCCCCACCAAATGTGTACAAAATGAAATGCCGAAAAGCTTCTGTAGGGTAAACTCATACCTTTTATTTGTGAATGTTTTTCATAGAACTGCCAATAATTAAAAAGACACCCGAATACATCGCTTAAGTCCCAAATCGAGAGATCGAAAAATTACTGAATTGTCCATCCACCGAATTGTCTATAAATGTAATCCGGCCTAATATGACAATGGCTGAAGCAATTACAATGATTGCAACGGAAGGAAGTGACAATCTCTGTTGGTTATTGCTCCCATACATAACAAAAAATGTTTTTTTAAATCAGATTAAAAATAATAAAACCACAATACACAACAACCTGTTGAACGCCGTTTATGCATGCGCAGAGTAAGAAACTCTCCAGTAAGACTCATTGTCTGCAGTAAGTCTCTGTCTTGGATTGGAAGGCACAACAACAATGTGTAACTTGTAGTCCAGGATGCAGGCTACCTATCCGTAAAAAAAGTGGTTGTGCATCCAGTTTTACTGCAGAAAAAGGTTCTACGGTAGCTAATGAAATAAATGAATTTGGGTAGACATTTCACTCTTTGGACATTTTCATTCTGGTGGCCATTTTGAAAAAAATGTGAAATTATCATAAATTACCCCCAATAACTCAAAAATACCCCTGTTAAAATGACCATTTTGATGTAATCAGACATTTTTGGGTCAGAAAATATTAATTTTAGGTTACTGTAAAAACCATTCAAAGTTGAATTTTCAAATTCAAAATTCAAATTCTTTTTTTTGGGGTCTACCTACAGCCCTACACTATGTTGTGAGGTTGCAGGTCTGTCTTAATATGTATGTGCTCTAAAGTTGTCAAAGTAAATACGCCAGGCAAGCTTAATCACTGATGACTAACTTGACGCCTTATCTTTGCAGATATTCACTTATGGCGTCAAAAGAAGCTTCAATCCCAGCGGTTCTTCTGAAAGTCAGCGAAAGTAGTCCTATCTAGAGTTCAAGAAGTCTGCGTCTGCAAGGTCAGAGCTGTGCCAGTACTGGTGTATCTTTCTAGAGATGGTTGGGCTCATAAAGAACCTTGTGGCATGTGATCGTGATGGTAACTGGCATCTTCATGTCCAAACTGTGCAATCACTGATGAAACTATTTCGGGAATTTGACTGTGTGAACTATCTGCGTTATGGCTCGTGGTATATTGAGAAAGTGAAAAGACTAGAGTTAGACTGTCCGTACCTGTATCAAAGGTTCTGTGATGGTCACTTCGTGGTAAAAGAGAAGGATGGACAGTTCAATGCAGTTGCTCCAGATATGAAACTTGAGCAGTCTATCCAAAGATCACAGAAAAGCTCTAGGGAATCATAGGGCAGACCAGGAGAAGCGAGTATGTGAGTGAATGGCAACTTATCTATCACGAGGTCCTCGACATAAGCAATACCTTCCGTGAACTGACAAATGCTAAAGTGATGGAGCATATGGAGACCTACCACCATGAACTGACTGGGAGAAAGTCGGAACTGTTTGACCAAAATGTCACTCGGTTACTTCAGTTCCTAGAACCAAGGGCAATCCCTTCGATGTCACTCAAAACGTAGGACTTCACAACCTTGTCACAATGTACAGTGTTGCTGAACGTGTAAAAGAATGGCTTCTCAATGTAATGGATCACGGAGAAGACGCTTATACATCATTTCGCCAGGAGAGATATATCACCAAAGAGAAGAAACTGGGAGATAGAATATCTCGAGTTAACCTACCGAATTTCAACTTCTCTAAGGGACCAAGTAAACAAACTAGTACTGTACCAGTGACAACAAAGGAACTTGGCTTAGCACAAAGCAGACTTGAGATAGCCAGACAACGTGGAGAGACCATGAAGGATATATTATCTCATGATCTCTACAGACAAGCCCATTATTTGATGGTGAAGTTCCAAAGAAGCCAGCAAAGCACATTCTTATAGTAGAACTGGAGAAGAATCTCTCAACAGAGGACTGTTTATTTGAACCTGTATCCTGCTCTAAAACAACTGTACTTGTCGACTTCATGTCACAAATACGTATGATAAGATGACAACACAGAAAACATTTGGCCAGTCAAGAAAGACAATCTTCGAAAGGCACAGTCTGTATGTTCTACTCAAGAAATCCACATCGTCTTAGACAGTTACTTAGATAAATCAACCAGAGTCAGAAAGAATCCGAAGGGCATCGTCCTCGGGAAGCATGGACTTGGTATCAATCTGTTCAGAAACACCAGTGCCTGTCCAGTTGGAGAAATTCTGGGCATCGTCAACTAACAAACAGAATCTACAGAGCCTCGCCATCACTGAAGCCAAGATGTATTCAGCACAGACTAGTACACCACTTGTAGTGAGTGGGGTTATAGTGAATGGTGAGGTTCTTCCAGCTCAGAGGTTTACAAACGGAGAAGCCCATTCCCTCATGAACTGAAGAATTCTATGAGGAGGCAGATTATCGGCTTGTACCACATGTTAACTGGGCAGCTCAGCACAACACTAAGAGGGTTGTCCTGCTTTCGAATGACACAGATGTCATCGCCATCATGCTGCGGTATATTGAGACATTTAAATCTAACGGGCTGTCAGAACTTTGGATACAGTTCGGAACTGGCGAGAAACAACGATTACTACCACTCCATACTCTCCAGAAAAGACTTGGCCCTGATTTGTCGTGTGTTAGTCAAAGCTCACTTAGCCTCTGGGAATGATGCTCTCAGCAAGATAGGCACGAAGCATGGAGCATTGGCTGCTGATCGGTGTCATTCCTAACCGACTTTGGCAAGACAGATAACCTTTCTGATACTAATGTACAGAATCTCGAGAAATATCTTGTTAAGGTCTGGTTAACTAAGGCACAAGTTGACACGTTTGATGAACTTCGATATGAAGACTATCACAAAAACCTAAATAAGTCACTGGCTACTCTTCCACCAACATCCAGTGTCATAGAGGGACATATACAAAGAACATTCCTTGCTGTTCGTGAAGCTGTTACTCTTTTGGACCAGAGAGTTTCCCTTGAGCGACTGACTATGGCTGGGAAGAATCTGATGGAGTACTTGTACCATCAAAACACCTAAAACCACTTCCGGATGTCCTACTAACTGTTTGTGGCTGTAAACACTGTAAAACCAAACGGTGTAAATGTAGAAAGGCAAACCTCAATTGTTGTGTATTTTGCAAATGTTCTACTTCATGTGATAATACATAAAAGACATTGAAAAGTTTCAAGTTGAGAACAACTTCTCTGTAGAGATAACAATACAAATATATCTGTACGTAAATAATTCAATTGAAAATTGTTAAATCAAAATATTGTTGAGTTCTTAAGCACCGGTTTGGTTAATCCATCACATTGCTGAACTGGCGGCGGTCATATTGGAAATTGCATAATGCGAGAGTCTAATCATTTATGCATTCCCTTTGTCCTGCAGCTTGAAAAGGCAAAATATCACTTTATCAGTCCTTTTCATACAATAAAATGTTGAAATTTTGGTGATTTGAGTGTTGGAAACAGCCTTTTTCCAAAATGGCTGCCATCCTGAAAATGTCCCATCGTGCAAATGTCTAACCAAAATAATTTTGACATTTTATGTTCATAGATTGCAAAAACTATTTGAAAAACCCTGCACATCAACTTTGTTGCGACACTTTAGGCTGCATCCAGGACTATTATGAGGGAAAAGGACCCAGAACGGTCTGCTGATGCTTTCATTGAGGTTCACAGGGGGTCATACCGGTTATTGAAATGAGCATTCTAAAGTCACCTTTCCATATCTGGTTTGCACACGATTGTTCAAGCAAATCGTGCAGTACCACGTCCTAATGAAAAAAGATGTGATCATGTGACCACTTTATAAGACATCTATTTATTTCACTTACACAGGGGAGGGAGGGAAGAAATTGGAAATGCCACATTGAGTAAAGGAACAGAATGGAAGAGGATATGAATGCAGGTATATCTTCATTGTGTACACATACAGTGCCTTCAGAAAGTATTCACACCCCTCGACTTTTGTCACTTTTTGTTATGTTACAGCCTGAATTGAAAATGGATTAAATTTTAAAAAAATTATCACCGATCTACACAAAATACCCCGTAATGACAAAGTGAAAACATGTTTTTCGAAATTTTTACAAATTAATCAAAAATTAAAAGCTGAAATGTCTTGCGTCAATAAGTAAGTATTCAACCCCTTTGCGACGACACTCCAAATTGAGCTCAGGCACATCCAATTTCCCTCGATCATCCTTGAGATGTCTCCACAACTTGAATGTAGTCCACTTGTGGCCAATTCAATTGATTGGACATGATTAAGGAGGAAAGCACACCTTTGTACAAACAAATGAAAGGTAGTCAGTATGGGTTTACCAAAGGTAGTTCCTGTCGAACAAATCTTTTAGAGTTCTATGAGGCAGTGTCTGATTGGGTGGATGAGGGAAAGGCAGTGCACAGAGTATATCTAGACTTTAAGAAGGCATGTATTAAGGTATCACATCAGAGGTTGTTAGCCAAAGAAAGGGCTTGTGGAGTGGCTGGTCAGGTAGCTAATTGGATTGCAAACTGGCTTAGTGACAGGAAGCAAAGAGTGGCTGTGAGTGAAAGGATGTCTTGCTGGGAGGATGTAAGTTGTGGGGTACCTCAGGATGGATCATACCGCTGGATATTCCTTGAGACATGCATGATTTGTCCATCACCTGGTTTTTCACAAACTTTAAGTTCAGCATGACTGACAACCTTCTGCGTTGCTGAGGTTCCATCAGCTGGCTCCACCACATATGTATCTCCATTACAATCAATCACCCTGAAAACCTGTGGCTTGAAAGCATCTTGGATCTTGTGTCACCCACGACGTAGTTCCTGAGATGAACATGCTGCTCAACTAAAATGTCTGAACTTCCAGCTTTCTGGTCATATTGTATCTTCCTCCTTTCACAATCCAGTTAAAGGCACTCTCCAGCCTTTTGGTGAGCCTGTCTTAACCGCTCCTGATGACATTCAACCCAGTTGTCCACACCATCATTTTCATTTCAGCCTAAAGCTGGGTCCAGCGGAAGATGAGTGTCCCGGCCAAACATCAAGTAAAATGGAGCATACCCCGTTGCTGAGTGAGGGGTGACATTGGAGGCATACAACAGTTCAGGTAAGTGTTCTGGCCATTTCCCTTTCCTTTCAGGGCAAAAAGTTTTCAATAAATAATGGAGTGCCTTAGTAAACCTCTCACACTGGCCGTTGCCCTGTGGATGGTATGGGGAGGTCCTTGGCTTCTTGGTCTTATAAATAAAAGTTCCTTGATCAAATCAGCCTCAAAATTCTGGCCTTGATCTGAGTGTATGCCTTGCGGAGGTCCATAGCATAGGAGCCATTCCTTCACCATAGCTTTCATGGTGGTAGTGGCCCATTGGTCCCTGGTCAGTACAGCTACTGCAAAGTTTGTGTAAACATCAGTCATCAACAACACGTTCTCTAGGCCATTAGATGCTGTGTCCAACAAAGTAAAATCCATGGCTATGATCTGCAAAGGCCTATCCGCTAACAAATTCCCCACTGGCGTCCAGATGTTAATTGCTGGTGGCTTGGCTAAATTTCATATTTTACACCCTTCAACACATTCCTTAATGTCTTGATACATCCCAGGCCAGTAGTAACATGGTCGTACTAACTGTTCCATCCTCTCATGTCCCTGTTGTCCCAGCTTGTCATGTAAGCCCTCCAACACCATCTTCTTCAAGCTAGATGGGAGCAAAACCTCCTGAAGCTTCCCCTTCCCTGGTTCCTGGATCTCCCTAATGAGTAATCCATCATCCGATTTGATATTGTCCCACTGCTTCAACAGAGATATGAAACTAGGACGTTCTGCTTTCCCCTGTGCCACACAAGGTTTGGTTTCACTCGACCAGTAATGATAGAACTGGTTGATGAATGGATCTGTGACCTGCTTGAAAATAAAATCCTTCCTGGAAAGACCTGGGAGCTCCTCTGGATGGTCGCTATAAATACCCTCCCCACAGCTTGCCATGCATAATGATGCAATCAACAGCACATGTTGGACTTCCCGAGGCACCACTGTCACACGAAGAGCTTCTGCTACCTCGTCTAAGGGCCCTGTCACACCTTGACGTTTTAACCAGCAATAGCAACGTATAAAAATGTATGTAAAACGTTGGCGTACGCTGAAATTTTGATTTTTTTTTTAAGTTTTGGGCGTATTCATAACGTGTTGGTCGTATGCATAACATATTAGTAACGGGCACAGAACGTTTCGTTGTGTTATTGATAACTTTTACCAACGAATGCTTAGCCTGTGTCGGCGTTCACAACCTATGCCCAACGATAGTTTAACTTACGCATAGCGAGCTAAACGTATCGCCGGCGAACTCGTGGCGTAGCCTGTTAAGAACCTGCCGGACGCCGATTTAAATCATAACCGCCTGAGAATTTGAAGTGTCAACATCGCAGTCACACCTTGACGATTTTCCAGCGTATGCCGCCTATGAAAAATGTGTCTAAAACGCTAGGCGCACGTCAAATACGGTATAGGTAAGTTGTGTATACGTTAAGAGTAGGCTGGAAACAATGAAGTACGCTGTCATATTACGTGGTACGTGTAATACGTCGTAAATTTCAAGCATGCTGAAAATTTTACGACGTACTCGGCGTATGGCTAACACGTTCCGCATGCGTTGTCATATGTTCCTGGCATGCTCCGCGATTGTTTACACACGACGGACACACGTTACTTGTAGGTTACTCATAAGTCGAAAACACGTCAAGGTAATATTTAACATACCCGCAACCTAATTTTCAAACAATGGGTAACGTCCTTTTAACCTATGAGTAGCGTGCTCTGAACCTATGTTTAACTGCTTGAAACCTATGAGTAACGTGCATTGAACCTATTTGTAACTTGCCTTGAACCAATGACTAGCGTGCTATGAACTTATGAGTAACGTGTGTTTAACCTATGTGTAGCATGCTTTGAACCTAAGTATAACGTGCTTCTAACCTTTGAGTAACATGCTATGAACCTATGTGTAACGTATCTCAAACGCACTTGTCGTATGTAGACGCAATTAGATGACGTCTTCCGGACGACCACAGCACTTACTGAACGTGTTTCTAACTTACATCTACCGTGTAATGGCGTATTGGCAGCATTAAGGGAATTGGTATATACAAATGGGCTTCACAAGAGGAACCCATCATTGTTCCAGACTCCATGTTGAGTAGATGTCAATGCCAGTAGTATCAGTAGTAGTAATACTATTAGCAGTAGTTGGTGTGCGTGACAGTAGTATATTAGTAGTAGTAGTTGTAGTAGTAGCATGTAGTGTAGTAGTCTATGTCAGTAGTAGTAGTAGTAGTATATAGTATGTCTATGTCAGTAGTAGTATGTCTATGTCATAGTAGTTAGTAGTAGTAGTAGTAGTAGTATGTCTATGTCAGTAGTAGTAGTAATAGTTCTATGTCAGTAGTAGTGTAGTAGTAGTAGTAGTATGTCTATGTCAGTAGTATAGTAGTAGTAGTAGTAGTATGTCTATGTCAGTAGTAGTAGTAGTAGTAGTTCTATGTCAGTAGTAGTTGTGTAGTAGTAGTAGTATGTCTATGTCAGTAGTAGTAGTAGATAGTAGTATGTCTATGTCAGTAGTAGTAGTAGTATAGTTCTATGTCAGTATAGTTGTAGTAGTATAGTAAGTATGTCTATGTCAGTAGTAGTAGTAGTAGTAGTATGTCTATGTCAGTAGTAGTAGTAGTTCTATGTCAGTAGCAGTTGTAGTAGTAGTATGTCTATGTCAGTAGTAGTAGCATTGTAGTAGTAGTATGTCTATGTCAGTAGTAGTAGTAGTAGTAGTATGTCTATGTCAGTAGTAGTAGTAGTAGTAGTATGTCTATGTCAGTAGTAGTAGAGTAGTAGTAGTATGTCTATGTCAGTATAGTAGTAGTAGTTGTAGAGTAGTATTGGTGTAGTAGTAGTAGGTCCATGTCAGTAGTAGTAGGTGAGCATGATGGGGAGGGTGTGGGGTGATGATGGATCCTCTATCGTCCACAAATAGGAGACTACTTTGCACCATTGTTCGATGTTCTTTTCGGCTAATTTTTTTTCCTCATTCCACGATGAAATATTTCTTTGTTTTACTTTTTAAAGTATTAAAAACGACTTGACAAATGCATAATGTACTAGTAATGAACACAGAACGCTTCGATAACTTATACATAAGTTATACCAACGATTGTTTATCGTGTTTTAGGCGTCCACAACCTATGCCCAACGATAGTCGAGCGTATGCATAGCGTAATAATTCCCAAGCACGTTATTCATAGGTTATAAATAAGTCACGGGTACCCTAAACATTACTTTGATGTGATTCGACGTATGAGGACTTTCAAGTAGCGTGTTGCGAAGTGTGACCAACGTTCGTGTAGCGTGCTTACAAAACGTTACTCATAGGTTAGAAATAAGTTTCGGGTACGCGAATGTTACCTCGACGTGTTTCGACTTATGAGTAACATACAATTAACGTGTGTCAACGATCGCATAACGTGCCTACAACTTATGGCCAGCGTAGCGGAACGTGTGAGCCAAACGTCGAGTACGTCGTAAAATTTCAAGCATGCAAAATTTTTTGACAACCAAAAAGTACAACGTTTTAAACCAGCGTAATACGACCTATGGTAGTGTTTCAGCGTGCACCTAACGTACACAAAACGTACCCATAACGTATTCGACGTGTGCCAGCGTTTTAGACAAATTTTTCATAAATCGGCATACGCTGGCTAAATCGTCAAGGTGTGACAGCCCCTTTAGTCCTGGTACCTGCTGTCATCCATACAATGTGGCCTTTGGGAGAAACAATCCGCATTCTCTTTGTGCTTCCCGGTACGGTACTTGATGTCAAAATGGAATTGAGCCAGCTGAGGCACCCATCTTTGTTCAACTTCTCTCAGCTTCGCCGATGATTGGACATATTTCAAAGGATTGTTACCCCCTAATCCATAAATACAGTAAAGGTAGAACTGAAAAGTTAATCCTGGAACTTCTCAGATATTGCTCACTTCAGAGCCAAGAGCTCCAGCTTCATACTGCTGTAGTTGGTCACGTTCTTTTCAGATCCCCGGAGACCTCTACTCGCATACCACCCTTGTGTGACCATCCTGGATCTGTGAAAGAATACCTGGATCTCCCTCTCTACTTCTCCATTTATTTGCTGGAAAATAATAATGAAAAAAACAATAGCTCAAAGACGGCTTCAGGCAAAGTTTGGTTTGCGAACATGTTCCACACAAAATTCAATATTGCGCTATGTTAAATCACACAGAACACCTGGCAGTGTTGCAGATGCAAAAATGTCAGGTGAAGGAATTCAGTACAAACTGAAAAAAAACAATTTAAAGAGTGAGACAAGCAGTCCTACAGGTCAAGTATGGGAGCATGTGCCAGAACAGCGCGTCGCTGCATGCACTTTCCGCCGGTACTCCAGGGGCCTCCGTCTGGCCTTCCCGCAGGCAGATGCTAGGCCCATCCCCATCTCCTCGAGATGCTGGTCAACCTGCTGCAACCCACGAGGAACGTGGGTCCCATGCCTCTCCACTTCACGCGAGACCTCCCTCGCTGGGAAGATCTGGGAGCAGATCGCGTCAGGAAACGAGCCACATGTCATACAGCCGCAACTGACGCTCACGGACTATGCAGGTAACAAATCTCATCCGATCTCTCTCAGAAAACCGCTCGTTGGACAAATCTGACCAGCGATAGCCAGGATTCTCCCGAAGAGACCTGGTACCAAAGGAATTAGTCTCCGTCTCAGATCCTTGGTCAGAGTCAAGTCTCGCATATCCTAGAGCAAGACTGGAAGCACAAGGACCTGAAGACTTGGACTTCGTCCTCCCGCACAGGTACTGGCAGCGCCACACCCCATTATCCAGTGAATCCATGACGCCCAGAGGCTGACCCAGACGTCTATTGACCTCTGATCTACAGCCAGCTCGAGACATGAATATCACTGCCAAGGTAAGTGAATCTCTCCACGACCTCAACATCCTCACCACAACAGACACAGACGGACAGCAGCATCCACGAGATGTCATTGAAAGCTGGATCTTAGTTTTGACCCAGAACCCGTATCCCAGTGGCTCCGACTCCTCATTCAGCACCTCGAGGGCCCCAAAAGGATATCTAAAGTCTCGCAAAGATGACTGCATCATCTGCGAAATCAAGGTCCCGGATCTTGACATTCCAAACGATGCACCACAAGCTTGATCTTTCTGACATCCTCCTAAAATCCAGTCCATACAAGTGCTGAAAAGTGTGGGGCCAGTACACACCCCTGACTAACTCCAGTAACAACTGAAAATAAGTCAGAGATGGTACTACACACTTCACAGCACTCTCAGTACCAGAGTAGAGTTCAGACATCGGATCGATCAGTTTTGGTGGCACCCACAAGACCAAGAATCCTCCAAGGGCATCCCGATTCACTGAATCGAACGCTTACACGAAATCAACATAGGCTGCAAGCAGCCCCTGCCGAAACTCTCATCCTGCGTTCGTGAGGACACGAAGAGCAAGGATACGGTCAATCGTTGACCTCTTTGGTGTAAAGCTGACTGCTCTGGACGCTGGTGCTCAAGCAGATGGTGGCGAACCTATCAAGACTTATCCGACAACAGACCTTGCCCGGCACTGAGAGCAGCGTCACCCCTCGGTAGTTGTTGCAGTCTTGGCAATCACCTTCCCTTTCCAGAAGGGACACAAGGCCCTCTTCCAATAGTTGGGATGATGCCTGTGTTCCAGGCAGAGCACAAAACGCATGCAACGACACGAGTGCAGAATTTCCCCAGCCCTTGAGAAGTTCAGCATGGATGCCCCACGATCCCTGCAGCTTTAACCCCGTTTCAACCGGTTCACCGGCAGCCCGTGTTTCCACAGCGACAGATGGACCACAGTTGATTGGAGGGGTCAGCAACAGGGGCAAACACCCTTGATGTCCAACTCGACAGCTGGGGGAATCAGCCTGGTACAGACGCTCAAAGTAACGCCCACGGCCTTCACTATCAGACTCCTCTGTCAAGAGCCTACCACTCTCTGCTCTAACTGTAGTGCTCCGAGGATGGGCTTGGATGCACGATTCCTGTAAGCGGGACGAGAATCACCTGTCCACAGGTGATGCTCTACCTCCCACAGATTCCTCGCGACATAGGCTCCTTGTCACAATTATGCCACGTACAGTTTACGCCTCGCTCCTGAACAGCTCGCTCTGCCATTCAGCCTGGCCCTGCAACTCTGGTCAATGGTATCCAGTGTCCCTTGAGACAAATTCCTTCTTTGCCCTACGGTGAGTTCCAAACATCCACCGGCAACATAGGACGGTGGTTGAAGGCACTCCACAACTCTTCAGGACCCCCAAGCAACCAAGACACCCAAATGTCCACTCAGCCTGTTCGCAACTCCTCAGCTACCCTCTCATCCTTGAGCTGCAACATCCAGTGTAGGCTGGGATGGTACCATTCTCCAGGATTTAAGGTGCAGCTTTAGAGTTGCTACAACAAGCCGGTGGTCAGTATTGAGGAATAACCACTCTGGTAGACCCTGCAGTTCTGGATCACCCCAGCGACCGTCAACAGAGGAACGGTCAATCTCCTTTGCCACACCGCCAGCGTTGGAATACCAGTCCAAGCGATGAGCTTGTGGCGTGAACCAATGAACCAGCCACCCTAGAGTCACATGACTTTCTGCAAAGTCAAGGAACTTGTGCTATTCTGGTCTCATAGTTCCTGACCATGGGGACGACAACACATGTCTCATAACCATTCCAACATTTCCAGTCGATGCATTGAAATCCCCCAAGACTAGAAGTGTATCTCGTCTGGGGCCACTGATCAACACAGACCGAGCGTGGCATAGAAATGTGTCTTCACGGTGAGGTCACTCGCCTCAGCGAGCAATAGACAGAGACCAGGGAAACGACACCTAAGAGTGACGAATCTTAGTCTCCATATAGCATCGTTGACCGGTGTTACCTCAATTATCATTGGGGTCGCTTATTGGACACAGCTACAGCAACTCCTTGAGTATGGTAACCATCAGAGCGACCAGACAAAGTAGGTGTAACCCCCACCATTATTTCGCCGCAATCCGGTCTCCAACTCAGAGAGTGCTGCAATACCAATGTCCAAACGCTTGAGCTCAGATGATAACAGGACAGGTGACAATCCTCTCTTAGGGATAGGACATTCCAGGCCACCCACCCGAAGGGACCGCCTCAGGTTAACCCAAGGAGACCGCCGTCTGGTGGACGACACCACCAGTCCTAGAGAGCCCAAATAAAGAAGGAAGTCTCAAGAGCTAGGCATTAACAGAGAAACTATGCATGCCATTGTGAAGAAAGCTCTGTCTATCCAAGTGTCACATCAGTTGAAGAAAGCAACAGACAATTCACGATAAAACATGTCGCATTTCTTCTGAAACGCTTCAGCACGTAATGGAAAACTTATTTTTCCGCTGCATGAATGCATACTTTTCAAAAGAAGTTATCTGACCAGTCATTTTCAACAAATGAAGAAGTGTGAATGTCACCAATATTTCCATCTGATGTTCTTTTAAATATCTGGTTTCCCTCAGACATACTGCTTGAATAAAACAATTTATCAACAAAACAAATGTGTTCATGAATTAATTGTCACCCTGTATTAGCAGGGACCCACGGAAATTCCAATTAATGTAAAATGTGACCAGTCATCAAATCAGCCCCCCCCCCCACCCTCCATGCCCATCTTTCAAACTCCCTCCCCACCAAAAGTCCACAACCCACTCCCACCCCAAGTTCCCAACCCCGCCCCAAACCTCAACCCCTTCTCCCAACTCTCTCTGCGCGACCCACCACACTCTCAGTCCTCCCCTACCACCCTTTTCTTCTTCAAGTAGTTCAATCTGCCGCACCCATAACCCCAAAGTCTTCATACTCCCCTCCAAACCCATAGTCTCAACCCTACCCCTCACAAAAGACTCAACACCCCTCCCATACACTCATCACCTCAACCCCAACTCATCTGATCCCTTCCTCCCCCTTTCTTCTCAATCCTCCACTGTTTACCTTCCAACCCCAAGTCTGTAATCCAGGTTACCACCCAAATCCTCAAAATCCCCCC
>CM068964.1:45681514-45705264 GCA_035128595.1 Eptatretus atami
TCTCCATTCTCTGAATTCGCCTTTATTGCATCCATCAAGAATTGTGTTTAATCGCATCTCTGACCTAAAAATAAAAAATAAAATAAAAACAGTTTGCAATGAATTTTCGCTTTCCATCAACCATTCTTTTTTTCCATTTTCAGTGCCAACTCACCCCTTCAACCCTCACAGCAACTCCCACTCTTCTCCCTCCAAAGCTCCCTCTCACCCTCCTCAAATTCCCCCTCACTATTCTCACTTTCATCCCCTATTCATCCTTCTTCAAGTTGCCCCCCCACCTCTCATCATACTCTCCTTCCGCCCTCTCACTCATCTCTTTCACTCCACCTACTCAAATCCTCAGCCTTCTCCCCTCTTCTGTCACCCTCTCCCCACACCACAGAGCCTTTTTCTCCCTCATCCGGCCCCCCTCTAGCTATTCTGGCATCCCACACTTTCAACAATCCTCCTTACCTCCCCTATCCTTGTCCTCCTCCCTCCCCCCCACCCGCACCCAGCTCTCCCTCTCTTCATTAACAGTTGGACCTCAAATATCGCGGGCTTTCGCTCAACTTTCAGATCTTCCATACAGGTTGCCTACTGACAAAGCCATAATCTGCCTAACAGAAACTTTCCTCCCAAGACGTGTCTGCCCAAGTATCCTCTCCGGTTACTCCCTCTCCGGTATGGCAGACCTGAGCCTCGCCTGGTGGAGTTGCCTCTCTTCATCGACTCTCTTCCTCACTCTCCATGCCTATCACTCCCACACCCCAGGATACCTCTGCTACGTTCCCTCACTCCACCTCTGTTTATTGTTCTGTCACCGTCAACAGTGATACTCATCTCACTATATATCTCTTCCACTCACTCGAACATGGACCAACTTCTATTTTCATCCAAACTCTCTCTTCTCTATGTAGACTTCATTGTCATCATGCCAGTTGGCTGTGGTTACCTCTCATCACTGTCATGGCACTTCAGCAAGCTTTCTGCGACTCAATGTGGAACTGACTCAATCGTCAACTTCCCGACCCGGATCTCACAATGTACTCCATCTCTTCTGGATCTGATTTTGACAATTTCCTGACAATATCGCTGCTCTTCCTCCGCTCAATCGTTCTTCTGACCACGTCCTTGTCAAAGTGGACATCTCTCTGGCTTTATCAGAGAACACCTCACCGCCGTCGATCTGGCATTCATCAAGCCAGATGGCAGGGTCTCCAGCAGATCAAATAGACTGGTTCCTATCACTACTTTCTCAAACATCAACTCATCCTGGGAATTCTTTCAAGAAACTTGCTCTCCCTCATGCACGATTTATCTTCTCGTCTTCAGTTGTCCACCTTCCTCCCGCCTTGGTTCACTGAAGCTTGTGGCGAGGCAGTTGTCCTGAAACAACTTGCCTTTGCCTCTATGGAAAGCAAACCCAACTAGGTAATCTCAGTTCCTTCAAAAGCTCGGAAAGTGTGTATCTACCCGGAAGCAGAAAAAATCATTTTTCATATCAGTTTAACTCTCAACCTCTCCCTCCTCAAAATCCTGGTGGCGTCTAATCAAATCTATTTCTGGTGTATGTTACCCCTCCATCCCCTCCCTTACCTCAAATGGCCACACTGCTGATACCGCACGTGAAAAGGCTGAATGTCTAAACTCGGTGTTTGCAGCTAAATCTTGTATCCAAAACCCATCGCTTTCTCTACCCACCTTACCCAGTCGCACCCAACTGTCCCTGGACTCTGTCCTTTTCCCCTGACAAGGTGGAGAGCTTGCTGTCAAACCTCAACTCAGATTCTGCAACCGGTCCAGCCGGTATCACCCACGTGTCCTAAAAACCTGCTCTTCTGCTCTTGCTCACCCTCTCTCTGTTCTATTCACCCCCTCATCTGCCATCTGCTTGGAAATCAGCAAACATTACTGCCCTGCATAAAAAGGTGCAAAAACAGATCCCTGCAACTACAGACCAATCAGCCTTCTGCCAATCATCAGCAAGGTTATGGAATCCATCATCGCTTCAGACATTAAATCCTTCCTCTTCTCCAATGGCTGGATTTCCGATCTTCAATTTGGTTTCAGACAAGGTCACTCTAACCTCTATATGCTGCTTCTGCTCTCCCAACAATGGATGGAGGTCCAGCAATAATCTCGTATCCAGACATAACATAACATAATATAACATAACGTAACATAATTTGGCCAAAGCTAAGCGAAGCCGTTTATTCCTGATACATGAAACACCCTGCAGCCTATTCGTTCAGAAAGCAAACTTTTTGGAATGCTAGCCACATTTTCCATCCAATCATCATGTGAATTTGTTGTTTCTTAAATTATCCTTGGATAGGTACTCCTGTGTTAAATTTTGTGCCAATCGCTCAAGCAGTTATGGAGAAAACAAATTTAAAAGCGAACAAGAAAGCATCTGAAAATGCAAAAGCTGTCCGCATCCACTTTGTCATCGGACTTCTTCTTCTTCCACATGTTAAACATGACGAAAACAGATAAAAACTAGAAGGGCACTCGGTAGAGCACATACGTATACCATGTAATGCCTGATCCACGAGAATATATCGCGCCAAATACATTTTTGAAATATCATGCTATATATCGTTTTTGGTCCTATTTCTCAATGGTGAAGAATCACTTGGAAAATGAAATAATACTCGTATCCGGATCCGGACTCCGATCTTCACTAAAATTGGATCAATTCTTCCTTGTCAAACACTCAACATGTCCACCAAGTTTCATCAAAATACATCCACAACTTTTTGAGATATCGCGCTATGTATCAGTTTAGCCCTATCTCTCAATGATGAAGAATCACTTAAAAAATTATCAGATCCGGATCCGGATTCGGATCTTCACCAAAATCTAATAATTTCATCCTTATCACACACCCAACCTGTCCATAAAATTTCATCCGGATCCGTCCACAACTTTTTGAGATATCCTTCACACAAACAAACAAATGAAATTGCTCGTTGAGCAAGGAATTTCCGGAATAACTTTGTCATATCTCCATGATCTCTGAAAAAAAAAACTGGAATCAATTTGGTTCTTATAAGTCGATAGCGCTACTGGTTAATGAGTATAGCACTTAGTTTGGTCATGATCATAACTTGGAAGTCAATCGGACTTGAAATGGCGTTTTTATCCCAATTTGAAATTTTTGACCGACCCCCCCCGATACATTCGACCCCCGACCGCTAAGAGGGTGTTGGTGTGGACACCGCCAATGAGACATATGGTTGGATGCAGAATTGGAAGATGCACATTTTGGATTTGGGTTGAAGTTGATACGACCATTTCAGCGGACGTTATTGTGAAAATAAGAATTTCGGTTTTTCGGTGACGTTGAAACTTGACCTTTGACCTAGACTCACCAAAAACGACAAGTGTCTAAGTTGGACCATGGCCGACGTCTGTACCCAGTTTGGTCATGATCGCTGAAACGGTGTGGCTGCTACAGGGTAAACAAACACACAAACAAACAAACAGACAGACACACAGAATGACACACACAACCGACCAACATAATTGCCGAAATCCGAAGGATTCCAGCAATTAACAAACAGACAGAAAGGGGTGAAAACATAACCTCCTTCTTCTTCGGTGGCAGAGGTAAAAATACAAAAAGATTGCCGACTTTAGGCACCATGACCTTTTGACTTCAAAAATAATCGGTTTCACTGAACCAATATGCAAATGCTGTTCAAATTTAAAGTCAATCAGATGGAAATTGACGAATTTGACCTTGACTTTTGGCCTTTTGACCTACTTGACAGAAAACCGTTAACTCTCGATCACTGACATATTGATATGACTGATATATTGATGTTTTATGCAACCTTGACCTTTGAGCTTTTTATCAAAAAAACATTCACCTTACAGCTTTTGTTTGGTGAACCAATTCAGCGACCCATTATGCAAATTCATTAAAAATCAGGTCAATTGGATGAAAATTGACGATTTTGTGACTTTGCCTTTTGACCATTTGACCAAATTATTTATATGTATTTTCCATATTCTCATAATCAAGCTTTGTTGAAAATTTGACGTCAAAAGCTCAAATGGTAAAATAGAAAACATCTGAAAAAGCAAAGCCCATCCTCGGCTGATCCGCAAAGAACAACTCTCCGTCTGCCACCCAGACGATTGTTCCTGCTAATGCAAACCATTCAACCAGAAGGCACGTGACATGATCAGCAGACACATCGAAACATGTGGAGTGTGACGAGCACTCACCCGATCCCCATTGGACACATTCCTACAAATTGCTTATAAGTTAAGGTGTAGGACTATGCCACATGAACAAGGGCGAATCTCTGCCAGGGCGAGCAGGCTGGGCCATGAGTGACTGTGCGGATAGGCAGCACAGGATCCTCAGATGCAGTGACCAGACATATTGATTCACATGATCTTTGCTGCATCCTGTAACCCCCTCACACATGCAAAGTGAAAGTGGTTAAGCAATTGGTTCATGTCCGTCCATCCCTCCATCCATCTGTACGTTTTATCAGTTCATGATCATCATTTATGATCAAGGAACAACTTATGTAAATTGACTGTTATATTTTAAACATGAATCAGAAAATGAACTGAAAACTCACCTGTAGTTTAGCAGTACCTCATTCTAATTCATCCTGATCACACATGCGAAGTGAAAAGTGGAGTCAGCAATTGGTTCATGTCCGTCCATCCCTCCATCCACTGTACGTTTTATCAGTTCATATAATCAGTTTATGATCAAGGAACAACTTATGTAAATTGACGTTTATATTTAAACATGAACAGAAAAATGAACTGGAAAACTCACCTGTAGTTTAGCAGTACCTCAGCTCTGAATTCATCCTGATCACACATGCGTAGAGAGGAGTGAGATAATATTTTTTACTCTGTCTGCCTGCCTGGCAGTCAAACAAAACTGAAAATCATTCCAAACAGGAAGCTTACTGTGTTTAAGGACGTTATGAAGGACACAAAAAATAGGCACAAATAACTAATGTAATGTGTTAAATAAGGTGATGTAACAGACACTGCGGAAATGGAGGCAAAACCTGGAATTTATTTATTTATTTGACTTTTACAATCTTCATCTCATTGAAATTTAATTATACACTTGATGACTACAAAAAACAAATCGTCTGTCATAATACTTCCAAAAACCTAATGTTTAAATAAAGGTTTTGCAGTACTTCAATTGAAATAAAGGGTCAATGGGGTCGTGGATATGGATGGTGTTCGGGACTGCTTCTGGACTATTTCAATTGCACTGAACTTTCGTATGTTTTTTTTGAAAGGATTGTTAAAATCTTTATTTTATTTAAATTGAGGTAAAATTGAAGGAACACTGCGTGGGGTATCGAATAAAGAACTCAAAGAACATTGGATATGAAACGCATGTTAAAAACTTCTCAACTTATATGTTCAGTCCACTGAGGAGTTTTTAAAATCCATTTCATAAAATATCTATTTCATAACATGTTGATCTGAGATATTAAAAATACATCAATTTTAAACAAAGTGGAAAATAAGGATGCGGGTGTTCTTTAAACACTTCAGCTCAAAATACATTTCGAAGTCAAGGACATGAAAGACAGACTTTGGGAGTTATTTCTCCAGCTCAGGTTAAGAATACAAAAAAAATAAAAACTCCACTGAGGAATTGGATCTTTATAGGTCACTTACCACCAATCATGGCTTCCTGCAAACAGGATGTTCTAAAGCAATCTTTCCTGGCTGCTTGCACTTGCTTTTGAAAATTCAACATCTCTTTGTATCCTGCACAAATAGAAATAATTTTGGGGAAGCACTGTGGGTGGACACAATATGAGGTGGTTCAAATTTCTCCAGGGATTTTGTGTATAATTATGCTAGTATATGGTTAAATTTGCCATTTTTAACAAGATGTAAGACTCGTGGAGTAGCTGTATTACAAATCACACACACTCACAATTAGACAAACACAAGAGATACTGGGTGACGCCATTATTATGATGTAGGTAATTTTCTCCTGTAGTCAAAAAGGCAATTTAGGAGAAACCCACCCAATTCCCCTTCCAACCCCACCAACCCGCATCCCCATCCCCCACCACTCCATGGGAATTCCAGCTCACTGGTTTATCCATGCTCTATCCTGTAAATGCTGTGCATGAAGCAAAGGGGGAGCACGTTTTTGTGTTGTTATGGCTCAGCCAGGGTTGCACGAATTGCTGAACTTCCACACTCAGAGAGGACCATCCATCCATCCATTAAGCCGGTATCTCACTGGGCTGTGACAGCTCGCGACTAGTTGGAGACACAAAATTGCGATAAAACAGCGATAATTTTCACTTGAATCACACCTGAATTTATACTAAAACACATTTGCGTATGTCTCACGAATATCGCACGAATGTCCCACGAACTCCCAGCGAAATTTGGGATGAACTTCGCCTGGAGTTCGCATACATGTCGCACGACATTCGCGCGACGTTCAGGTGACAAAACAGATTTTTTTGGCACATGCAACTGTCGTGCGATGGTCACACGACGGTCGTGCGACCATTGCGCAAATGTCGTGCAACAGTCGCACGACAGCTGTGCGTGACACTTGAGAAATCGGGACGATATATAATATATATATTATGAGGCCTCTCCCTTCCAGCAATCGTATTGTCATCAGACGTCAAGCGAGATGGACCGCAGTGAAGAAGTGCAGAACCTGCTGGATGAGGACCTCAACCTGGATGAGGACCAGGCCGACATGCTGAAGGCTGCAGCATGTCCCTTGCTGTGCTGCGGTCAAGAAGGCCAAGTCCAAGCCAGAGAAAGGAGGGCCAGAGAAGAGAAAGAAGAAAGAAGAGTGTTTGGGTGAGAGAATGGCTCTTGAAGAGACACAAGTATGGCATGTATGAGAAGCTCATGAAGCACCTTAGAGAGGGGATGTCAAGTCCTTCAGAAACTTTTCAGAATGGACCAGAGATGTTCAACCATGTGGTGGAAGAACTCACCCTAGGCTTGAGAAGAAAACAACCAACTTTAGAAAGCTCTGTCCCTGGACTCAAGCTGGCCATCACTCTAAGGTATCTAGCCACTGGGATTCTTACAAGTCGCTGGCCTATGGGTTCCGGGTTGCCCCCAACACCCTCGTCATTGTTGTGCCAGAGGTGTGCCAAGCCATTTACGACCACTACCAAGAGACAGCCTTCAAGTGTCCACAACAGAGAAGGAGTGAAGGAGGTGGCTCAGGGCTTCTCAGACAAGTGGAACTTCCATCACTGCTGTGGCTGCATAGATGGCAAGCATGTGAGGATACAAGCTCCACCTCACTCTGGCAGTCTGTACTACAACTACAAAGGCTTCTTCTCCATCATTATGCTGGCCTTGGTGGATGCCAACTACAAGTTTATGCATGTGGATGTGGGTGCCTATGGTGCTGACTCTGATGCTGGAATCTTCAGAGAGTGTGGACTGTATCATGCTCTGGAGCAGGACAAAGCTGGTCTGCCAGCAAGTCAACCCCTGCAAGATGGTGATACTGATATCCCCTACTTCTTTTGGTTGATGACGCATTTGCCCTCAGAAGCTGGATGATGAAGCCACACTCCAAGAGAGAAATGACAGCAATTTAGTCACAAAGTGGCTCAGTTATGTCGCAATTTCTTCCGAAAATATTCTCTATTGAATCGCAGTTTTGTCACGCTCTCAGGGGTCCCAGGACAGATTATCATTTTTTTTCTCCAATCAGTCAAAATTTAGTTTCATAGGTCGCCAATCCCTCACAAAGTTGTCTCACATTTGTCGCACCTTCTGACTCACGGAAAGTAAATTGAGAATGGTTCGAGACCGGTTCGAGACAACCGCGCCGACTCTGTGACTATTTTGAGAGACAATTTGTCACACGAATTTTTTGAACATGTTCAAAATTCAAGCGACACCAGAGCGACGTCCTGCGACTCACGCGAGGAAATTGAGAACCACCGCGAACGTTTCCAGACATTTTGGAGAATCCCGTTCGCATTTTTGTCGCGAGCTGTCGCAGCCCAGTGAGATACTGGCTTAGGACCATACTCTATGCAGAGCATTGGTGCTGCCTAAGCAGTCTCCTGGGTTGTCGGGCACAATCCTGGACGGGTCACCACTCCGATGCAGGATACCAGAAAGCTGGTCCTCATTTTGCCGACCTCAGAAAGATGACAGGCTGAGTCAATCCCGCCTCGTATTAATTCAACAGCCAAGTAGGATTTGAACTCAGGACCCTAGAATCCCAAGCCCACCACTCGAGCCATGAAGCCAACACCAAGCATATAGAGAGGACCCTCTAACCATTATGCCACCAAGTCCAGTCAATGTTTTTGGACTAGGACCTTTTTGTTTATAATTAACTATGCATGCAGTTAAATTTGGCTGGGATCTTTTTGTTTATAGTTAAACTTGTATATGGTTGAATTTGATGTGGACATTTTTACTTACAATCAAGTTTTATGTGCTTTTTTTATTTTCCTTGCAGAGCAAGGCTCATGGAAGAGCAAGGTACATCA
This sequence comes from Eptatretus atami, assembly GCA_035128595.1. NCBI lineage: Eukaryota > Metazoa > Chordata > Myxini > Myxiniformes > Myxinidae > Eptatretus > Eptatretus atami. The sequence continues at coordinate 45,690,010 of CM068964.1, forward strand.
GACAGTGCAACAAACATCAAGTGAATGAACAAACAGGAAAAGAGGAAAGGGAGGAGTGAAGGAAATACTGAAACTATTAAGGAAGATAGTTGGGTTAAGAATGGTTAATGGGGGTAATAAAATCATGGGTTAGAATTGGGGATGATCAGATATAGTGGTGCACTGCTTACATGAAGTTCTGGAGGGAAAATTGAGAGAACAGCCTCTGGAATGTGGCTCCAAAGACAGGAGATTCAGAAATAAAAGCTAATACTGTATCAGTATGTGGTTACATTTGACCTGGACATTTTTGTTTACAAATAAGCTTTATGTGCTCAAATTTAGAATGGATATATTTGTATATTAAGATAGCGTGTGGGTAAATTTGACCCAGAACTTTTTGTTTATAATTAGGCTTGCATATAGCTAATTTTGACGTTGACATTTTTGTTAATAAATACCTTGTATGCGGATAAATTTGACCTGGACCTTAAAAAAAAACAATTAACCATGTATGTGTTTAAATTTAATCGAACGTTTTTCATTTATAATTAAGCTTGTACGTGGTTAAATTTGACCTACGCCGTTTTGTTTATAATTAAGCTTGTATATAACCTTGAAATGCAATTCATTACCTTAATGTGCATTCAATGATCTTTAAATTTCAACACACTTGATATTTAGTTGACCAGAAATTTCACAGATATTAACTGTTCCAACATCTTTATGATCTCATTTTATAACTCGGTTTGAGGCATTCCGTTTTTCAGCGGTGGTAGCTTTTCTACTCTTCTCCGAATGACCTGTTAAGTAAACTGTTCTGGATTTGACTCTGTTGTCATCGATTGTTGTTTGTGTTGTGTACTCATTGCCATCTCTTCTTTGTGCCTGTTTGATTATATTGATCTTGTGTGTTGGCCTCAGCTGGTTAGGCATAACCATTTTTCCCCATGACTTGAACAAATGTTAATCCATGCTTAATCCTCACCTCAATTAATTTGTTCCTCTTTTCTCTCACCTGTGGTACCAACTTCCTTTGTCTGTTTAAACTCATTTCTCCCTCCAGGGTTTCAATATGGCTGTTCACTACCACAACAGATCATTCCCCATCCATACTCATGATCTTTACCTTCATTAACCCTCCAAAAGCCCACCCCTTCCTCTCCAGGTTAGTGCGTTTCCCTCCTCTCCCTCACACTTCTTTTCTGATTTTTATGTTCTACTTCTGTTTCATCCCTGGTTTTCTTTTCCTCTTCTTTCTGTGTTTGAACTTGTATCCAGCTGGTTCACCCCCCCATGTCCTACTCCCCATCCTCTTGCTGCCATTCTTCACCACACTCATTCTTTCTCAAAGTGTTCCTATGTTGTATCCCTCTACCCTACTATTGGTGTGTTTCCTGCTTTTACTGTGTTCTTGTTGGTCTGCACATGGTATAAGAGATTTAAGGAGAGCGGAAGTTGTCAGAAACAGAAAAGTACCAGTCGATCAAGCACAAGTTCAGCAGACATTGAGCAAGTACGTGAATCATTTCAACAAAGTCCCAGAAAATCAATTCAATGTGCATCCATTGAAATGAGACTACCAACCACCACTGTACACGGGATTTTGTATAAAAGACTGAAGATTTATGCCTATAAGCTGCAGATTCTGCAAGAATTCAAACCAAATGATGGACCCAAAGGCAAGGCGTTTGCCTTGAAAATGCTCAGGCGCATAGAGGATGACGAAGATTACCTGAAAAAGGTCAAGTTCACAGACGAAGCTTGCTTCCATGCATCGGGGAAGGTCGACCAGCACAATGTGAGGATCTGGGGCTCCAAAACCCCCCCACGTGGTTATTGAACACATAAACGACAGTCCAAAGGTCAATGTGTGGTGTGGCCTTCTCCATGACCACCTGGTGGGTCCGTTTTTCTTTGCAGAGGATACAGTGACCTCAACAATTTACATGAACATGTTGGAAGGATTAAACTTCCCACAGATTGAAGACCTGCAACCCGATATCATTTTTCAACAAGACAGAGCTCCCGCTCATTGGGCCTTAGTCGTTCGAGCTGTCTTGAATGAAAAATTTTCAGGTCACTGGATTGGCCAAGATGAACCAACCGCCTGGCTCCCACGATCACCAGACATAACCCCACTTGATTGTTTTTCTGTGGGGGTTTGTGGAAGATGTTCTTTGCAACACCAAGGTGGTAAACCTGCAGGATATTCGTTCTCGGATCACAGCTGCGTGCGCACCGGTGGAAGTAAACATGCTGAGCCAAACAAGGCATGAACTCTTGTACCGCCTTGATACCCTGCACACAACAAACGGAGCTCACATTGAAGTGTATTGATGGTGTGCACAAAACTTTATGAGTTTCTGTATCATATAAATCAAAGGGTATCGTTGTATCAATTGTAGTTCTGAATTTATTAACAACCAAATTTGTACGGGTATTTTTGGAAAACCCTGTATTTGGAACACGAATCGGAACATGAATAGGAAGATAAGTTTTTCGTTTGACTGCACTTTGGCTCTGAATTCGTCCCCAACACTCATGTTCTATGTTCGTGTTCTATGAACTCTCGAGGTCAGTTCTGTTCTCATCCATTCACTGATATAGCTCTTCCACAAGCCACAAACTTAATATCCAAAAAGAAGCAGGAAACACAGGATTATGGTTAATGGTGAGGAGCACGTACGTATGATGAAGGCAAACGTCCTCAAAATCATTCATCTACATCAATGTATATAAATTACTTTGACTTAAAAACAACAGTCCAGGTGAAACAACAACCACCATTTATTTTATCTTTATGAAGCCGTTGGGACATTGATAGACAACTAGGAACAACATTCCTCAGCCAGATGAACGCTTTATTAACGAGGAGTTTTGCCAAGGGCAAGGGAAATCGAATGAAAAACGATGGCTAAACAGTATACATTGGATATCTGAAAGATACACAATGACAGATTATAATCATTTCAAGACAGTAATAATTATCAATAAAGCCATTTCATGAAACAATTTACAACAGCAATATCATGAACTCCCATAACACTCATACATGCTATTGTGCAACATTAAACAAATAACTTACATGATGTGGCTTGCCACGACTAAAACGTTATTCACACAGGATGGACGGAAAGGTCAGACTATACAGGTTGTATCTCTGTAGTATGGATATCAACCTGTATAAACCACACAGCACTTCCAGCATTTCTTATCTCGAAAACTCACGAAGCCTTTGTAACTACTTGTCATTGCCACCCATCACCGATGCTTTATTATTACTGATATTTATTTATTATCTCATTTATTACTATTTATTTTATTTATTACTGATATTTATCTATTATTTTATTTATTATTTATTACTGATAGCAGTATTCCTACTCACAATTGATGCCGATTCTTGAGGTTGAACAAGTTCATCAAAAACGGGGCTGTCTGACATGTCCATTATTTGACGGACAATGTTACTACATGCCATAAAATAATACAATGTATATCGGGTATAACAATGTATGAAATGGACAAACCTCAGTGTCAGCTTACAGCAAGTGGTTTACAGTCATAATAAACTCTCATGTGGTTTATATTATTGATCCGTTCGGTATACAATATGGCGTTTTACACATGAGCAGATGCACAATAACAGGTGAGCTAGTTTAACAGCTACGTGTTTGTAATTGCTTAAAATAAACTGTAACTTGATACCAATTCCACAACCTAAGTGACATACTTTGTAAGACACACATGACATAATGTTAGCACACCTAAGCCAACACCAACATGTCCGAAATTACATCTCAATGCTAGACCGCAACAACTACAATTATACAAATATATATCGGAACAGAACGGCACTCGATAGAGCACATACCTCCGCCAGGCTGAACAGTTTACGTTTTGGATCCCACTGATAGGTTGAATTTGGATCTCCGTCCACCTGCGGTGGCAAGGTAATAAGGACAATCCATACCCACACACACTGTATCTCTATTTGTTTGGTATTTACAAGTTAAAAACGAAATGTTTAACATGAACAGCTCAGAAAATATCGAATTAATCACCATTTTACGAATCGCCTCACCAACTAACAGTCACACTGCCACCCAGTCCTGCACTTCCTGTAAGAGAGAGAGAGAGAGAGCAGTCTTATTACGTCATATCCGGAGTTATTGTTACGAATCTGGAAGACATAAGCACTCAACATACAGGTCCTATAGAACAGTTATATCGGTAAGTATGTGTTTTTAGTTAGGGTCCCCGTCCGTGTCAAATGGGTAATTAAATGTACATGCGCTGCAAAGTTACTTTGATAGTCAGGTTTTCTTTTATTTTACACCACCAACATCAACTACAACAACGCACGATCACCCTCACCTTCACCTTGCTCTGGCCGACACCATGGTGGGCGGAGTTCAAGGAGGAGCCTCGCGGCGGCCCTCGACCAATCAGCGTGCTACGAGTGAGGTGGCCGCCGCTCAGCCAATCAGACCTGCGACGGTGAGAAAGGCGGTCCACGTGACGTCACCACGCCCCGGCCAATCGACGACTTGCCGCTCGTTTGCCAATGACAGGGCGACGAACGCATTTTGCGCGCCAAAACGTCCAGTGAGGGAAAGCGGGGAGGGAGGAGGCGGCCCCCCTCCCCCCCCCGGACGGGGGTGAATAAGGTTGTCGGCTAGAGTGCCTTTAATAGAGAGAGTAGCGACAACTAACGATTTGACGCCATTTTGAGTCCATTCAGTGCGGTGCGCGTGTGGAGCCGCCGTATGCGCAAGTGTATTGAACCGTGTATTCCATTATGTTCTCTATGTATGAGAGATGGGAATGGTCTTTTCCATGTTGATAATGAACAAATTATGTGAAGATGACAAAATAGAAGATTTATGACAACTAAGAGAGCCATATGATAAAGAAGAAATTCACAGAGCTGGTTGTGATTTAAACAGTCACAGTCATTTAGAACCATGACAAAGAAGGAATGAACTAGACAAGTACACGTGCTGCTTATTTCAGCCTCATTTTAATTTCAGGGAGGCGAAAGCGAGACTCGAACTCTCACCTCCCTGCTTATAACATGTACATGTACAATACAATGTTAAGAGTTATTCTTTGTATTTCTGCAGTTGTTTGACCTTGTTTATCGTGTGTGGGTATATATTGTGTTTTGTTTAATTTCATATTTAAATTATTAATCTAAAGTTCTAAACTTGTGCTACATGTTGCAATCATATATTAATCCCACCAAAAATAGATTAGCCCACCCACCTGGCCCCTCATTCCACTCACTCACACACACACACACACACACACACACACACACACAACACACACACCACACAATCTCTAATACATATACAAAAGCCAGTCTCGACCATTCTACACTCAGAAGTTAGATGGGCTCCCTTCTATGCTTCTATGGGTGTCGACCTGTTTAAGGCCCTGTCACACCTTGACGTTTTAGCCAGCGTATGCCGACGTATGAAAAATTTGTCTAAAACGCTGGCACACGTTGAATACGTATGGGTAAGTTTGTGTATACGTTAAGAGTACGCTGGCATACGTCGTAGTACGCCGAGCTGTTAGAACAATTTTCCATGCTTGAAATTTTTCGACGTATGCCAGCGTATGACTCACACGTTCCGCATAACGCTGGCCATAAGTTGTAGGCACGTTACGCGATCATTGACACACGTCGACACACGTACTTGTAAGTTACTCATAAGTCGAACACGTCGAGGTAATGGTTAGCGTCAGTGTTCCAGACTCCCTGTTTTTTTTGTTTGTTTGTTTTTTTTTTTCTTTCTTTCTTTCTTCTTCTTCGGTATGACGGTGATGTTGACACTTCGATTTCTCATGCAGTTATAATATAATATAATTAATAGGCTGCCGCTCAACGATTTAAATCATAACTGCACGAGAAATCGAAGTGTCAACATCACCGTCATACGAAGAAGAAGAAAAAAAAAACAAAGAAAAAAAACCAGGGAGTCTGGAACACTGACGCTAACCATTACCTCGACGTGTTTCGACTTATGAGTAACTAACAAGTAACGTGTGTCAACGATCGCGTAACGTGCCTACAACTTATGGCCAGCGTATGCGGAACGTGTGTCATACGCTGGCATACGTCGAAAAATTTTCAACATGATGAAAATTTGTCGACGTACTCGGCGTACTACGACGTATGCCAGCGTGCTTCAGCATGCTCTTAACTATACAAAACTTACCTATAACGTATTCGACATGTGCCAGCGTATTCGGCAAATTTTTCATACGTCGGCATACGCTGGCTAAAACGTCAAGGTGTGACAGCGGCTTGACACTTCGATGTCTAGTGGGTTATGATTTGAATCGTCGAGCCGCAGCCTATAAATAGCCTACGCCACGTGATCGTCGGCGATACGCTGCCGCGCGCTATGCATAAGTTAGACTATCGTTGGGCATAGGTTGTGAACGACGACAACACGCTCAGCATTCGTTATATAAGTTATCTATATGTTATGGAAACGTTCTGTGTACGTTACTAATACGTTATGCATACGTCCAACTCGTTATGAATACGTCCAAAACTGGAAAAAAACATCAATATTTCAGCGTACGCCAGCGTTTTACATACATTTTGATACCTTGCCATACGCTGGCTAAAACGTCAAGGTGTGACAGGGCCTTTATATCCTGAGATCTGGCAGTCTACACCCACACCAATAGATTTTAAATCTTTGGTATAACCTACTCTTAAAAGCTAGGGTTAGGGTTTAGGGTTAGGGTTAGATTTAGGTTTAGGGTCAGGTTTAGGGTTAGGGTTAGGGTCAGAATTAGGGTTAGTGTGACCCTAACCCTGCCTTTTGAAGAGTGGGCCATGTTAGCCCGTGGGCCGAGTTAGCCCGATCCGTTCTCCGTTCATTCGTCTTTGTTTTGACTTTAGTTTGACTTTGACTTTGGAGACATGATCTAGACCCTATATTAATTGATCTAGCTCGAGACCTAACTCAAACTTAATTTTAAATAAAGATGCCTTCCCCTTCAAGTGCTAATTAATCCACGAGCAATAGATAACAAGCCTGGAAAGCCAAAGCAAAGGCCAGTCTCACTCGCAGCACACAAATATACGCATATGGGACCATTACCACCATCACACTGACCTGGCAGAGAACTGACGAAGAAGTTGCTTTCCATCCAAACAGATTGACTGTTCTCCCAGATTTTCCGTCTTTTAGCATCTGATGGAAATCTATACATCTTGAATCCCTTCACGTTCTATTTGTGCACCAAAGGCGCAACAACCTGTCATTTTGTCATAAAATCGATGTAAAACACGAATGAGAACACTGCGTACAGCGGGAACGTTAAAACGCTGACCGATATGCGTCCGATCCTGTCCGCGATGGACTCAAAATGGCTCCATGCAATCACGTGACTAGATTTTTTCCGGACCCTCATGTCGCTACTCTCTCTATAAAGGGCCTCTAGTTGCGGTTCGATGGACGAGGAGAGATCCTTCCTCCACAAGAACCGCAAGTCGGTTGCGCGCCGTCTCTCTGTCGGTGAGGCCTAAGTCACATTTGCTCTACGGCGAGGATACGGCGGCCGTACGCCCTCTGAATTGACAGAAACGTGCGGCGGCCGCAGAGTTTCTGCGGTGGCCTCAGGGTGGCCCTACGCCGTTTGGCTATCTTTTACAGGCCGTAGGGGTCGCCGTAACAACGGAGTTATAACTTTTTTCATTTCTACGTTGGCCGTCGCAATTCGACATGCCGTAGTTGTGACGTAGTTGTGTTCCACGTCGACCGTACGTAGGGCGTACGGTGGGCTTGCTTATTCATGCGGCTGCCGTAGTCTCTTATCATGAAAAATGAATTTTGCCCTAAAACCGAATGCATTTTAAAAAACCGAACACAACGGGCGTTCTGTTTGTTCACGTGTCTCCCCCACCTGTTCGAGCCGCATCTTCGCGCTTTGTTCATCCAGTTCGTCGGTGGAAGTCCTCGTGAAAGCATCTCTCGTGTGTCGATCGCTACTTTACCTCGTGTTTTCACCTTGATTTGTGCGTTTTTTTTTTTTTACTCATCTTGTGTTTTAATTAATAACAAAAAAGCAATCTGATCACATGGTGGACGGACTGTCGGGCAAGGATTTAATTTCACAGAAAAACCGGTTGTAATTTGGAATATCCATGATTACTCAGCCCGATGCGTTTGATGAAAGTGATTGTGGTTCTGGGGCATCATGTTTGATGAGCTGCCCGGGGCAGCGCTCGCAGAGTGCGCGAGCGATCGGAACCCAGGCCGGAGCTCGAGCCTGTGTGGACCTTTGGATTGGTGATTGTACCAGTTTACATACAATACACCGCCACCAAGGTCATTTACTCATCTTATTTTACCTTAAACATGGGGAATTTCAGTTGAAAGTGTCTTGAAAGTGGGTTTTCTTGGGGTCCAGGAACAGATTAATTCACTCCATTATTTCTTATTGGGAAAATAGTTTGGGAATCGAACTTTTTGCAATCCGAACAGCCTCCTGAACGAATTCAATTCGGATTCTGGGGCACCACGTACTGGTATATTCCGAACTGTTATATTTTTATTTCAGTAAAAAAAGAACTGGTATATATACCCACTCGTTACCGTCCGTCTGGCCGCACGTTTGCCTTAGGGGCCCCCTGCGGTCGCCTTGCGGGCACCTTAGGGCTACCTTGCGTCTGCCTTGAAAATTCTATGGCCGCCGCAGGGACGCCATACGGCACACACACGTTTTCGGCTCCACAATTTCTAAATACGCCATGCGGCTCCCAAAAAATAAAAACATATGTGACTGTACATTGTGTGACAGTGGAAATACTGCGGCCGCCGTATAATTGCTAGTGGCCGTAGATTTTGGAGACCCCACGGCCGCCGTGGCAAATGTGCCTTAGGCCTGAACGAAGAGTTTTTGAGATAGTTGATGACCATCGAGCAGGCAAGGTTGTGGTCAATCTGACGGGCAGGTTAAACAAGTGTGGAGTTATCAGCCCTCGCTTTGACGTTCAACTCAAAGACTTGGAGAAGTGGCAGAGAAACCTCCTGCCTTCTCGACAGTTTGGGATACAGAGGAGAGTTTTGGTTGCCGGGACGAGCGCTGAAGGGAGCTCTGGATTCTATCATCACATCTCGACGCTGGCCTGGTTCACCCGTGTCAGCCGAACCACACGAGGTGGACAGGTCCATGTCCTTCTGGGTATCTGTGTGTGTGTGTGTGTGTGTGTGTGTGTGTGTCTGTCGGTGGGCCCGTCTGTAAGTAGGAATTGTTTAAGTGCTCTTTGTTGTACATACTTGCATCTCTATAGTCGGATAACTCTGCTTCTTGCGTGCTCCCCTTTCCCCATTATAATAAATACATTTGTTAAATGTATCAGCTTGTTTCTGTGTTTCTTCCATTGGCTTAGCATGGCACGTGTTGGTGAATTATAAGGCTGTTGCCGCTGTAAATGTACATTTGGACCGACGGACTTCGGCAACCATCCGCTCGGGTTGCGCACGGGTCGGCACGCTAACAGCTCGACTCGTACGAGGGCCGTCGAGGGTGTGAATACTCGGTAACTCCCACGTGGATCTCTCAGTATTTGAAGATTGGCAAATAACCCTGTACCACGTGGTGGAATTATTGACGATTCACGGTCCGGTAAGGGACCCGTACCCTTGGAGTTTTCCGAAAGGTACGATCTAGATTCTGGGTGTTCGGTAGAGTCGACCCTACCGCCCCACCTAGCGGTCATGCTCGCAACCGATACCCGGCTCCACAACATTATTACCCCACACATGCGAAGCAAAGAGTGGGGTTAAGCAATAGGTTAACTTCTGTCCATCTGTCCGTCCATCCACAAATGTCAGTTGATGATCAAAGAACAACTTCAATTGAATGTTACATTTTGACCATGAATCAGAAAACAAATCTGTAGTTTAGCAGTACTTTGGCTCTGAATTCATCCCGATTGCACATATGCAGAGAGGAATGACATTTTTTTTTTACTCTGTCTGCCTGTCTGGCATTTTCAATTTTGTGGATTTTCAACAAAATTCTATAGCACGATATTTGAAAAATTTATTGGGCCCGATATGTTCTACTGGATCAGGCATTGCATAGTGGAGGTATCTGCTCTATCGAGTGCCCTTCTAGTTTTCAAATGTTTTATAGAATAAAATAAAAGAATGGACAATGCTGAATCAGCCTGTCTATATTTACAAAGAAGTGACATGGGATAATAAGTGTTTGAGCCATGTGCTTAATATTCCTGTCTCAAAACTATGTATGGGTAAAGAATGTGTTTAATCATCTTGGTTGATTTTATAACCAATATCTAGCAGTTCCACAATAAATATTTTAATTGCAGAAATCGACATAAAATGGCAGTATATGCATTCTATGGGAGATCAAACCCACCTATATTATTGGCTACTCGTACAACACACCCACAAGTAATTATGGTGGAATCGATGGAACAAATTTCATACTGTGATATGGAAAGTTGGGAAAAATTAAAAGTTTTTCAATTGTACAGGGTGATCCTATGTATTATTACATCCCTGGGAGCAAATCACCAGTATAAGTGTTAAAGTTATAAAATGCCAAGTGACAGCTTCCAAGTGAATAATTTCAGTGATCTTAGACCCTTCATGCAGCAATTCAAAGCACACCATTTTTCGAAAAAATATAGAAAAACACCAAATAAAAGTAACCTTGCCATGGTAGTAGGTAGAGTCAGCCAGATAACAGAGCTGCAGATTCTGGTGAGGTCAGGTAGCAGCAACAACAGATGTGCTCACAACCATGGGCATCACTGCAAAAAAGGCACAGTACACAGCACACTTCGTTCCCAAAGACAAGATTAAAATTTACCATGTACATCAAGGTTCTTCCTCATACATTTACCAAGAGCACTGTAACACAAATCATGCATGCAAAATCAATTGAAAGACCAAATACTGCATTGGAGTCATCAGAAGGAACCTGAATAAGCAAAGAGTAAAGACAGGGTCATCAGGAGGAACTTGGATAGCATTTGGGTTTCAGCTGCTTGTCTGCTACTTCTCTACCCTCAACCCTACCCAGGTGCAGGCAAGAGAGCCCCACAATTTTTTTTTGTAAGAATTCACTTCTCCCTACACCATAGCTTCCCAACTGCAGGTTGCATCCAAAATCAGGGTCATGGGGGGTTAATCAGTAGAGTTGCAAAGGATAATCAGAAAGAAAAATCGAATAAAAAAGAAAAATGACAAGACAGATTGAATGCTGGACACTGGGATGATGTGTACATCCGTGTAGGCCTAGCCTAGTGCAAGACGTAAAGCGTGATGGACACAGCGGTACCACATCAGCTGAGTTGTTGAGGTGCCTGTTATTATAAGCGTACATGTTATTTCTCTGTGAATCACTTTTTTTGTATTCAACTGTGGTGGAATCAACACTGCTTTCTCAGTGACTTACTAACGCTGCCTATCTACGATGGGTGTTGGTACGCAATGTTATGTTTTACAGAGTATTACTGTGCTGGTGACCTCTGGCATCTCTATCATGGGCAATACACCCTGGCATTCTACATTAGTTCTTCAATGATTTACACGTGCCATGAATCTTTGAGGAAGAAGGAGAAAGAGGCAAATGTGAAACATATGAGACATGATGCTCCATCAAATTCAATGACTGCTTATTTGTAAAAAAAAAAAGTTATGAAGGCATAGTTTGTGGTCACCTGAAGGAATGCATGTTGCAAGAAGCCTCATAATATTAGTGAAGAACTTGTTAAACCAGCGACCTTTGCAATGGTCAGGACTATCTGTGGAGATGAGATTGCCAAGAAGCTTAAACCAGTCCAGCTCTCTGACAATAGCATCAAACAACGAATTGACCACATATCACAATATATTGGGACTGCCACTGGAAACATGTAACCCAGTGCTACCTGCCGCATGATCGGGTTCTCGGCGACTAAACAGACACCCCTCACTGGTTTTGTGAGTGGGGAGGGTGACCGTGACACTCTTCTAGACTAAAAACAGCACCACTGAGTTCTGAAGAATGCTATCTAAATTGTGAACTTCATCAAGGTGAGGGCAACGAATTTTCGACTGTTTTGTGTTATGAGCAAAAAAATGGGATCAGAGCAGCAGAACTTGATCTATGGCTCAGAAGTCTGCTGGCTGTCTCGTGGAAAAATCATTTCATGTGTTATGTGGCTCAGAGCGGAAATTGACTTTTTCTGAGAGAGAAAGATCACTCGTTAGCTGAACACTTCAAGGAAGAAGCCTGGCTGGTAAAGTTGAACTCTTTTTCAGCATTTGACCGAGTTAAACACTGAAATGCAGGTGTGAAATCAGGCCATTGTTGATATTTGTAAGAATATCGCTTCATTCAAAAGGAAATTAGCTCTTTGGTCGGAAAATATGTCAAAGGCAAAAATTGCAGCATTTCCTGGGCTGAATAAATGTATTGAAGACATCGCAGAGCTATCCATCAAAGACACTTGGGAAACACTTGGCTTTTCCAAGAACACTTGGTAAGGAAGAAATCCTTGATCTCCAGGAAAAACAAATGCTGCAAGAGAAATTTTCTCAAGTTTCTTGGTCACAGATCTGGGCACAGCTGCAGGATAAAGCTGTTCTGTCTCACGAGGCAGATGAAGCTCTGCTTCCTTTTCCAACGACATAGCTTTGAGAGGCAGCATGTTCAAGTCAGGTTGTAATCAAGATCAGAGCAAGAAATCATCTTGTGCCGTAGCATGACCTGCGCTATGCCCGCTCCACCACTAAATCAGTCGAGGATAACTGAGCTGACTGAGAAAATGCAGATCAGGGTAGCCACTGAAGTTTTGAAGGATTTCTAATATCATTTTTACTCGTGTCGTTTTGTTTTTGAAGTAGCTTTATATGCACGTGTTCAAACAAATATTTTGTTTATATGTGATTAAATGAGCATTATTTGTGGATCAATGTGCATTTTCCAAGACGTTGAAAAAAAATATTTTGAACCTGAAATTACATCACATTTCTTTTCAACTTAAATAATTAATAAAAAATGAAAATAAATAATAATATAATACATTAAAAAAAAATATATATATATCCCAAGAGGCTCGTTGATGTCTCACCTCAAATGAGTGTGTATTGATAGAAAAGGGAATTCAGTGTAAATATTCAGTGTGTAGATATTGCAGTAGGTGGAGCTAGTAACCTTGGCAACCTTGTTCCATTCCACCAGCAAAGATTTCCAATCCATGCTTGTTGTACCTCCAAAGTACTACTTGGGAATGAGGGTGATATTATGAAACGAATTTAGGCACTAATTTAGGCGAATAAAACTAGTATATAAATTAGTTATGGGAAACTAACTTAGAAACGTTTTGGTCCTACCACCTAATGGAAGATCACCAAAGCTCGTTCCATGTCAACCAACCACCAACAGGCACCTATCCCTCTCCACATCTCTTCTTCAGTCCCCAACTTGCCACCTTTCTATAAACTCCCTATAGCTTTGCTTTTTGCAATTTACATTCAGTATTTCTCACAGGATTTCATTCTGGTTTCCCATTCGATGATCCATAGATCAATCATTGCGGTTTCACTTTTCCACATCAGTTTCACTTTGGGATATTAGTTTTGATTTGTCATCGCAACACATACACATCCACAATACATGGCCAAAAAATGTTGTGATGCATCGTGCCAAAGTAAAAAAAAAATATATATATATATATAATTATATTTATATATGTATATATACACATGTACTGCGAGCCAGACCTAATCACTTAACATCAGTGCCAGACCTCACTAACGCTCTTCTGACTGAATGTGGAAGTAAATCCCCGCAGCAATGTTCCAACATCCATTGGAAAGAGCCTTCCCAGAAGAGTGTAGGCTGTTATTAGCAGCAAAGGGGGGACCCAAACCTTCATATACCCATGATTTTGGAATGAGATGATGGATGAGCAGGTGTCCACATACTTTTGGCCAAGTAGTGTTTTATATATAATACATACATATATATATTATATATATATTATATTATATATATAATATATATTACATATATATATTACTGAAACGCAAAAGAAACTAACCACCTTTTAAACCTTCAAATATCAACAATAACCTGCGTGTAGTAAATGTGTGAAGTTATTTGTGGACAATAGTGTCCTCACTGTCAGACAAAACGGTCACGGATGGTCACTTGAACCTTCAATGGTCACTTCTTGCACAGCTGTTGAACAGACGTTTTGACTAAGTGATTAGCCAAGGGGTACGGGATGATTTTAATGAGCTGCACGTGATGTCTTTGATATTGGCTTTAAAAAGGCCAGTGCAAAATGGGCATTTCAATCAACATGCCACGATTGTCAAGGGATCGACGGCAGTGTGCCTTGGGCATACTGCAAGGCGTTTTGAGCTACCGTGAGGTGGCACGTCGCCTTGGCTGTTCACACCAGACGATATCGGCCCTGGTGGACAGAGACACCCTCCACAACTCTGCAGATGACAGACCTCAATTAGAGAGGCCAAGAGTCACCACTGCAAGGCAGGACAGGCAGATGGTCCTAAGTCAGATGGCTTCAGACATTGAGGACTGAGTGGGACAGAATCCAGCAGCAATCCATCCAAAGACTGGTAGGCAGTATGCGCCGACGATGCACTGCCTGTATCCAAAACAATGGTGGCCACACACGCTATTGAAAGGGGACTGACATTGCACCCTGTGCTGTTCTGTACTGTAGAACAAACTTATGAGATGGTGTATCTTGGTGAAAAACTTGACATGTCATCAATAAAATGCCAATGTTTCAATTAGCAATTGTTTGTTTGTTTTATTTTGAACTGTTACAATTTTATTACATTTCAAACAAGTGGTAAGTTTCTTTTGCGTTTCAGTATATATATAGAAAGACCCACCCACATCTCTCACCTGCGAATGGAGGGAATAGCCAATCAGCTCTCACCGAATCCACTACGCCCAGGTGGCGAGGATTATATAAATGATTGACCCCTCCCATGCTCCTCTAGCCAAATTAGCTGCATAAAGCAACCCATGAAAACTTACACAAGGTAAGTGCTAAGCGCTGTTTTGAACCCTTCTCAGAGTTCCTTAACAACTATAAAGACGTTCACACATAGTACACACACGACAATCCCAATGCTATACACTCCCCTTAGTTACCGGACCGGTTTCATCACTTATTGGCGAATCATCAGCGATAGCATAGACAGCAATTCCAACCAATGAGGCTCTCAAGCATATACCATG
>CM068964.1:45705274-45716075 GCA_035128595.1 Eptatretus atami
CGTCAAAAGCAGTCAATATATAAATAAAGAAAACCCCACCCACATTTCTCACCTGTGAAGACCCACCCACATCTCTCATCTTAACTTTAGGACAACACAGAGTGAGTTTGTTGTGCAAAACTTGCTGTTTACAAGCGGGGCCCTGTGAGGACTTGGGCAGGAAGGCACCAAAATGTGCTGTACGCTTTTAAAGGTAACATTATGGACTGTTTGGTTAGCACATCGCAGGCCATGGTGGCAAGGTTGGCTGTAGAGCTCTGGCTGAGGGCGGATCACTTTTTCTAGGGCAAGCCCCCGCAGTGCTGGATGGACCAAACAAAGGTGTCTCCCATCACCAATGAGCGACCAATAAAAGGGACCCAGAGCGCATGAAGGCTCTCATACGAGCCTCGACAAGGTATACAAAAAAAAAAGGCTGTTCCAAAGTTTACGAGGACCATAGCCACACTGCGTGTGGCAGTTGGAGCTGGAACCTTAGAGAGGCAACGTCCCTATCTCCATCGCCATCTCTCTTCATTGCCAGCCTCCTGCCCCATACCGCACCAGCCTACCCGGGCCATACTGGACCTAAAACCAGCTCATGCTTTGCTCAAGCCTTCTGTCATTCCCCATTGTCATGCGGTTTTCCTTTTTGGTGCCATAGTGGGTTATTTTGGTCATTTGCATAAGTTTGCATGCCCCCTCATCCATACTTGTGTCTGTCAACCACTTGGTTCATCCATTTCATTGATGGCCTGTTGTCTATCGTTATCCCCATATTAATTTTTGCATTAAACCCGTTTTTATTATGAGAGATATTTTCTGGCCTTTTGCCTCCTGTACGTTTAAGCACCAGGTTTGGCTGCCATTTGGATGATCCTTGAGAGATAGCATTTGGGTGATCCTTCAGGCATAGCCTTGAGGGATTGCAGTAAGATCGAGAGCAATAAACTGAAACACCGTTTTGGAATCCGTAGGGATATTATCACCCGTGCTCAGAGGGGTCTGTGTTAACGAACGCCTCTGACTCGACATTATGATATATTTTGCATGTATCAAAGGTGAGAACCCTTAATTGAATGAGTTTTTACAACTACCAAAGGCACCACACAGTCAAGTGTATTAAGTACACAACTCAATCACTTATCATCCTGTGTTACCTCCTAGAGGATTGAAAACCAGGGAGGAGGGTACTCGAAGAGAGGAGAGGGATTATAAAACAAATATATATTTAACGGAAATCGTCATCATCATCATCATCTGTCACATGACTTCACAGATCATTGGGGCACCATGTCGGCATTTCATTCGGTGCTTCCCACCTAATGTTTCCCACCCATCTACAGGCCTCGTTCGGGCAGCAATTCAGAATTTGGCCATGTTGCTGACAATAACTTGCTTACTTACACTCATGGAAAACACCTTTAATGTCAACCAGCAATCAGTCATGCTGGCAGACAGGTATACAGCTCAACGTCCATTTGAGGGTCAGAGCACTCATCAATACAATGTTCTGCCTGCCAAACACCAGGCTTAAAATATTTGGCTGACAAACACCAAGCATGTTACTTCTGTGCAATCCTGTCACACTTTGATAGAAAATGGATTTTATATCTTATATTTCTTTGTATTTATAAATTAATTCAGAATGATAATTGGAATTGAATCTAAGATAATGTCAGTAGACAATTTTCTGAAAATAGGATCGTATCAAAGGAGTGCTTCCAGCCATTTGACCATCATAATCACAAGCTCGGGCTCAACTTCACTTTTACCCACAAGCTTCTTACACAGGAATGCATACAACATTAAGACACATTGCATGTGCGTATTTTGTCAAGGTGGTGTGTGTTGTGATTTTTATTTAAGGGAGAACAATGTTCTCGATCAACACTTCAGTGACATCCTCAACCAGTCTTCATGGGGATGCGTGCAAAGTTTCAAATGAACAAGAACTATTACAATTACCACCCCCACTTCTCCCTACTCTTCTCCATCCCGTTCCACAAAACACCAAAAATAACACTGGTTAATTTTGTTATATTCATCGGACAAAATTAAGATTCTGGTTAAGGTGTATAATCATATCGTGCTCGAATTTAAGACGGACGACAATCCTTTTAGTACTAATTGTCATGAATTTTTGGAACTACATGTTCAGGAAATACATGCTAAAACACTTCTTGGAAAATAGGGACCACTGTCTGTTTTCCAGTGTTTGAAAATGGTTTGGGCCCCCTACAGGCAGGTATATTGGTGTACAGTGTATTATAACCTGAACCTGTAGGCACCAAAAGTATCCAGGTGGTGTGGCTTCGATGGGATTGATCCAGCCAATAAGACCTCACCCTGATTCACCACTGCTTCAGTTCCTTGCCTTCTTCTGGGTGCCATCCGACCCTGCGAGTTAATTTTTTTCTCTGGCCGGCATCACCCTGTTGAAGAAGCTCTCACACCACCGGTAGCCAAGTGGCCCATGTGAGTATAGCGCAGACTTTGGGAAAGTCACCGAGGCCATGCCGGGAGTGACCCACCTCGCTGCACCACACATAGGAGGAATCTTACAGCATGTAGGAATATGGTTCATTAAAATGACATTATAAGAGTACTATCAGATGGGTCACATGGGCCACTTTCAGAATATTTTTCCAGGGCCATTAAAAAATTTCCAAAATCTGCCCCTGGGCTGTGCCAACGCAGCCCCGAATTTCTATATTGCAAAAAGAGGCTTAAAAAGTCTCCCCAACACAAAGGAGGGGAAGGGTTAAGAGGAACCAAATTTGGTCGAAACACAGGTTTGCTCAATCCGAACAAAGCAGGGATGATGATGGTATTTCTGCAAGCCACCCCATCCATCTTACACCACTAAGAGTGCCATTGCCACTTATTTCCACGTTTCTTGGAACTGATCATTGGATCAAAATCTAAGGGTTATTTTCAAAGATGGCTTCACATTAAAAGCGCCACTGATACTAATTAGTACATTACAGTTGAAATAAGTCGACAGTCATCAAAGGACAAAAAAGAAAAACATGAAAAAAAAACTAGAAGGGCACTCGATAGAGCACATACCTCCACCACGTAATATCTGATCCACTTTGGGCCGGATTAATCCAGAGGCAAATAAGGCCTTAGGCCCTCAATTTTTTTTAGGCCCTTCAATTTTATTGACAATATTGTCAATAATTTTGTTCAATGTTGTTTACATGGGTCTATAAACCTTATATCCTGCTAAAGTGGTTGGAGTAAATTTTAAACGAGCTGGAGTAAAAAAATGTAATCAATAAATATTTCTGGCAATTCCAGAGGTGGTTGGAGATTTTTTTTGCCTTCATTTTTCAGTATTGTCAAAAATGGTACATTTGTAATTCAGAGTAAAATTTAACCTTATATATATTGGTTGGAGGACCTTTGTTACGTTTTTGACCCATGGCTCATGGTTGTTTAAATTAACTTGTTTTCCTTTCAGACTGTCTGTGTGAATACATTGATTCAACAACATGTCGAAGAAAGGAGGGTGGCAAAAGTTGAAGGAGGCTGAACAAAGAAGAAAACGACAAGATGCTGCACTGGAAGGAATTCTCTCTCTTCTAAGTTTTTTTCACTACTAAGTCTAAGTCTGGTAAAGAAGTTCGGGAGAGTGAGGCGACAACCAGCACAAGTGAACATGCTGCACAACCTGCACCTGGTCCTGATGAAGAACAGGACCAGCCTCATTTGACTTCTCCAGCTGCAGTTGGCTCACCCCCATTCCTCTACATTCTACAACATACACATTCAATGAGTATGAGGCTCAGGAGATGGAAAGAACTGATAACGAAGAATACAAATCATACGAACGCCATAAGAAATGAAAGACATGTGATGATGCAACTGCTCACACATTCGGTGCCAAAGAGGATTTCAGAGTCAATACCTTCAGCCACTATCATTGACAAATTGAAAAGTGAATTAGAGCACAGGATAAAAAAATATGAGGATGTTGAAAAACTTTTAGTGTTCTAATAAATGTGTCGCCTTATATGTCCAATGCACAAGTGAGTGAACGCGTAAAAAAAAATCTGTGTTACAAATACCCAGATGATCTACCAATAGATTTCACAAAGGAATTTCAGCAATTTGTTGATTTTAAATCCTTCTCAAATATTGAGAAGGAAGGAAGATGACGAAAGCCAAGCTGTCTGGATGTAACGCATTATAATTGAATCCAACATGATCGAATGTTTCCCAAATGGTGAAACGGCATTACGGCTGTATTTGTCACTGATGATCAGTAATTGTAGTGGGGAACGTTCATTCTCGCTTCTGAAAAGGGTCAAAAGCTTTTCGCGATTGACCACGAGTCAAGATCATCTGACTGCCTTGTTCCTGTTAAGTATTGAGAATGAAATTCTGAGATCATTGAACTTTGATAATATAATTCATGAGTTTGCCACAGCCAAGGCCAGGAAAGTGCACATTTATGTTTGAAACTTTGAATACATGTGTGTAGACTGTAGTCACACTCGCTTTCGTCACTATACTCACTCACACTCGCTAATAAAACTATAATTTGTCTATTGGAATAATAGTGAAAATGGTATCTTTGTATATTGGATAATTTGTGCATTGGAAAAAAAATAAAACTACATTTGTCAAATAGTCATAGTTTGTGTGATTAATCATTAATGTATGTGCTGTTACGGGTTATTAATTTATGTTGCATATATTGAGGTCCTTCCTTCCCATTAGCCTGAGGCAAAAGTTGAAGGTGAGGTACCCTTAATCCAGGCCTGGATCCACCAGAATGTATTGGGCCCAATACATTTTTGAAATATCATGCTATATATCGTTTTTGGCCCTATCTCTCAATGGGGAAGAATCACTCAAATAAGTAAATTCTCGTATCCAGATCCGGATTCGGATCTTCACCAAAATCGAATCAATTCGTCCTTGTCACACTCCAAACCTGTCACAAAATTTCATCCAGATCCGTCCACAACTTTTTGAGATATCCTGCACACAAACAAACAGACAGACAAACAAACAAGCATTCATAGACTGGTACTTACGAAATCGTCAACTTGACCTCTGACCTTGTCTAATAAAAGCTGTCTCTAGAGAAGGTAGCGACGCAAACCAGAAGTTTCTACATGATTCTGTACCAACCATCAAAAATCGTAACGTCGACCGAAGCAAAAATCTCCATTTCTCACAAAATTATTAATATTATTTTATCAAAGTCACAAAACCGTAATATTCGGCCATCCTCCAACATCTTTACATAATCCGACGGCTTAGCGAGTCAGGCATGCGACGATAACCTTTATTGGATAAAAAATGACTTTTAAACACCATCTTTATCGAAAACACCGTCAGCGTGCAGACGGAAAACCATTACGTGACTCAACGACGCCTCTGCTCGAGCCACTGCACCATGTGACGACCGGTGAGCGGCGAGTGAATATTTTTTATACAATCTTAAAACGTCTCCAAACATCCGATTTTTACAGAATTTCGACAACCGAGTTTTAAGCGTCCTAAGCGATCGCAAAAACCGAAGACAAAATTAAAATCGAATGAAAACGAAGTCGTAACGTGCAAAGCAAAAATACTCCATTTCTCCACATGAATTTACGGAATTTATGTTTGACCTCACTGTGACCTTGACCTTTGACCGATTTGACCAAAATCTTAATCAGCGCTAGCCATCACCTCCTGAATCACGTGTGTAATTTAACATTGGTAGCTTCTTCCTTCTCGAGTTATCGTGCCTACAAACAAACAACAAACACACAACACAAAACACACACACAAACAACAAAACAAGCAGTCATAGACTGGTACTTACGAAATCGTCAACTTGACTCTGACCTTGTCTAATAAAAGCTGTCTCTAGAGAAGTTAGCGACGCAAACCAGAAGTTTCTACGATGATTCTGTACCAAACCATGAAAAATCGAATGTTTGACCTCACCGTGTGACCTTGACCGTTGACCGATTTTGACCAAATCTATCACACTAGCCATCACCCTCCTGAATCACGTGGTGTAATTTGACATTGGTAGCTTCTTCCGTTCTCGAGTTATCGTGCTACAAACAAACAAACAGAAACGGAAGGCATCAATATACTTACGAAATCTTTAGATTTCGTAAGTAACAACATACAAACAAACATAACAAACAAAACAGCAGTCATAGACTGGTACTTACGAATCGTCAACTTGACCTTGACCTTGTCTAATAAAAGCTGTCTCTAGAGAAGGTAGCGACACAAACCAGAAGTTTCTACGATGATTCTGTACCAAACCATCAAAAATCGAATGTTTGACCTCACCGTACCTTGACCGTTGACCGATTTTGACCAAAATCTAATCAGCAGTAGCCATCACCCTCCTGAATCACGTGGTGTAATTGACATTGGTAGCTTCTTCCTTCTCGAGTTATCTGTACAAACCATCAAAATCGATATTTGACCTCACTGTGACCTTGACCTTTGACCGATTTTGACCAAAATCTAATCAGCACTAGCCATCACCCTCCTGAATCACGTGATGTAATTGACATTGTAGCTTCTTCCGTTCTCGAGTTATCGTGCCTACAAACAAACAAACATACAAACAAACAAACAAGCAGTCATAGACTGGTAGTTACGAAATCGTCAACTTGACCTCTGACCTTGTCTAATAAAGCTGTCTCTAGAGAAGGTAGCGAACAAACCAGAAGTTTCTACGATGATTCTGTACCAACCATCAAAATCGAATTTGACCTCACCGTGACCTTGACCGTTGACCGATTTTGACCAAAATCTAATCAGCAGTAGCCATCACCCGCCTGAATCACGTGGTGTAATTTGACATTGGTAGCTTCTTCCGTTTCGAGTTATCTGTACCAAACCATCAAAAATCGAATATTTGACCTCAATGTGACCTTGACCTTTGACCGATTTTGACCAAAATCTAATCAGCACTAGCCATCACCCTCCTGAATCACGTGATTAATTTGACATGGTAGCTTCTTCCGTCTCGAGTTATCGTGCTACAACAAACTACAACAACAACAAACAAACAGCAGTCATAGACTGGTACTTACGAAATCGTCAACTTGACCTCTGACCTTGTCTAATAAAAGCTGTCTCGAGAGAAGGTAGCGACGCAAACCAAAGTATCTACGATGATTCTGTACCAACATCAAAAATCGAATGTTTGACCTCACCGTGACCTTGACCGTTGACCGATTTTGACCAAAATCTAATCAGCAATACATCACCTCCTGAATCACGTGGTGTAATTTGACATTGGTAGCTTCTTCCGTTCTCGAGTTATCTGTACCAAACATCAAAATCGAATTTGACCTACTGTGACTTGACCTTTGACCGATTTTGACCAAAATCTAATCAGCACTAGCCATCACCCTCCTGAATCACGTGGTGTAATTTGACATTGGTAGCTTCTTCCGTTCTCGATTATCTGTACCAAACCATCAAAATCGAATATTTGACCTCACTGTGACCTTGACCTTTGACCGATTTTGACCAAAATCTAATCAGCACTTGCCATCACCCCTCCTGAATCACGTGATGTAATTTGACATTGGTAGCTTCTTCCGTTCTCGAGTTATCGTGCCTACAAACAAACAAACAACATACAAACAACAAACAAACAAACAAACAAGCAGTCATAGACTGGTACTTACGAAATCGCAACTTGACCTCTGACCTTGTCTAATAAAAGCTGTCTCTAGAGAAGGTAGCGACGCAAACCAGAAGTTTCTACGATGATTCTGTACCAAACCATCAAAAATCGAATGTTTTGATGTTTGACCTCACTGTGACCTTGACCTTTGACCGATTTTGACAAAATCTAATCAGCGCTAGCCAGCACCCTCCTGAATCACGTGGTGTAATTTGACATTGGTAGCTTCTTCCGTTCTCGAGTTATCCGTACCAAACCATCAAAAATCGAATGTTTGACCTCACGTGACCTTGACCGTTGAACGATTTTTGACCAAAATCTAATCAGCACTAGCCATCACCCTCCTGAATCACGTGGTGTAATTTGACATCGGTAGCTTCTTCCGTTCTCGAGTTATCGTGCCTACAACAAACAAACAAGCAGTCATAGACTGGTACTTACGAATCGTCAACTTGACCTCTTACCTTGTCTAATAAAAGCTGTCTCTAGAGAAGGTCGGGACGCAAGCAGAAGTTTCTACGATGATTCTGTACCAAACATCAAAATCGAATGTTTTGGATGTTTGACCTCACTGTGACCTTGACTTTGACCGATTTTGACCAAAATCTAATCAGCACTAGCCATCACCCTCCTGAATCACGTGGTGTAATTTGACATTGGTAGCTTCTTCCGTTCTCGAGTTATCGTGCTACAAACAAACAAACAAACAAGCAGTCATCGACTGGTACTTACGAAATCGTAACTTGACTCTGACCTTGTCTAATAAAGCTGTCTCTAGGAAGGTAGCGACGCAAACCAGAAGTTTCTACGATGATTCTGTAGCAAACCATCAAAAATCGAATGTTTGACCTCACCGTGACCTTGACGTTGACGATTTTGACCAAAATCTAATCAGCACTAGCCATCACCCTCCTGAATCACGTGGTGTAATTTGACATTGGTAGCTTCTTCCTTCTCGAGTTATCGTGCCATCAAACAAACAAACATACAAAACCAAACAAACAAAAACAGAACGGAAGTCATCAATATACTTACGAATTCTTTAGATTTCGTAAGTAACAAACAAACACACACAAACAGAGACGAGAAGTCATCAATATACTTACGAAATTTAGATTTCCTAAGTAACAAGCAGTCTAGACTGGTACTTACAAAATCGACAACTTGACCTCTGACTTTATCTAATAAAGCTGTCTCTTAGAGAAGGTAGCGACGCAAACAGAAGTTTCTACGATGATTCTTGTACCAAACCATCAAAAATCGAATGTTTGACTCACTGTACCTTGACCTTTGACCGATTTTGACCAAATCTAATCAGCTTAGCCATCACCCTCCTGAATCACGTGGTGTAATTTGACATTGTAGCTTCTTCCTTCTCGAGTTATCGTGCCTACAACAAACACACAAACAAGCAGTCATAGACTGTACTTACGAAATCGTCAACTTGACCTCTCACCTTGTCTAATAAAAGCTGTCTCTAGAGAAAGGTAGCGACGCAAACAGAAGTTTTATAGATGATTCTGTACCAAACCATCAAAAATCGTAACGTCGACGAAGCAAAAATCTCCATTTCTCACGCAATTATTTAATATTTATTTTATCAAAGTCACAAAACCGTAATATTCGGCCATCCACCAACAATCTTACTAATCCGACGGCTTAGCGAGTCAGGCATGCGACGATAACCTTTATGGGATAAAAAAATGACTTTTAAACACCATCTTTATCGAAAAACACCATCAGCGGCACCGAAAACCTTTACGTGATCAACGACGCCTCTGCTGAGCGCGCTGCACTGTGACGAACCGTGACGCGGCGAGTGAAATATTTTTATACAATCTTAAAACGTCTCCAAAACATCGGATTTTTACCAGAATTTCGACAACCGAGTTTTAAGCGTCCTAAGCGATCGCAAAAACCGAAGACAAAATTAAAATCGAAGTGAAACGAAGTCGTAACGTCGAGCAAAGCAAAAAACTCCATTTCTCCACATGAATTTACGGAATTATGTTTGACCTCACTGTGACCTTGACCTTTGACCGATTTTGACCAAAATCTAATCAGCGCTAGCCATCACCTCCTGAATCACGTGTGTAATTTGACATTGGTAGCTTCTTCCTTTCTCGAGTTACGTGCCTACAAACAAACACACAACACACACAAAACAAACACCACACAAACAAACAACAAGCAGTCATAGACTGGTACTTACGAAATCGTCAACTTGACCTCGACCTTGTCTAATAAAAGCTGTCTCTAGAGAAGTTAGCGACGCAAACCAGAGTTTCTACGATGATTTCTGTAACAAAACATGAAAAAGTCGAATGTTTGACCTCACCGTGACCTTGACCGTTGACCGATTTTGACCAAAATCTAATCAGCACTAGCCATCACCTCCTGAATCACGTGCTTAATTTGACATGGTAGCTTCTTCCGTTCTCGAGTTATCTGTACAAACACAAAAAAATCGAATGTTGACCTCACCGTGACCTGCCGTTGACCGATTTTGACCAAATCTAATCAGCACTAGCCATCACCCTCCTGAATCACGTGGTGTAATTTGACATTGGTAGCTTCTTCGTTCTCGAGTTATCGTGCCTACAAACAAACAAACAAAAAGCAGTCATGACTGGTAACTTACGAAATCGTCAACTTGACCTCTGACCTTGTCTAATAAAGCTGTCTCTAGAGAAGTAGCGACGCAAACCAGAAGTTTCTACGATGATTCTGTGCAAACCATCAAAATCGAATGTTTGACCTCACGTGACCTTGACCGTTGACCGATTTTTGACCAAAATCTAATCAGCACGAGCCATCACCCTCCTGAATCACGGGTCTAATTTGACATTGGTAGCTTCTTCCGTTCTCGAGTTATCGTGCCTACAACAAAAACAAACAAACAAACAAACAGAAACGGAAGGATCAATATACTACGAAATTTTAGATTTCGTAAGTAACATACAACAAACATACAAACAAACAAGCAGTCATAGACTGGTACTTACGAAATCGTCACTTGACCTCTGACCTTGTCAAAAAGCTGTCTCTAAGAGAAGGTAGCGACACAAACCAGAAGTTTTCACGTGATTCTTGTACCAACCATCAAAATCGAATGTTTGACCTCACCGTGACCTCTATCTCTCTCTTCTT
>CM068964.1:45723780-45735816 GCA_035128595.1 Eptatretus atami
CAGCTTTTATTAGACAAGGTCAGAGGTCAAGTTGACGATTTCGTAAGTTCCAGTCTATGACTGCTTGTTATTCTGTCTGTCTGTCTGTCTGATTGTTTGTCGCCTGCAGGTCACAATTTAAAAGCGATCTTCATGAAACTTCACCACATGGTAGAGTTTGCCATAAGGATGAAGCTTATTGTTTTTTTGATGTCAAAAGGTCAAAAGGTCAACATAGGTCAAAGGTCAACAACTTCGGTGAGATTTCAAAAATCCTCAATTTTCATCCAATTGACTTGAAAATTGAAGAGGATTTATATTTCAGGTCACTGAATTAAACCATCCAATTATTTTGGAGATCAATATTGACCAAAAGGCCAACATAGTCCCAAGGTCAACAACTAAGGTGGTATTTCTAAAATCCTCAGTTTTCATCAAGAGAAGAGATTACGATGATTCTGTACCAAACGAATCAAAAATCGGAAATTGTTTGGATGTTTGACCTACTGTGCCGTGACCTTTGACGATTTTTGACCAAAATCTATATGCAGCGCCTAGCCAACCTGCTGAATCACGTGGTGTAAGTTTTGACTTGGTAGCTTCTTCCGTTCTCGAGTTATCGTGCCTACAAACAAGACAACATACAAACAGCAGTCATAAGACTGCGTGCTTTACGAAATCGTCAACTTGACCTCTGACGCTTGTCTAATGAAAAGGCTGTCTCTAGAGAAGGTAGGACGCAAACGCCAGAAGTTCTATAATGATTCTGTACCAAGCCATGAAAACGAATGGTTTGACCTCACCGTGACCTTTCGTTGACCGATTTTGACCAAAATCTAATCAGCATAGCCACACTCTGAATCACGTGGTGTAATTTGACCATTGGTAGCTTTTCCGTTCTCGAGTTATCTGTACCAACCTCAAAAAATCGAATGGTTTGAACCGCTCACCGTGACCTTGACCGTTGACCGATTTTGAACCAAAAATCTAATCAGCATGCATCACCCTCCTGAAATCACGTGGTGTAATTTGACATTGGTAGCTTCTTCCGTTCTCGAGTTATCTGTACAAACATCAAATGCTCGAAGTTTGACCTCACCGTGACCTTGACCGTTGACCGATTTTGACAAAATCTAATGCAGGCAACTGCATCCCCTCCTGAATCACGTGGTGTAATTTGACTTAGGTTCTGTTCGTAACGCATCAATCATTGCACGTGCTTGCGTTGGATGCAAATTATAGCTAGCCATACCCTAACACGGTTAATGACATGACTCGTTACGCTAAGAACAAACAAAAAACAACGAAACGGAAGGCATCATATACTTACGACATCTTAGATTTCGTAAGTAACAAACATACAAACAAACATACAACAAACAAGCAGTCTACGACTGGAATACTTTGTACGAAATCGCAACATTGAGCTCTGACCTTGTCTAATAAAAGCCTGTCTCTAGAGAAGGTAGCGACACAAACCAGAAGTTTCTCGATGATTCTGTACCAAACCATTCAAAAATCGAATGTTTGACCTCACCGGTGACCTAACGTTGACCGATTTTGACCAAAATCTAATCAGCAGTAAGCCATCCCCTCTCGAATCACGTGGTGTAATTTGACAATGTGTAGCTTCTTTCCGTTCTCGAGTTATCTGTACAAACTATGCAAAAAACCTCGAATATTTTACCTCACTGTGACTTGTCCTTTGACCGATTTATGACCCAATTGATCAGCACTAGCCATCACCTCCTGAATCACCGTGATGTACTTTGACATTGGTACTCTTCCGTTCTCGTTATTATGTAGCTACAAACAACAAACATCAAACAAAAACAAGCAGTGCATAGACTGGTAGTTACGAAATCGTCAACTTGGCCTTGACCTTGTCTAATAAAACTGTCTCTGAGAAGGTAGCGACACCAAACCAGAAGTTTCTACGAGATTCTGTCCAAATCATCAAAATCCGAATGTGTGACGCTCACCGTGACTTTGACCGTTGACGCGATTTTGACCAAAATCGCTAATCCCAGGCAAGTTAGCACCCCCCCATCACCCGCCTGAAATACGTGGTGTTATTGGACATTGGTAGCTTCTTCCGTTCGAGTTATTGTAAGGCAAACCATCAAAAATCGATTTTGACCTCAATGTGACCTTGACCCTTTGACTCGATTTCTGGGACCAAAATCTAATCAGCATAAGCCATCCACCCTCCTGAAAATCACGTGATGTATTTGGACTTGGTAGCTTCTTCCGTTTCGGTTATCGTGCCTACAAAACCAAACATACAAAACACAACACACAACAGGCAAGTCATAGACTGGTACTCTACGAAATCGTCAACTTGACCTCTGACTTGTCTAATAAAAGCTGTCTCTAGAGAAGGTAGCGACGCAAACCAGAAGTATCCTGACGATGATTTCTGTACGCAAACCATCAAAATCGAATGTTTGACCTCACCGTGACTTGACGTCTGACCGATTTTGACCAAAAATCTAATAGCACTGCCATCACCCTCCTGAATCAGGTGGTGTAATTTGAATTGGTAGTTCTCGTTCGAGTATCTGTACCTGTCGATGACACTCTCTTACTTGCTTTTCCCCCTCACCATCAAAATCGAATATTTGACCTCAACTGTGACCTTGACCTTTGAACCGATTTTTGGACCAAAATCTAATCAGCACAGCATCACCTCTCTGAATCCCGTGATGTAATTTGTACATTGGTAGCTTCTCCGTTCTCGGAGTTTCGTGCCTAAAACAAACACAAACATAACAACAAACAAACAAACAAGCAGTCATTAGACTGGTACTCTTACGAAATTCGTCACTTGACCTCTGACCTTGTCTAATAAAGCTGTTCTCTAGAGAAGGTTAGTCAGACGCAACCGAAGTTTCTACGATGATTCTGTACAAACGCATCACAAAATCGAATGTTTGACCTCACCGTGACCTTGACCGTTTGACCGAATTTTTTGACCAGAATCTAAATCAGCATAGCCATCACCCTCCTGAATACGTGTGTATTTTGACATTGGTAGCTTCTTCCGTTCTCGGAGTTATCCGGTACCAAACCACACAAAATCGAATGTTTGACTCACCGTGACCTTGACTTTGACCGATTTTTGACGTCAAAATCTAATCAGCACTAGCCATCACCCTCTCGAATCAGTGGTGTAATTTGGAACATCGGTAGCTTCTTCCGTCTCCGAGTTATCGTGCTACAACAAACAAACAAGCAGTCATAGACTGGTACTTAGAAATCGTCACTTGACCTCTTTACTTGTCCTAATAAAAGCTGTCTCTAGAGAAGGTCGCGACGCAAAGCAGAAGTTTCTACGATGATTCTGTACCACAACCATCAAAAATCGAAATGTTTTGGATGTTTGACTCACTGTGACCTTGACCTTTGACCGATTTTGGACCAAACATCTAATCAACGCTAGCCACCACCCTGCTGAATCACGTGGTGTAATTTGACACTTGGTAGCTTCTTCCCGTTTCTTCGAGTTATCATTTTTCGGATGTTTGACTCACTGGTGAGCTTGGACGCTTTTGGACCGATTTTGAAAAAATCTAATCAGCACTAGCCATCAACACGTCTGAATCACGTGGTGTAATTTGACTTGGTAGCTTCTTCCGTTCTCGAGTTATCGGTGCCTACACAACAACAAACAACACATACAAACAAAGCAGTATAGACTGGTACTGTACGAAAATCGTCATTGATCCTCTGACCTTGTCTAATAAAAGCTGTCTCTAGAGAAGGTAGCGAACGCAAACCAGACAGTTTTATGATTGATTCTGTAGCACAGCCCATGAAAATCGAATGTTTACCTCACCGTGACCTTGACGTTGACCGATTTTGACCAAAATCTAATCAGCAACTACATCACCCTCACGATCAGTGGTGTAATTTGACATTGGTAGCTTCTTCCTTTCGAGTTTCGTGCTACAACAAACACACAAACAGCAGTCATCACTGGTACTTACGAAAATCGTCCACATTGACCTCTCACCTTGTGTCTAATAAAGCTGTCTCTAGAGAAGGTAGCGACGCAACCCAGAAGTTTCTTACGATGTTTTCTGTTTACAAACCATTAAAAAATCGAATGTTTGACCTCCGTGACTCTTGACCGTTGGACCGATTTTGACCAAATCTTAATCAGCACTACGCTATCCCCTCCGTGAATCACGTGGTGTAATTTGACCATTGGTCAGCTTTCTTCCCTTCTCTGAGTTATGCTGTACAACGACATCAAAAACTCGAATATTTGACCTAACTGTGACCTTGCCTTTGACCGATTTTGACGAAATATCTAATCCCACTCGCCATCACCCTCCTGAATCACGTGATGTAATTTGACATTGGAAGCTTCTTTCGTTCTCGAGTTATCGGTGCCTCAACAAACAACAACAAGCAGTCATAAGACTTGGTATTACGAATCGTCACTTGACCTCTGACCTTGTCTATAAAAGGCCTGTTCTCTAGAGAAGGTGCGACGCAAACCAAGAAGTTCTACGTGATTTCTGTACAAGCGCATGAAAAATCGAATGTTTGACTCACCGTGACCTTGACGGTTGACCGATTTTGACCAAAATTAATCAGCACTAGCCATCACCCTCCTGAATCACGTGGTGTAATTTTGACATTGGTAGCTTCTTCTCCGTTCTCGAGTTATCTGTACACAAACATCAAAATCGAAGTGGTTTGACCTGCACCGTGATTGACCGTTGACCGATTTTGCCAACAATCTCTAATCAGCACTAGCCATCACGCTCCTGAATCACGTGGTGTAGTTTGACATTGGTAGCTTTCTTCGTTCTCCGAGTTTATCTGTACCAAACATCAAAATCGAATGTTTGACCTCACCGTGACCTTACCGTTGACCGATTTTGACCAAAATCTAATCAGCACTAGCCATCACCCTCCTGAATACGTGGTGTAAATTTGACATTGGTAGCTTCTTCGTTCTCGAGTTATCGTGCCTACACACAACAAACAGAACGGAAGGCATCATATACCTTACGAAATCTTTAGAATTTCGTAAGTACAAACATACAAAATAAACATACAACAAACAAGCAGTATAGATGGTACTTACGAAATCGTCAACTTGACCTCTGAACCTTGTCACTATAAAAGCTGTCTCTAGAGAAGTAGCGACACAAACCAGAAGTTTCTACGATGATTCTGTACCAAACCATCAAAACATCGAATGTTTTGGAACCTCACCGTGACCTTGACGTTGACGGCATTTTGACAGCAAAATCTAATAAGCGGTAGCCCATCACCCTCCTGAATCACGTGGTGTAATTTGACATTGGTAGCTTCTTTCCGTTCTGAGTTATGCTGTACCAAACCATCAAAAATCGAATATTTGACCTCACTGTGACCTTGACCTTTGACCGATTTTGACAAAATCTAAATCAGCACAAGCCATCACCCTCCTGATGCAAGGTGATCGTAATTTGGACATTGGAGCTTCTTCCGTTCTCGAGTTATCGTGCCTACAAACAAATCAAACATAGCAAACAAACAAGCAGTCATGACTGGTAGTTACGAATCGTAAACTTGACCTCTGACCTTGTCTAATAAAAGCTGTCTCTAGAGAGGTAGCGACACACACAGAAAGTTCTAACGATGATTTGTACCAAACCATCAAAAATCGAATGTTTTGACCTCACCGTGACTTGACCTTTTGACCGATTTTGACCAAAATCTAATCAGGCAGTAGCCATCACACGCCTGAATCACGTGGGTGTAATTTGACATTGCTAGCTTCTTTTCTCGTTCGACGTTATCTGGTACAAACCATCCAAAATCGAATATTCTGACTCAATGTTGACCTTGACTTTGACCGATTTTGCACCAAATCTAATCAGCTAGCCATCAACCGGCTCCTGAATCACGTGCTGTAATTTTGGGCAATTGGTAGCTTCCTTCCGTTCTCGAGTTATCGTGCCCATAAAACCACATACAAACCACCAACAAACAAGCAGTCATAGACTGGTACTTACGAGAATCGTCACTTGACCTATGACCGCTTGTCTAATAAAGCTGTCTCTAGAGAAGGTGCGACGCAAACCAGAAGTATCTAAGATGATTCTGTACAAACCATCAAAATCGAATGTTTGACCTCACCGTGACCTGAACGTTGACGCGATTATTGAGCCAAAATCTAATAGAGCATAGCCATCACCCTCACTGAATCACGTGGTGGTAATTTGACATTGGTTAGTTTCTTCCGTTTCGAGTTATCTCGTGTAACAAACTCTAAAAACTCGAATATTTTGACCTCACTTGTGCCTTGACCTTTGACCGATTTTGAACCAAATCTAATCAGCACTAGCCATCACTCCCTCTGATCACGTGATGTAAATTTGACATTGGGTAGCTTCTTCCGTTCTCCGAGTTAGTCGTGCCTCAAACAACAAACCATACAAACAAACAAACAAGCAGTATCATAGCTGTACTTTACGAAATCGTCAACTGTGACGTCGACCGTGTCTAATAAAGCTGTCTCTAGAGAGGTAGCACGGCAAGACAGCTTTCTAGATGATTCTGTACAAACCATCAAAAATCGAATGTTTGACGTCTCACCTGACTTGACGCCTTGGACGAATTTGACCAGTCTAATCAGCACTAGCCATCAACCCTCCTGAATCACGTGGTGTAATTTGACATTGGTAGCTTTCTTCGTTCTTCGAGTTATAATCGTACAACCAGCAATCATCGATATGATTATGACCTCACCGTGAACCTTGACACGTTGACCGATTTTTGACCAAATCTAATCAGCATCTAGTCCATCACCCTCGCTGAATCGCGTGGTTTAATTTGACATCGGTAGCTTTTTCCGTTCTCCAGGTTATCAGTGCTAACAAACAAACAAAGACAGTTTCAGTCAGACTGGTAACTTACGAAATCGTCACTTGAACTCTTTACCTTTGTCTAATAAAAGCTGTCTATAGATAAGTCCGCTGACGCAAAGCAGAAGTTTCTAGCGATGATTCTGTACAAAACCATACAAAATCGAATGTTTTGGATGTTTGACCGTCATGTGACCTTAAGATTTGACCGACTTTTGACAAAATCTATCAGCGCTAGCCACCACCCTGCTGAATCACGTGGTGTATATATGGACATTGGTTAAGCTTCTTCCGTTCTCGGTTATCATTTTTTTGGATGTTTGACTCACTGTGATTGACTTTGACCAGATTTGGAACCAAATCTAATCAGCACTAGCATACACTGATAGATGTGTAATTTGACATTGGTAGCTTCTTCGTTCTCGAGTTATCGTGATATAACAAGCAGTCATAGACTGGTACTTACGGAAATCGTCAACTTGACTCTGACCTTTGTTAATAAAAGCTGTCTCTAGAGAAGGTAGCGACCGACAACCAGAAGTTTTCTATGATGATTCTAGTAAAGCCATGAAAAATCGAATGTTTGACTCACGTGACCTTGATCGTTGACCGTTTTGACCGCAAAATCTAATCAGCACTAGCCATACCAACTCCTGATCACGTGGTGTAATTTGACATTGGTAGCTTCTTCCGTTCTCGAGTTATCTGTACCAAACCAAAAAACGATTTTGACCTCACCGTGACCTTGACGTTGACCCGATTTTGACAAAATCTAATCAGCACTAGCATCACCTCCTGAATCACGGTGGTGTAATTTGACATTGGTAGCTTCTTCGTTCTCGGAGTTATCGTGCTACAAACAAACAAACAAACAACAGAAACGGAAGGCATCATATATATTACGAAATCTTTAGATTTCGTAGTAACAAACATACAACAACATACAAACAAACAAGCAGTCATAGACTGGTACTATACGAAATGTCAACTTGACCTATGGACCTTGTCTAATAAGCTGTCTCTAAGGAAGGTACGACACAAACCAGAAGTTTCTAGGTGATTCTGTACAAACGCATCAAAAATCGAATGTTTGACCTTCACCGGTGACCTTGACCATTGACCGATTTTGAGCAAAAATCTAATCAGCAGTACCATCACCTCCTGAATCCACGTGGTGTATTTGACATTGTAGCTTCTTTCCGTTCTCGAGTTATCTGTACCAAACCATCAAAAATCGAAATTTTTACCTACTGTGACTTGACCTTTGACCGATTTGCCAAAATCTAATCAGCACTAGCATCACCTCCTGAATCACGTGGTGTAATTTGACATTGGTAGCTTCTTCCGTTTCTCGAGTTTCGTCCTACAAAACAAACAAACAAACAAACAAACAAGCAGTCATAGACTGGTACTCTACGAATCGTCAACTTGACCTCTGACCTTGTTAATAAAAGCTGTCTCAAGAAGGTAGCGACGCAAACCAGAAGTTTCTACGATGATTCTGTACCAAACCATCAAAAATCAAATGTTTTGGATGTTTGACCTCACTGTGACCTTGACCTTTGACCGATTTTGACCAAAAATTAATCAGCGCTAGCCACCACCCTCCTGAATCACGTGGTGTAATTTGACATTGGTAGCTTCTTCCGTTCTCGAGTTTCATTTTTGGATGTTTGGACCTCACTGTGACCTTGACCTTTGACCGATTTTGACCAAAATCTAATCAGCACTAGGCCATCACTCCTGAATCAAGTGGTCTAATTTGACATTGGTAGCTTCTTCCGTTCTCGAGTTATCTGTACCAAACCATCAAAAATCGAATATTTGACCTCACTTGAACTTGACCGTTGACCGTTTCGACCAAAATCTAATCAGCATTGCATCACCTCCTGAATCACGTGGTGTAATTTGACATTGGTAGCTTTCTTCCGTTCTCGAGTTATCGTGCCTACAACAACAAACAACAAACAAACATACAAACAAACCATACAAACAAACAAACAGAAACGGAACGTCAATATACTACTTACGAAATCTTTAGATTTCGTAAGTAACAAACAAACAGAAACGGTAGTCATCAATATACTTACGAAATCTTTGATTTCGTAAGTAAACAAACAAGGCAGTCATCGACTGGTACTTCGAAATCGTCAACTTACCTCTGAACTTGTCTCATAAAAGCTGTCTCTGGAGAAGGTAGCGACGCAAACCAGAAGTTTCTACGATGATTCTGTACCAACCATCAAAAATCGAATGTTTGACCTCACTGTGACTTGACCTTTGACCGATTTTGACCAAAATCTAATCAGCACTAGCCATCACCCTCCTGAATCGGCGTGGTGTAATTTGTTACATTGGTAGCTTCTTCCGTTCTCGAGTTATCGTGCCGACAAACAAACACACAACACACACGCAACAAACAAACAACACACAAACAGATGACGGAAGTCATCAATATACTTACGAAATCTTAGATTCGTAAGTAACAAATACACAAACAGAGGACGGAAGTCATCAATATACTTACAAATCTAAAGATTTCGTAAGTAACAACAGACAGAAAGACAAGCAAATAGAGAGGGTGAAAACATGACCTCTTTCATTTTCGGTGGCAGAGGTAATAAAAACAAAACTTCTCCATGCATTCATTGACACAATTTGTATTTCAACGGCTATCCTTTATACCATCATTACCTCCGCCACCAGGGTGAAGGAGGTTATGTTTCACCCTTTCTTGTCTGTTTGTCCATTTGTTACTTGCAATAAGTATATTGTTGGTCCGATTTTTGTTACTTACGAAATCTAAAGATTTCGTAAGTATATTGATGACTTCGTCCTCTGTTTGTGTGTTTGTTTGTTTGTGTGTGTGGTGTTTGTGTGTTTGTTACTTACGAAATCTAAATATTTTCGTAAGTATATTGATGACTTCCGTCATCTGTTTGTGTGTTTGTTTGTTTGTGTGTGGTGTGTGTGTGTGTGTTTGTGTGTTTTTGTGTTGGTTTGTAGCACGATAACTCGAGAACGGAAGAAGCTACCAATGTCAAATTACACCACGTGATTCAGGAGGGTGATGGCTCGCGCTGATTAGATTTTGGTCAAAATCGGTCAAAGGTCAAGGTCACAGTGAGGTCAAACATTAGATTTTTGATGGTTTGGTACAGAGTCATCGTAGAAACTTCTGGTTTGCGTCGCTACCTTCTCTAGAGACAGCTTTTATTAGACAAGGTCAGAGGTCAAGTTGACGATTTCGTAAGTTCCAGTCTATGACTGCTTGTTTTCTGTCTGTCTGTCTGTCTGATTGTTTGTCGCCTGCAGGTCACAATTTAAAAGCGATCTTCATGAAACTTCACCACATGGTAGAGTTTGCCATAGGATGAAGCTTATTGTTTTTTTGATGTCAAAAGATCAAAAGGTCAACATAGGTAAAGGTCAACACTTCGGTGAGATTTCAAAAATCCTCAATTTTCATCCAATTGACTTGAAAATTGAAGAGGATTTATATTTTCAGGTCACTGAATTAAACATCCAATTATTTTGGAGATCAATATTGACCAAAAGGCCAACATAGTCCCAAGGTCAACAACTAAGGTGGTATTTCTAAATCCTCAGTTTTCATCCGATTAACTTGAAATTTGAAGAGGATATATATTGTTGCGAATTCGCGCCGCCGGCGTGCGAACGGCCACGTGACTCGAATCGCGGCACGTCTCGCCACCGGACGGACAATTCAGTCGTGACCCTCTTGGAACTATCGCCAAGGAGCTAGTCACGGGTGGGGGTTTAACCTTACCACAACCCAGTCCGCATTCTACCCGCGCGAAATAGGGTGAATCGCCGAAAGTCGATATACCTAAGTACTCGCACGGGTAACCTACCGAGGGGTTGTACCACGCCACAGGTCGACTCCGGACACGAACCGCTTAAGCGGCTCGTTCCGTACTACAGGGATAACGCGCGGAGTTATCTGCGACCTTGACGGTTCAGATTTTATCGGCGTATCAGCCTACGAACCTTTTACGTGAAGCAAGATGGAGTTTCAACGAAGGAAGGACGCAGCGAAACGGGGAACAATTCAACACAAAGCACATTTATTTCACACACATGGATAGCACACATATACAGCCATACAGTATGCACATATAGCAATGAAACAAAAGAAACAGTGACGGCAGAGATACTACCGAATAACGCGTACACACGGCAACACTTATAACAGTTCTACTTCACAAGACAGGCGCCTCCCACAGTCATTTGCCCAAAAACCAAAGAAAAGAAAAGGGTGACTTCCCTGGTGGGCGTCGGCCCACTCCGAAGTCCGCCGACGTGGTCCCGCCTGGCCGCGACTCCGTGCCCTGGCGTGGCAGGCGATTCCTCTCCTGCGTGCCTCGCTGCCCGTGTTCAGCACTCGACGCCCCGGACCGAGTGTTCGGCGCTATCCCAGCGCGGATAGAGGGGGGGGGGGTATGGCGGACGCTCCTTCCCGCCAGCGGGGTCCTGCGACGCCCACAAAGACCAGGCCAGCGGCCTTCAG
Organism: Eptatretus atami; assembly: GCA_035128595.1. NCBI lineage: Eukaryota > Metazoa > Chordata > Myxini > Myxiniformes > Myxinidae > Eptatretus > Eptatretus atami. Next base: position 45,735,160 of record CM068964.1, read on the forward strand.
AAAGCGAGCCGGAAGACGAGAGCCAGACAACCGCGGAGCAAGAACATCCACCGAGCCTCCTCCGAGCCCTCTCACTCGCTTCACCCGTCGGCGTCTTTTATATGCCCCACGCTCCGCCCTGTTGCTCCGCCCGTTCCCTGCTCCCCCCCCTTCGAGGCGCTTCGAGAAAGGTCTCGAAAGAGGGCGTTCCTCCTCCCTGGCCGCGTCACACCGCGCGTCCACCATCGGGCGCCAGCTGCGCCTCTCCGTTCTCTTCCCCCACACAAGCGCGGAGAAGAATGGCGGGTGGCGAAGATGCAGTAGCGCAGATGGCGGAGGCGGCGCGGCCGCAGCGCGGTCGGCGCTGTGGTGGGGATGGCGTGGTTGTGGTTGACGTGGTTGGTTCAAAAATAAAGAAAGAACAGAAAACGACTGACTCAAAGCGTCGCAGCCGAATGAATCACATAAATTCCCTCTAAACAACGGGTTTGGGGCTAACTAACATGTACTTAAAAAAACCTCACCTACGGGACTGAATGGTGGTTGCGAATTTCCACAGCCGTAACATATATATATATATATATATATATATTTATATATATCTATATATATATATTTCAGATCACTGAATTCAACCACTAATTATTTTGTAGTATAGGTCCACATCGGCCAAAAGGT
>CM068964.1:45747642-45759044 GCA_035128595.1 Eptatretus atami
AAAAATAGTAATAATAAAAAAAATTTAAAAATTCTTCATCCCAAAAACTAAATTACTCATATATTCTTCATAAACTAGATAACATGTTTTAAATAAGAAATGTAAAGGGACTTGAAAAGGTACCTTGTAAATGTTTAGGTCAGGTCGTTTCTTGTAGGCTTTGAGGAGCTCAGGAGCAACAAGATATGAGTGAGGGATTCTATGGCATAGGTCTCCCCACTTTGGGCTGGAACCCCTGCATTAACTCTGTGGTATGGAGATCATAACTTCATCATGGGAAATTATTAGTAGCAAAGATTTTCAGAGGTTCAATGACATGTCCAAAGAGGATGTTTAGAGTCAGGGCATGCTGCTGTCACACCACTGCCCGATTGTGGGCCTCTATGTTTTTCTGGCTCTAATCTGGTCTTACAGCACCAGCACCTTCAATTGTTCACCCCATTCCAGACCTGCTTGTTGAACAAACTCATCGTCCAACTTACTCAATGTTTGCTCACGAGAATCGAGGTTGACAACTTACCTCCATTCTTTAATGCCCTTTTCACCTTTTCGTGGAACGATCTTCCAGCTTCGATACAGTCCTGTTGACTCCTTCGGTAATTTAAGATGCCAGCTATTTTTATCATATTGTAGACCAAGTCCTATGTTTACTTCTTCCTTGCTTTCTTCTCTCAGCTCCTGTATCATTCCTTGACCTTTACTTCCCAATGTAAGTATTTGTGCTGCTCTGGCCTCCTTCTTTCAGCTCTTTCCTGAGCAATGATTCTGCGTATTGTTCATCTCATTCAGATAAGCTGACGAATATCATGTTTGTTTGTAACACCTGAAACACAGTGATCAAGTGAGTGCAGCTGGATTTGAACGCATAACCTCTGGGAAAACAGTCCACGACAGTATATCCTTATCAATTATAACTTTCGAAGCCATGATGTTTTGTTTTCAGAAACATTTGTACGATCAAGAGGTTTTCTCTTGCTTTGTACTGTAGGGCCTATGACTCGTGAACAGTGATAGAAAGCAGCAGAGGAAAAAAATCACTGGGTGCATCAGGATAGTAAAGTCTAAGCAAAGTAAATTTACAATCTAGTGCACATATGCAAACTCGAGTACACCAACAACCAGGCTCCATCCGAACATCATTAAATGCCATACAAGGCAATGACATAGAAGCATACCTTAATGGGCTGTTTGTAACAATTACTACTTACACTGTCAGGGGTTATTCTGTGTTGAGAGGTCTGGCATTTTAAAATACCATTCATTGCAAAAAACAATTCACTTTATTTGTTTTTTTTGTTCATTTTCACAATATCTAAACCCACACAAAGAAACTGACCATAATAATACCAAACCTAGTATGACAGGCAGAGACAAGATTATACAATAATGGTAATGCACTGAGCCAAAGCTAATTACCTTGCCTGAACAGAATCACGAGGTTGAAACATAAAGGAGATGAGGATTGCTAAATCGCTGATATCCATCAAGTGATGATAAGAGGATTGCTAAAGCTTGGCAGTGCTCTATGTATTGCTCAACTGTTGTGTGTGGCACGTGGAATGGTAATGCGTATAAGCGCTTGCATTCCAAATCCAGTGTGGCCTGTAGGACTGCAGGATAGATCATTCAAATAGCCACAGCTCATTTTGTTCTAGCTAGATTAAAAGTGCTGACCAGGGTGCTGTCAACCCAAGAATTGTCACACATGACAGGTCCACACTACCACAGCACCCCTAGTGCATCTCTCGCAGCTGGTCGTGCCAGATTACTCAGCCCCATCTCTATGGCCCTGCAGCAGTAATTTCAGAGTTGAGTGACTAAGCTGTAGCAGAAACCAATAGTTTATACATATTAAGGCTGCTTAAGAATTAGTCTTACCCGGTACAAAGTCTGTTTTTATCCATTTTGTCACATTTCACCTTAGTGTTTGCTAAAGGTATTGAAAGCAATATCTAAATGTCCTTCCACTAGCTGCAAAATTCTCAAGTTGCATGTTCCAGATGCACAACATTTTGATGGTTGTGGGTGTCACACTAAGCTTTATTGTGCTCCGGGGTAATAAAAGGTGATAACATGTGATTATCATCACCGCAGCATCACAATAGTGACAGCAAAGTGAATCAACCAATGTATGCTTTTCAAGGGAAATACCAGGATAACAAGTACAAGATCACCATTTAATGATCTCGAGGGCTGTATCTTTCTTTTTCCTATCTCTAGGGGCTCAACGTTGTTATCGCTCCTCTCCTCTGGTATAGCTGTCTCTGCACTCTCAGCCCTCCAACCCTCCCCAGCTCCTCCAGGACGTATTTGTTTTACAGTTATCTTTTCATGGTTAAACTCCCAAAATCCAGGAATTATGCACACCTCCACTCTTTCATTTGTCTAATTTCCCCGTTTGTGGAACCACCTTTCTCAGATGGTTCTATCCTTCTTGAGACGTCAAGGGCTTCAAGCAAGCAGTGCATCACCATCTCATGTCAAACGCTATCCCCACACATGATATTTTATACAACCCATTAACCCTACCTAACCCAACTCTCTTACTTGCAGGTTAGGGTGTCCATTTGACCTCGAGCACCAGCACATGACTGGAAATGAGCGGTCGTATCAAAATAAAAGCCAGACAAGCGTTGAGGCTCAGGGTCTATTGTGCCTGATAAATCCGGCTGCAAAGCCGGCGAAACATTGCCTGAGACCGGGTCTGTTCTCGCTTTTTTGCTCAAATTAGCGGAGTTTATCTAGTTTTATACTCTTGGTTGGAAGCACCTTCTTCTTCTTAAAAAAAATAAATGTATACATGTATATGTGGATATACATACATATATATATGTATATATATATATATATATATATATATATATATATATATATATACTGTATATACATAATTACATATATATAATATATATACTGTAATATATATTGTTACGAATTCCGGCCCGCCCGGCGTGCGATCGGCCACGTAACTCTAATCGCGACGCGTCGCCCACCGGAATGGACAATTCAGTCGTGACCCTCTTGGAACTACCGCCAAGGAGCTAGCCACGGGTGGGGTTATCACCACAACCCAGTCCGCATCTACCCGCGCGAAATAGGTTGAATCGCCGAATGTCGATATACCTAAGTACCCGCGCGGGTAGCGTACCGAGGAGTTGTACCACGCCGCAGGTCGACTCCGGACACGAACCGCTTAAGCGGCTCGTTCCGTGCTGCAGGGATACCGAGCGGAGTTATCGTCGACCTCGACGTTTCGTGATTATTTACCGGTGCTTACACCCTTCTACCAATTTATTCCGCGATTCAAGATGGCACTTTCAAAAGGGAAAAAGACGACGAACGGGATACATTTCACACAAGGACAATTATTATAACACACAAGAAAGGGGCAGTCATGCAATTTACAGGCAATGCAATGAAAATTAATCATGCACGGGACGGGGACAAAGACACGAGCAAGGCAAAAGCACTACAACTGACTATTAGTTATTCTTTCAGAGCACTTAAACTGTTTTACTTATGGAGACTGGCGCCACAAACACACATACAAAAGCCCAAAGAAATAAAAGGAAGAGCGTGACCGTGTGGTGAGCTCCCGAGCTCGTGTCCTCCACGATTCGGCTCCGCACACGATCTGGACGGACTCCGCCACGACCACCGACCCCTCAAAGTGCCCTCGATCCAGAGCGACCCAGCCAGCACGGTCCGGCGAGCGAGGTCCAGCGAGCGAGCCTTCGCGTCCGCTCACACGCACGCCTCAGACCTTGTCGTCGCGCTCGCGTTTCTCCTCCGCGGAAAAAACTCTCCTCCTCGCTTCCTTTTCTTTCCAAACTCAACTCGCTCGCGCTCGCGTTCCGCCCCTTTTCTTCACCAAGCCCCGCCCTTGCGCTCGCGTTCCGCCTCTTTTCCACCAAGCCCGCCCCTTCTCAACTCCCGCCCTCCTTCCAGAACATGCGGGAACTTCCAGAAGGAAGGGTTTTTCCCGCCAAATCGGCGACGCTCGCACCGCGCGGTATTCTTCTTTTTCCCTTGCAGGGTGAAATCCACTGCGGCGATGCCATCGCTCGGGGAGGGGGCGGGGGCCGCCTGCTTTCCCTCGTTGAAGGCCAGGCGTCTGGCAACCGTATGCCGAGGTAGAACGCGGTGGTTGTTGAGCGGCATGGTTGGTGGTTGTTGTAATGGTGGCGTGGTTGGCGTTGTGGTTAAGGTGGTTGTTGTGGGTTGATCCAAAATAACGATAGATAAAGAAAACGGCTATCTCAAAGGATCGCAGCCGGTGAACATGGAAATTCCCTCTAAACAACGGTGGGGAAATCTAACTACACAATTACTTATCGTCATAACTGATCTAAGGTCCTTATGGTGTATTGCGAATTTCCACAGCCGTAACAATATAAATAAAAATATGTTTATATATATATATATATATATATTTATATATATTATATATATATATATAATATATAATATATATATCAACTCATGCATTCTAAATTACTTCAACTCATTCACTTAACACACTTTAACTCATTCATTTCACATTTTCATAATAAGATCCTTTTCCTCTTTCATCTCTCAAATTGATAAATGCAGGCAGTGTGTGTATGTGTCCATGTATGTGTATGATATAAACAGTATATGAATAAGTGCATGTGTATGTTTATATATGTATGCGTGTATTTGCTCCCACTGTACGTTCCCTCTCGTTGAGGAAGGTGAGAGCCGTTGCGACCACACTGGTTTCCTTTTGTATTATTATGTATCATGTTGTGCCATTATCTCAATGCATGCATGCTGTTCTTGTTCTTGTTCTTGTCGAAAATAATATAATAGGCCGGGGGCCGTGGACCTACCTTGCACCCCCCCCCCCCACCCCGCCACAATTTTTCACTGATACCACAGTGTGTCATATATATCCCAGTATCAGAAAAAAGATGTTCCCAGAAAAATAACATTTGCACTATGTTTTATTAAGCTGTTTCCATGGCAACCAATCAAAAATAGACGAATCTCACAAGATCGGCAAAATGTCAATATCTCCGTCAAATATACATAAATCACAAAATTGGTGTCAAATTAAAACATACATTTACGTTATAAAATATATTTTGTTTATGCTAATTACATTATTGCATATTAATTAAATTTGACTTAAAGACAATAATTCCCACAAAAATGCAAGATTTCCATTTTCTTTCCTTGCAATTACCACACGTCAGTTGCCAGATACAAGCCAGGTTGGCGAATTTTTTTTATATATTTTTGAATTTTTAAAGTAGATTAATTAGCATAAAATACAAAGCACAATGAATCGTTCGAAAATCATGTTAAATCAAATTAATCATTGAACTAATTACCTGGGCCTGAGATAATACATAACTGTGACTAATGATGGTTGTGGTGTTTAAAGGACACAAACTCTTTTCTGTTTGGGTAAAAGTAGTGAAAATGGTTGTAAATGCATTGATATGCTATTAGGTTCCGCCATTATGGAAATTTACATTTTTGTAAATATCTCACCTTCGGTACATGGGCATTTGTAAATGAGGGAGTCTACACATGTTTGGAGGGTCAATGAATAAGTGAACAGATTTCCTTTGTTGTCAGAGATGTTGAATAGTCTTTATGGATGATATGTTAATTATAATCCCGAATCACCAGTAAGGGGCATATATTGTTATCACTTTTTGCGTGCATGTCTGTGTGTGTCACTTTTCACTTCCGTCGATGTAAATGTGAGGTTTATGGCTCTATAGCCTGGAGGTGTAGGTATGCATGCTGTGATATCATAACCTACAGCTTACATTGCCTCTTCAGTTGTGATTGTATAATTCTTATTGTCATATGCAACAATACATTGAATAACCAATTTGATTTGTTTCTTGCAGAATAGTGCGTTGATGGCCCAATTCGTTCCCAGGAGATGAAACCTCAGAAGAGAAAGCAGGAACAGACTGATGTCAGTGCAAAAAAGAGACAGATATGTATCCTGCATTGTGAGGGAGCAAAGAGTGATGGATTCACCCTATTTGTCAGACTTGATGCTTAGTTGGAACAGTTCACTTGGTCATGTATGGCAGAGTCGATTTCAGGAAGTGGATGAAGTAAGGGTGCTCATGATAAGGGAGAAGTGTGGGGACAAGCTCTGGACGCAGGCACAACATTGACCTTGGGAAACTACCTCCATGTAGAAAGTGCTTAGAGCAGCACATCCGAAGAGCTAATTATCAAGCAGCTGTTTGGAAGCTTCTCATATCGCAGATCCAATATACCAGATGACATGCAGGAACATGGCTGGACATACACAGATGGTGTTATGGAGCCACTGTGATATCAGGCGATATTCTACCCAGAGTCGATTGGTTCACTGCAGGAGGCACTGGAAGAAGACAGTGATGATGAGGATGATGACGAGCCATGCGAATGTGAAGATTGTATGGACTCGGACATTGAATAGTATGATGCCAATGAAGGATAGCATGCAACATCAGGTTCAGAATCTGCGAACTAAGGACACTTCTTCTATACATGACTGATAGTTAATCGAAAACAGCGTGATTATCAACTGGTCGAGATTGTCAAACTCAGATGTGTGCTACGAAGTTTGCTAAGACTCCAACAGATTGCAGATCATCTACTCATAGTTTTTGCCATTGTATCGATCAACTTCATAGTAGAGTGCACATGCAGGTGACCAATGTGAAGATAAACCATTTTGTCAGATCTGGTGTGTGGCTAGTAGGCTTTCAAACATCTGGTAACTCTGGAAGAAGAGGATACAGTAAATATTTTAGATTAATGTTTTTATATCCGAATGCATTCTAAGTGTGAGATCTTCAATTACTGCACTCAGAGTGGACCATATGAATACATTTTTCTGTATATGCCTCCTTTAGCCACAACTAATTACACATCAGTTTAACTTTTGTGCCTACAGGATGGTCACTATTTCCAGCCTCTGGTAAGAAGATACATTATGATATAATGACATCCACTCACCTTATTTACATACCACTGACATTTTAAAATATTTGATTTAACTTCAAGGCCCAATCTTATCAAATATGTAGTCATGATGCTTACGTGAAACTCAAAACGGGACACATCGCTCCATGCATTCTGTTCATAGGGAATAAAGTATGTAGGAAATTCATTGTTTCTATGATTTTTGCATGTAATTAGCAATCCAAACATTTATTCTACATCTCTGACAACAAAGGAAATATGTTCACTTTATTCCTTGACCTTCAAACATATGTGTACATTCCTCATTTACAAATTTCCATGTACCAGAAGTTGAGATATTTACGAAAATGAGAAAATGAAAATGAAAATAGCAATCAATGCATTTAAAATTATTTCACTACTTTTTACTCAACAGAAAATAGTTATGTTTCCTTTAACACCAACAGACATCATAAGTCACAGTTATGTATTATATCAGGCCCAGGTAATTAATTCTATTGATTAATCTGATTTCGCATGATTTTCGAACGATTCATTGTTGTCTTTTTATGCTAATTAACCTACTTTAAAAATTCAAAAATTTTAATATATTCTTTGCCAACCTGGCTTGTATCTAGCAACACTTAAGTAATGTTTTTTTGACAAAAAACTGACATGTGTTGGTAATTACAAGGAAAAGAAAATGGAAATCTTGCATTTTTGTGGGAATTATTGTCTTTAAGTCAAATTTAATTAATATGCAAATTACGCTAATTAGCATAAACAAAATATATTTTAATACGTAAATATAAGCTTTAATTTGACACCAATTGTTGTGATTTTATGTTATATTTGACGGGATATTGACATGTTTTGCCGATCTTTGTGAGATTCGCTATTTTTGATTGGTTGCCATGGAACAGACTTAATAAAGCAGTAGTGCAAATGAGTTATTTTTCTGGGAACATCTTTTTTCTGATACTTGGGATATATATGAACACTGTGGTATCAGTGAAAAATTGTCGCAGGGGGGGGTGCAAGGTCGGTCCGACTGGCCCCCGGCCTATAAGGTATTATTGGCTGAAAGCTTGTTGCGATAAACCAGAAGCTATGTCCGTGACTCATATATATATATAGTATGTATATATTATATATACATACTCATATATTATTATGGTTTTGGGGGTAGATGGAATGATTTAATAAGGAAGTTTAGCATGTGAAAAGTTGCTTGGTCCATGGACGAGTAGAAGCATCGCGATGGAACTAAGTTAGGGAATCTGCTTAAGTGTTACGTGCCACCACACGAAGGGTGGTGTGGTGTAATTAGCCTAGGGATAAAAAATAAGTCCCCCACTACATGATTGCCCTCTGTGATTTTCTCTATGTTTTTTTTATATTGCAAGGCAGGCAGTAAAGCTGGGAAACGCGTCCCTGAAACAAAAACAACAAGAGAAGCCCACCTTCCCGGGTTTAGGGGCAAGCATGCCATGCCCCGGAGGCAGGGATATAAAGTGCAGAAGTAGAGGGAGTGATCACAAGACGGGAGAGGCATGCGCATTGCATGTGTGGATTGTGGAAGGCTCCCGTCTTGTTCAGCAGGACACATACGAGGTCGGTGTGAGGACCACACGAGGCAGGTGGCACCTGGCACCTTTGAAGAGGAAGGCTGGCACGTTCTTGAGCCGGCATGAGGAAAGCTGCTTGTGGATTGCCTGGCGTACATCTGCCCTGCGACTATAGAGCACCATTTTGCGTGCGTGTGTCCTGCTACAAGTGAAGCGTCATTCTGCCTGCGTGTGCACTTGCTGGTGGAGGCGCCTCCATTCTGGGTTCAACAGGGATCAGCTTTGGCCCAAGCTGATGAATCCAGTGTACTGAAAGGGGGGGGGGGGGGGCTTTTCATTTTGTCACCCTTTGGCTGTATTTGTGTCTGTGTGCGAGGTCTTAACCGTTGCAGGTTATTTTATTTATTATTATTGTATTATTCCTTTCACATTATTGTCTTTGTAAATATTGTGTATGTTCATTAAATGTGGTTATTTTGAAAATTGTATTTGTCCATTTGTCATGGGTTCATGGATTAAACCCCTGTGTATCCATTCCATTTCTCCGTATTCTCCTTCCGTCCGTCATTCCGAAGTACTCCTTCACCCTCCGCCATACCCTTTGAGCACGTGTTGAAACTATGTCAATCAACGTGTCCGCCTCCAAGTAATAAGAACTGCTCTGCCGTCTGGGGTGTCGGTGTTCACCACATGGCTCCGACAAATTTGGATCATGGGTTAACTTGGCCAACCACCCCCCGACTATATATATATATATTTATGATATATATATATTATATAATTATATATATATATATATATATATATACATAATATATACATAATATCTTCTTCTTCTTTCAGGCTGCTCCATTAGGGGTCGCCACAGCGGATCAACCGTCTCCATTTCGCTCTATCCTCCACATCTTCCATTGACACTCCAACCACCCGCATGTCCGCCCTCACCGCATCCATGAACCTCTTCTTTGGCCTTCCTCTTCTCCTCCTGCCTGGCGGCTCCATCCTCAGCATCCTTCTCCCGATATACTCCGCTTCCCTCCTGTGCACATGTCCAAACCATTCAATCTCGCCTCTCTCACTTTGTCTCCAAACCGTCCTACCTGCGCTGTCCCTCTAATATACTCTTCCTTATCCTGTCCATCCTCGTCACTCCAACGAGAATCGCAGCATCTTTAACTCTGCCACCTCCAGCTCCGCTTCCTGTTTTTTGTTAGCGCCACCGCTCCAAACCATACAACATAGCTGGTCTCACTACCGTCTTATATACTTTCCCCTTAATCTTGCAGCTACCCTTCTGTCACAAATCACTCCTGCAACTCTTCTCCACCACTCCATCCTGCCTGCACTCTCTTTTTCACTTCTCTCCCACCTCTCTCCGTTATTTTGGACAGTTGATCCCAAGTATTTAAACCCATCACCTTCCCCACCTCAACTCCTTGCAACCGCACCATACCACCCCTCCCTCTCATTTACGCACATGTACTCTCGTCTTACTCCTACTGACTATCATTCCCCTTCTCTCCAGTGCGTACCTCCCCTCTCAAGGCTCGCCTCAGCCTCTCCTACTCTCCCTACAGATCATGATGTCATCCGCGAACATCATAGTCCATGGAGACTCCAGTCTGATCTTGTCCGTCAACCTGTCCATCACACATTGCAAACAGGAAAGGGCTCAGAGTTGATCCTTGGTGCAATCCCACTTTTACCTCAAACCGGTCCGTCATTCCTACCGCACACCTCACCGCTGTCACACTGTCTCATACATATCCTGCACTATCCTCACATACTTCTCCACCACTCCCGACTTCCTCATACAATGCCACAACTCTCTCTTGGCACCCTATCTATAAGCTTTCTCTAAATCCACAAACACACAATGTAACTCCTTCTGGCCTTCCCTATACTTCTCCATCAACATTCTCAAAGCAAACATCGCATCAGTGGTGCTCTTTCCTGGCATAAACCCTATTGCTGCTCACAAATCGTCACCTCTCTTCTCAACCTAGCTTCCACTACTCTTTCCCACAACTTCATGGTGTGGCTTAACAACTTTATCCCTCTGTAATTTCCACAGCTCTGCACATCACCTGTATATTATATAATATATATATAATATATATGTATATATATTAAATTATAATATTATATTATATTATATATATATATAAACACACACACACACACACTAAAGTGGATCGGCTTGCTATGCTCACCTCACCCCAGACGTCGCTACAGTGGACAACACTGCCACATTATTAAAAACATCACTGCAACGTACACGCCACGTAATTTAAAACACCCAGCACCCAAGTGCCATGTTATTGCCATGTTTAATAACATGCCATGTTATTATTAAAACACCCCACTGCCATGTTATTAAAATTACCTCACCTCCATGTAATTTAAAACACCACACCACACGTCGCTATGGAGATGGGCTTCTTTTAATTGAGGATAATGACTGAATGTGAGTTGCTATGTTGTCATGATTTACATCAATCATATTCAAAATTTATTTTCTTCAAATTTATTTGTAAATTAATGTACATGGCTCACAAAGTGGGTATGCTGTGGTATGTTAGTGGAAATCACAAAAACTAACTTCATCGGGATAATAACTATTATGAAGGCATACTTGACAAACCATCAATGGTTCAGAAATGAACAGTGGACATCTTGGGGAACCTGGGAAACAGACCGCAATAATCATACTCTCCATTCCCCTGTTTTATTAAAGATGAATTAAGGCAAAAACAGAACTAGGGTATTTTAACCTTAGAAATGTAACAGTTTGATTGCTAAAAATTTTATTTTACTGTAAGTCTTTCATCTCACAACCAACTTGATGGCCAGTTATTTTGAAGCCTCGCTTAAGAGCTATGAGACCCT
>CM068964.1:45779119-45794020 GCA_035128595.1 Eptatretus atami
ATGGACTGTTGGTGGCTGGATCATGGTTTCAGCGCCCACAAGCTCATCGCTGGACTTGGCATTCCAACGCTGGTGGTGTGGCAAAGGAGATTAACTGCTCTATGATGGTCGATTGAGGATGATTCAGAACTGCAGGGTCTACCTAGAGTGCTCAATTCCTCAATACTGACCACTGGTTTGTTGCAACTCTTAAGTTGCACCTTGAATCCAGGAGAATGGTACCATCCCAGCTGGATGATGGCAAGCTCAAGGATGAGAGGGTAGCTGAGGAGTTTGCGAGCAGGCTGAGTGGAGGTTTGGGGGGTCTGGGTGCTTTGGGGGATCCTGAAGAGTTGTGGAGTGCCTTCAAGCCCACCATCCTTGATGTTGCCGGTAGATGTCTTGGAACTCACCGGAAGGTGAAGAATAATTTTGTCTCTCAAGGAACACTGGATGCCATTGCCCAGAGTCGCAGGGCCAGGCTGAATGGCAGAGCTGAACTGTTCAGGGAGCTGAGGCGTAAAACTTTACATGTGCTAAGGGTGGACAAAGGGTGGACAACGCAAATTATCTTCGTAAATGTGTACCACGTAGCGCCGCTCCCGGTGGTGGTGAGAGAAGGTATTACGAGTGACCGTCAGAACCCTCAATTGTTTCACGACTCACGAGTAAGAGGACTCCGTGTTATTTTCACACTCGCTTAGCCGATGTTGCTTTAGCCTCGATTGCAAAAAAATTCAGAGTAATTCCCGTTTTATTGCCTTTTCTGCATTGGAAAGGTGTATATACAGCAGCATGAGCGTCGTTCCACCTTATCATGCCATTCTTCCAAGTATATCTCAGAATAATGACAATAGCATATTAATAATAATATTAACATGACAGTATTGCAAATTAATAATAGGACCATAATTGGTGGAAATAAAAAGAACAATGTGATCCTCAAGCCATTCCCATACAATATAATGGCATCTGCTCTTGCATATGGTAGCTTAGCTGCCAGGGTAACTATAATTTCTTAGAAGCACAGCTGTGCCCCTCTTCCAGGACACTGGTACTCATTTCACCAACCTCAGAGGGATAGCAGGCTGAATCAACCCCACTTGGTGTTAATTCAGCAGCCAAAAGGGCTCAAACTCAGGACTCTAAGACAGCCACCCCAACCATGAAACCAACACCAGGCTTATGTGATGGTAGTAGTTGTAACTATGTGATAATACATTAAATCTTCTTGCGAGTAAAGTATTATAATGATGTTGCATTAATGGGTTAACTGCCTGGACGCAGCTGAGGTTGTGGATCTATATTCTAGATGTATGTAATCTACTGATGTGGATCCGTGATTGAGGTTGTGGATTCGCTGTTTGTGGAGGTCCTGGGCTGAAAGGATAGAAAGCTCAAGGAAGAAAGATGTCCAGCTGATGATCCATGCAGTCGGGAAACCAGTCAATCGCTTTCAGGTTGAGGTTTTTACTTTAGGTAAGGGAACGATGTTTTGAGGTTTACAATTTAAATAACGATACATAGCACGATATCTCAAAAAGTTGTGGACGGATTCGGATGAAACTTGTGAACACATTGGGTGTGTGACAAGGAAGAATTGTTTCAATTTTGGTGAAGATCTGGATCCGGATCTGAGAATTTTTTAAGTGATTCTTCACCATTGAGAGATTGGGCTAAACTGAGATATAGCACGCTATCTCAAAAAGTTGTGGATGGATTTGGATGAAACCTGGTAGACAGATTGGGGGTGTGACCTCGACGAATTGATTCGATTTTAGTGAAGATCCGAATCCGTATTTGGATACCCAAGTGTCTGATCTGCAATGATTGTGCACCACAGTTTGAAAAATCCCAGGGTATATTTCTGCTCGTTAGCACCGGTTCCCACTGATCCACAAAATTATTTAATCTTCAAAGTGATTCTTCACCATTGAGAGATAGGGCACGATATTTCAAAAATGTATTGGGCCCGATATGTTCTCGTGGATCAGGCATTACGTGGCCGAGGTATGCGCTCTATTGATTGCCCTTCTTGTTATTTACATGAGGAGGTTGGGTGGCGGTTGTGGATGGAGTGAGGGCGGATGCTAAATTGAGGACATTTAATTGAGAAAAGGAAGAGAAGAAGGGAGCATGATATAAATGGAAATTATGGGAAGTGCATGAGTAATAGAGAGAGAATGGAAAAAATGTTGAAGATGTAATTTAGGGAAGGGAAGCAGACAGTGAGATCGGAGAGGTAGGGGTTGGGGGAGGGGGAGGTGTCTTAATTCCACAATATATGCCAAGATAAGGAAAAAGTCTTGGAAATACTTTCAGTATAATTCAGTGCATCATCATGCAAGCAAGCCTGGTGTTGGCTTCACGCTGAAGGTGGCTGGTTTAAGATCTTGGGGTCTTGAGTTCAAACCCCTGTCATGCTGTTGAAGTAACACCAGGTGGGTTGATGCAGCCTGTCATCCTTCAGAGGTTGGCAAAATGAGCACCAGCTTATGGGTAAGGGGCATTGCATCAGTATCACAGCTGTGCCCCCAGACAATGATGTAGTCAAGGAGCCACAGGCTACTTACAAATAAATAAATTATGCTGGTCCTATGCATATCTCTCATTGGTGAAGAATCAATTTTAATAATTTGATTATCTAGATCCAGATCCGGATCTTCACCAAAATCTAATAATTCCTGCCTTGTCATGCACCCAACCTCTCCACTGAATTTCGTCCGAATCCCTCCAAAACTGTTTGAGATATTTTGCACACAAACAAGCAAGAAAGATATGCATAGCACAAGACTTGCAAAATCCAAAAAACGAATTTGACCTTAAAAATAATTGGTGGTTGAATTCAGTGACCAAATGTGCAAATCTTCAAATTTCAAGTTAATGGGGTGAAAATTGAGTATTTTAGCAATTTCATCCAAGTTGTTGACCTTTTGGTCTTTGTTGACCTCAAAAATAATTGGCTGATTGAATTCAGTAACCTAAAATATAAATGGTCTTAAAATTTCAAGTCAATCGGATGAAAATTGACAATTTTAGGAATTCTGCCAATGTTGAGCTTTTTAGCCTACGTTGACCTCAAAAATAATTGATCGTTGAATTGAGTGACCTGATGTGCAAATCCTCTTCAAATTACAAATCATGGGATGAAAATTGAGGATTTTAGAAATCTCACCTAAGTTGTTGACCTTTGGCCTATGTTCACCTTTTGACCTTATGACCTCAAAATCAATAAGCTTCTTGCTTATGACAAACTCTACCATTTCATAAAGTTTTGTGAAGATTGGTTGAAAATTGTGACCTGTAGACAATTGACATACAGACAAACAAACAGAATCACAGACCAGACCAACCAACATACTTGCGAATCTTCAATGTCCCCCTCGTCATTCTGGGAGGAGTCATCCTTTGTTGGGGGGGGGGGGGACAGCCCCAATAAAAATGTCTGTTGCCTCTTCCAGGACCAACAGGCATCTCACCACCATGGGTTGCACACGCCGGCCAGACATTTTGTGATTGGCGTTTTTGGAGCATGTGACGCTTTGCTGTGTGCCTTTTTGTGACCGCAAGTCCTCACCTGGCCCCACCTGCAAACAATAGGTGTTTACGCATACAACATTATCCTGACTATCCTGTCTATAAATTATATATGCCACCTCCTCAGCATCACATTTTACAAGAAAATTTATTCTGAGAGGTGCCTGATGCATGGCAATCTAACCTACTCAAAACACAGGGACCATGTTACACTTACCAGTCTATAGCTAAGAATCGCCCACTCCCCCTTCCCTGTAACAATATGTACGTTTCTTAAGAGGAATACATTTGATGACATCAATAAAGTTTTACTACACATCTCCACTCTTTTGTTCCTCTTTTCTCTCTCATCCAAGAAAGTGCCTTCTTGAGGCTGTTAAATCCCACTCTTCCTTCCAGGGATTCAAGCTAAGTGATGCACCACTATCTCATTTCATCCCCCATTCCTCCCCATGGTCTTTTCAACCCCCATGAGCACAACCTAACCAAACATTCTTACTTGCAGGTTATTGTGTTTTATTTCCCTTGTTTGTCATGTCCCCCTGTAGCCCCGCTGTAAGTACTGTATGTGGCAATTTTACCCCCTGTCTCCTCGCTGTGCCACGTCCCAAGATTTTAGACACCAGCATTAAGAAATACCAAAACAAAGGTGGGACTTGGTTGCTGAGTCCCTTCTTTGAATCCTGAGTCACAAGACCTCGAGTTTAATTCGAGTTTTGAAATGCTTTTGCAAGTCAGAATCAAACACTGGTTATCCCTCATCCACTTCTTAAGTCTCCTCGTTGTTTTATTTGGTTGTAATAAATGTGCAAATGTCTTTTAGCATTTGCTTTTCCCTTGAGACAATCTCAGCCTCTTCACCAATATGAATATAGTCTTTGCACGAGATGTGAAATAAGAGTTCAAAGCAAGCATGATTGGTTGAACAAACTCTTTCCATTATTTTTTTGTGCATTTGCTGATGACATATAATCATGGGTTTCTGTTGGACAGGATTGTGACTTGACATTTAACAAATCAGTAATTTTAATCAGTAAAATGAGTGCTGCTGGGCATTAGCTACATTCAATCATTCGAAGCGGCACAGTTCAATTTCCGTCATCCATATCCTATTCTACGTTGCCTTTTTCTCTGGACAGGATTACCATTCAGGTTTCTGGCCTTTTGCCATTAATGCAGATGATACACTGCTCTACTCCAATAACTAATAATAATAATAAAAAAATAATAAAGGCAGTTAATTGGCTGTAAGGAAGGGAGGGTAACGAAAACACAAAAAAGAAGAAAAAGAGCAATCAGAGATTGCAGACTGTCACCAGGACTTTTGTGTGGTGTTTATGTACTGGTGTGTTACCTAATTAATAAGAGACATAACTAGAACTGCCACTTTATAACTCCTGGCAGTGATAACCGGGTACCAAGACGTCCCGATTTGAGGCAACCCCGCTTTGATCGGACACCTGACCCTGACCCATGACGTTTATTATTATTCAAATGAATTCAGAATGGGATTAAAATAAATTCAATTCAAATCAAATGCAAGACCAAACACTGTAGGTACAGTCCTCCATTGGAGCAATCAGAAGGAACCCAAACAAGCAAGAAGCAAAAATGAAGTCATCAGGAGGAACCTGCATAGGACTCGCAATTCAGATGCTACTCCTCTACCCTCAAAGCCATCCAGGCACAGCCAAAAGAGCCTCATTCAAAAAGAAAAAGAAAAAAAGAAACCAGATCAAACAAATTAAATAATTCTGGTTGCCAAAACATGCGTCCAATCAAGTTGAAATACAAGACATGTATTCGTCATCACTACTAGATCAAAGAAGTGAAGTTTCACGTTGATTGATTAAGCGGTTCCAGAGAAAACATTATTTAATGTTTTTCTTCAATCCAATATGGGTGCCAAACCATGTATCCTATCAATTATTCCTAAACAAACTTGTACAACCCTGGCTTGGGGAACATTTGTGTGAAGTTTCCCCTCGATCTATCCAGCCGTTCTGGAGAAGAAGATTTTTTTATAGGTTTATGGAAAATCCAATATGGCTGCCAAACCATGTGACCTATGACGTCATATGTGTGAACCTTTTGTTCCTCATGGATAGGCAGTCACACGTGTAAAGTTTCGCCTCGATCTGTTCAGCCACTTCATAGAAGATTTTGGAAGGTTTTTAAAAAAAACAACCATTTTGACTGCCAAATCACGTGACCGATGACAACATCAACTTTTTTTTTCTGTGGACCATTTTATCCCTAGATGACCCTCAAAACTTTTCATACTGATCAGATGTAGTATGAAAAGATCAGATACATATGCAATTAACACGTCATAGCGAAGGCACCCGCGACGTCATTAAAAAAAATCACACTAAGTCCCCATGAGGAATATTTGCTATGTGCCAAGTTTCAATTTTTTCCTTGGTGCAGTTTCAGAGACACAGAGGGCCAATGTTTTTCCATTTTTCCAACATGGCTGCCACACCACGTGACCAATGATGTTATAATTATCGTTGGAAACATTCTACATGAGTATTCGCTCCTCTGGTGAAAATTTCATCTCAATCCAACAAGCGGTTGCAGAGATAACAAATAAACAAGAAGAAGACATCATGCAAATTTCAAGTGAATGGGATGAAAATTGAGGATTTTAGAAATACCACCTTAGTTGTTGACCTTGGGCCTATGTTGACTTATCCGTGTTGACCTCAAAAATAATTGGCGAGTTGAATTCAGTGACCGGAAGTATAAATCCTCTTCAAATTTCAAGTCAATCGGATGAAAGTTGAGGATTTAAAAAATCTCACCTAAGTTGTTGACCTTTGGCTTATGTCGGCGTTTTGACCTCAAAAACAATAGGCTTGTTGCTTATGCCAAACTCTACCATACGGTGAAGTTTCGTGAATATCGATTTAAATTTGTGACCTGCAGACGATTGACAGACAGAGAGAGAATAACAAAATCGACTGACCAATATACTTGAAAAAATCTTCAATTTTGCAAGTAAGAAACAAACACAGAGAGAAACAGACAGACAAACAAGTGGACCCAAATGCAATACCCTCTCCTTTGACGAGAGTAAAAATAACAAACTTACAACACAAACACAGGCAATACCCTTGGAGCTTTCTTGTATCACCCTTCCCCCACCAGCACACATCCATCCATCCATCCATCCATCGGGACCATACTCTGGACAGAGCGTCGGTGCTGCCGAAGCAGTCTCCTGGGCTATTGGGCACAAAACTGGACAAGTCGCCACTCCGACACAGAACAGCACACACATCTCCTCTAGTTTAGACATTTATGAGCTAACTCACAAGCATTCCTGCATTAAAGTGTCTCTTTGTTGGTTGAGTTGGTTGGATGAGGGGAGGGGAGGGATTCATAGGTGAAGCACACATCACCAAGGCAATATCAAAAATTAAATTCATAACTGCATTTGAATGTTCACCTTGGAAAAAGGAAGAAATAACGTTACAATAACATTTGGAAGCGAAACCTGTGCATCGAGTGGAGATTGCTGGAAGTTGAAAAGGGAAGGGTGCTGGGGAGAGAAGTGAGAAGTTTGTCCTGTTGTTTTTTTGTTTTTGTTTTTTTACACTCCATGTTGTATTTATTTATCGTCCAGCATGACCCTTGCCAAAAAACTGCTTCCGTGGAATCAGCGCTCTGTAACAGAGAGTATGTTACCATGATCAGAAATAAAGACCAATTACGGATTCGTAATATTACAAGAAGCCAGCGTAACACCACACACACACACACACACATCACACACACACACACACACACACTTGTGCTTTGCCGACATCGGAATTTTTTCTGGAATCGGCAGGTTGGAGTCAGTGTGATGAAAAAACTACAGTAGTTACTGTATACAACCCAAAAACCTTGAGTAGCTTTCACCGAAAAACAACGTTGCATTTATTAAGACATTTTAGAGATATGTTCACAATCATTATTATTGTTTATGAACAGCTGTGTATGATGGGTGGAAAAAACAATTTGGTTGGTAATTTAGAAAACATGTAAATACCACAAATGGCTTGGAAATCTGGTGTTATTTCACAACTAACTCAGGGTGACGGAGCAAGAACCACTCGCTCAGGATGACGGAGCACGAACCACTCGCAAAGAGTGAGGGAGCACGCATGAACCACGCGCCGAGTGGTACGGAGCATTGATCCACTCGCTCGGGTTACGCAGCATGAACCAATCGCTTAGGATGATGGAGCACGAACCACTGACTCAGTGTATGGCACCAACACTCGTCAGTGTGAAGAGCAGGAACACCGTCTCAGTGTATCACAGCACAACCACCGTCTCAGGTGACGCAGCACAACCACTAGCTCATGTGACGGAGCAGAACCACTCGCTCAGTGTGACCACCAGCCAACCACTCGCTCAGGGTGACGGAGCATGATCCACTCGCTCTGGGTGACGCAGCATGAACCAATCGCTTTAGGATGATGGAGCACGAACCACTGACTCAGGGTGATGGAGCACCAACCACTCGATCAGGCGTGACGCAGCACGAACCACTCGCTCAGTGTGACGGAGCAGGAACCACTCGCTCAGGGTGACGCAGCACGAACCACTCGCTCAGTGTGACGCAGCACAACCAATTGTTCAGGGTGACACAGCACAAAACACTCACTCAGGGTGACACAGCACGAACCACTCGCTCAGTGTGACGCAGCACGAACCATTCGTTCAGGGTGACGCAGCACGAACCACTCGTTCATGGTGACAGCACGAATCACTCGCTCAGGGTGACGGAGCACGAACCACTCACTGAGGGTGTGGAGCACGAACCACTCGCTCAGCGTGACAGAGAACCAACCACTCGCTTAGGGTGACAGAGCACGAACAATTAGCTCAGGTGACGGAGCATGAACCACTCACTGAGGGTGATGAGCACGAACCACTCGCTCAGCGTGACAGAGAACCAACCACCGCTTAGGTGACGGAGCACGAACAATTCGCTCAGGGTGACGGAGCACGAACCACTTGCAAAGAGTGAGGAAGCACATGAACCACTCGCTCAGTGACGGAGCATAAACCACTCCCTCAATGTACGAAGCATGATCCACTCGCTCTGGTGACGCAGCATGAACCAATCGCTTAGGATGACGGAGCACGAACCACTCGCTGAGGTTGATGAGCAAGAACCACTCCCTCAGCATACAGAGAACCAACCACTCACTTAGGTGACGAGAGCACAAACAATTCGCTCAGGGTACGTAGCACGAACCACTCGCTGAGGGTGATGAGCACAAACCACTCCCTCAGGGTGACGGAGAATGAACCACTTGCTTAGGGTGACGGAGCACGAACAATTCGCTCAGGGTGACGGACACGAACCACTTGCTCAGGTGATGGAGCACGAATAATTCGCTCAGGGTGATGCAGCACGAACCACTTGCTCAGGGTGATGGAGCACGAACAATTCGCTCAGGTCGGAGCAGCACGAACAATTCACTCAGGTGATGCAGCATGAACCACTTGCTCAGGGTACACAGCATGAACAATTCCTCAGGGTGACGCAGCACGAACCACTTGCTCAGGGTGATGGAGCACGAACAATTCGCTCAGGGTGACAGAGAACCAACCACTCGCTCAGCGTGACAGAGAACCAACACTCGCTCAGGTGACAGAGAACCAAACACTCGCTGAGGTGACAGAGAACCAACCACTCGCTTAGGGTGACAGACATGAAACAATTTCTCAGGGTGAAGAAACAACCACCTCGCTTAGTGACAGAGCATGAACAATTTGCTCAGGTGACAGAGAACAACCACGCTGAGGGTGAAGAGAACCAACCACTCGCTAGGGTGACAGAGCACGAACAATTTCTCAGGGTGACAGAGAACCAACCACTCGCTGAGGGTGACAGAGAACCAACCACTCGCTTAGGTGACAGAGCATGAACAATTTGCTCAGGTGACGAGAACCAACCACTCGCTGGGTGACAGCTATGGATAGGCAGTCCCTCTGGGGACAGGGCTGAGTGGGCAATGAATACATTAAATGCTTATAGCTCAATGAAGCCGGTAAATTTTGCTACATTTCTAAATTTTTTGTTCACTCTATATAATTCTCCAAGCAGTGGAACAAGAAGATTTCAATGCTTTGGAAATTTCACATATTCTTGTGTATGTATGGAGGGAACGTAGCCTTGCTTGCGTAAAGTAAATAGGTGTATCGGCTTAGTTATGAGACTGGTTATTTCATGAAATTATCAGATTTCACAACAGATTTTGAAGTTTATTGAGTCCAGGCGATATCCGATCCTCAAAACCGAAATAATATTTCGATTATATACTTTGATTAGTCCGTGAGAGTAGATCGTGGAAAATCGTATTATTCATGCATGAAATCCCTCCAAGCTCCTAATTTGAAAACTATAGTACTTACAAAAGCGATGTAGACAGCGATTTTTAGCTATGATGAACAGACATTCGATAATCCATCCATCCATTGGGACCATACTCTGTGTAGAGCGTTGGTGCTGCCTAAGCAGTGTCCTTGGCTATTGGACTCAATCCTGGACGGGTCGCCACTCCGACACAGTATACCAGCATGCTGGCACTCATTTTGCCGACCTCAGAAAGATGACAGGCAGAGGCATCCCCCACCTGGTATTAATTCAACATATGAGTGGGATTTGAACTCAGGATCCTGGGATCCCAAGCCCACCACTTTAACCATTAAGCCAAAACCAGGCATACATTTGATAATATGAGTGAGAAAGGTGAAAAAAAAACTTTATCATTAAGAAATCATTGCGGCCTGTTCCAGCTCAAGACATTGTTGAGCAGGCCAAAAACATATGGCAGATTCAGACCCCAGAGAGGTTACCCAGGAGACGCCTTAAGACCCCAGACAGCGAGGTGGCCGAGGATCGTCTGATGAAGGATATAATTAAATAAGGCCGTTAATTATCTTCAAAAGGAGTGTTTTAATTAACTCAAACACCCAATTTCCAGTAAGGCACTTCCTTGAAGTTTTCTTGGTATGCATGCCAGGTTTCAGGCTGCTAGATTTTATGGTTTTGGAGTTATTGAGGAGACATACTGACACACACACACACTCACACTCACACTCACTAGTATTGAATGGGTCAAAATGTCAAAAGGCAAAGTTATAGTAATTATAAATAGCCCTCATTTGTCCAGCGTCCAGCACGGGAACACAGGTTATTTTGTTCATGCCTTTGAGATGGGTTCTAGAAATGTGGTTGCTCGGGGAAAGCCGATTACATGGAGACCCATCCCTGTAAAATGTTTATTTCTCGGCAGGGAAAATGACCAAAAGTGGTCAGGGCTTCTTCGGTAACCGCAGAGTGATAATGATAACGGTACATAATGACAGTGATAATGGCACATCATGATAATGGTGCAGAATGACAGCACGCCAAGCGCAAGAGATGGTGCATAATGACCGTTTTTTAAAAATCACTTATGTTTATTTATTTACCATTGAGCTTCAGTGTGTGTGTCCAAACCATAACTTTTTTACCATTTGAGCTTTTGTCATCAAATCTTCAACAAACCTTTATTATGAGAATATGGAGAATACAAATTAATAAAATATACAAATATATATTTTTACCTGTTGTTTTCATCAAGTTTAGTTAGAGTACAAAGGGGACACAGACAAGCTTTGCATTTTGGGATGCTTTCTCATTGTACTGTGTTGTGCAGTTCTAACATTTAAAAAATATGCAGATGAAGTTGTTCGGTTTTATATTTATCAACCAAATGTTTTGTTTCATTAATTGTTGTCAAATCATCAAAAGTTTTTTTTTTTAAACAGGATTCTCAACCTTCCTTGTACTCAGCAGTTATTGGAAGCAAACACTACATGCAGCTTCTGTTTGGTATAGGCTTTAATCATTGCAAGAGATGGCTTTGCAGAGCAACGTGAAATTGAAAAGACAAGGTTTGAATGGATACTTCTTGGTGTGAATGTGGGTACATCAAAATTTCCACCCCATCTGCACGATTGATATGTAGATGACCGAAAAGCAATTGGGATGTGTTTGCAGAACAAAACATAGAACAGCCTTGAGTTGGGAAACTATTTTCCTTGTGAAAAACTAAAAGCAATCGGGATGCGTGCTTCTTGAAAACTATTTTCCACGTGACATTTACAATCTACAGCTAGTCCAGAGGAGAGTTTCTCACAGATTGGTTTTGCGAGAAATATCACAATGCACCAATCATCCCTTTCCGCCTGGATCGTCTTCATCTGAAGTTGCAGTAGAAAATTGTGTTTCATGTGACTTGTTTGTGCGAATCGAAAATACGATGTTATAAACTGTCGTTTAAATAAATTATGCTGTTTATTTCATTTTAGTCACATGTTTTCAGAACATAGAATATATAAATAAGGTGAGCATGTGAATAGCATTTCTGACCTCATGGTCTTCCTAATGGAGGATCAAATCTTCCAGCTTGAGTCTTCAGGAATTAAATGAGAGAAAGAATGAGTGAAACAAGGTCAATGAATGATGGAATTAAGATATAAATTTTGAAAAAAAAAAATTAAACTGTTATATTTATTGTACTCCCTAAATGTTTCCTTTTATCATCATTAGTCAGTACTGCACATGAAGCAACGCGAATCAATTTAGCCACTCATCCCCTTGAAGAAAGCAGGTATCGATTTTCAGAATTCAAAATGCAGAAGTTTAGTGTTTCATTATATTTTTATGTCGGTGCTTTAGCTTTCCTTTTCTAGCATTGGTTGAGCCAACATCTGCTACTCCACCCGAAGATGAAAGGGAGAAAGAGCCCAATTAAACGGACACACACTTCACCCCTTGCCGGCATATATATGGCAAACCTACAAATATGAAAACATCAACACTGTACATTAATTTATTTTACTTATTATCCCGCCCCCAGGAGGGAGGGAGCGGGATATTGTAATCGTCCGGTTTGTTACTTGGCGAAATCTTCGATTTTGTCAAGTATGTTTGGTCGTTCCGTTGTTGTTTGTTTTTGTCCGGTCGTCTACAGCCCAAACGGCTGGACCAGTCGTTCTTAAATTTTTACACCTGATAGGCAATCCACCTGAGACGGTCCGTGTCCAAACCGTCTTAATCGGACTAAACGTCACGACATGACGTCACACAACGAAAAACACATTTTTGGACATAACTCAGTGACCGGAAGTCGTAGCGACTTCCTGTTGACGCCAAAACAAACTTCAATGGAATATCTAAATGTTTAAAAATGCATGTTAGTACAAATTATGCACAGTTTCGCAAGCGTATGACGTCAAAGTTTTTAGCTATTGGCGTGATTTAAAAAAAATTCTATTCGTTCGACAGGTCACAATTCTTAACCGATTTGGATGAAATTTTAACAGCTGATAGAAATCCACAGTGCAAAAAGATATGTGACTTTTGGTGATGTTCAAGATCAGGATCTGGATTTGCATCACTTTATTATCGCCCATTATAAACCAATGGGGAATTTTGTGAATTACACATGGCTATTTCTCAAACAGTTTTGCACTTATATATTGAAACTTATACTGTCATTTATGCATGTAATATTAACATGTGTACAAAGTTTGATCGAAATTGACCCAAGGTAAGGTCAGGGTCACCCAAAACATGAAAAACACATATAAAATACATATTTTGTTTTACAACATATTTCAAACCTGATAACGGGATCGTAAAGCTGGTTGAAAAGCATGTTCCTAGGTATTTCAATATTTTTCTACGATCGGAATGAAGGCAACAAGCACCGATGATAAGTTTGTTGAATGTCACATGGTGGCTTTAAATGAGTTGTGAAAATTTTCAATCTGCTGCCGTTCCCATGACAACGCGCGCCTGATAATTGTTATTTGTGACGTCGCGTCATTTTATTAATGTACGAAAAAAACACCACACATTCCATGACATTACAGCTTGGACCACCACACGAAAGGTCAACTAATTCGCCAAGTGTCGTGCTAAGCACGATTTTTCATTTGTCTGTTTGTTTGTTTGTCTGTCTGTCTGTTAGCAACTTTACGGCAAAACAGCTTTAGCAAACACTATCAAATTGAATCCACAGGTGGGCAATGAACCTTGGACGACCCCATCAACTTTTGGGTCCAATTGGATCAAAGGTCACAAAAAGATCAAAATCGTTTTTCGCTCATAACTTCGTCAAAAATGATCTGATTTACTTTAACTAAGACTTATAGTGAACCTTATTCTATTAGTCACTTATAATCCTACCCATTCCTATAGTGAAAAATGCATATTTGTGAAGATCGGTAGGGTCCGAAGTTTTGGGGTCATGGTCATCAGTCAAAATTACAAATTTTCCATTAAAACTAAAACATGGTTACGAAAATACAACTTTAACGGGAAACTGCTGGCTCAAACACTGTCACCAGGTGGGTAATGAACCTCGGACGACCCCATTAACTTTTGGTTCCAATTAGGTCAAAGGTCAAGGTCAGGTCACAAAAAGTCAAAATCGTTTTCGCTCATAACTTCGTCAAAAATTGATGCCGATTTACTTCAAACTAAGCTTATAGTGAACCTTATTCTATTTGTGACTTAAAATCCTAACAATCCTATAGTGATAAATGCATATTTGTGAAGATCGGTAGGGTCTGAAGTTTTATGGTCATAACTTCGTCAAAAATGGTTTAATTGACTTCAAACTAAGACTAAAATATTCCTTATATGAACATTCAGGTTAAGGAAGGATGTAATCCAAATTTAATTTGATCCCCAAAATAACTTTATGCCTTAAATGGGCGGGATTTGTTGTGACTGGCACCACTTGTTGTAATTTGCAGTTGCTTGGCCTTCCTAAATGTAAACATGTAAGGCACACCATTTTAAAATACTGTTAAAAATAGGCACAAGTTCATCTTGATTGTATCATAAATGCTCAATGTAACCTGGCCCTTTGATAGATCAGGTCAGGTATGGGAGCATGAGCCAGAGTAGCGCGTCGCTGCGTCCACTTTCCGCCGGGACTCCAGGGGCCTCTTTCTGGCCATACTCCAGGCAAACGCCTGGCCCATCTCCATATCCTTAAGATGCTGATCAACCTGCTGCAACCACGAGGCACGTGGTCGGACCTTTGGCCTCCTCCACTCACGAGACTCCCTCGCTGAGAGAATCTGGTGAGCAGGATCAGCGTCAGGAAAATGAGCCACATGTCCATACAGCTGCAACTGACGCTCACGGACTATGCAGGTAACAAATCTCATTTGAGTCTCTCTCAGCAACCGCTTCATTTGGACACAAAGTCCGACCAGCGATAGCCAAGGATTCTCCGAAGAGACCTGGTACCAAAGGAATTAAGTAACCACCTCAGATCCCTGGTCAGAGTCCAAGTCTCACATCCATAGAGC
>CM068964.1:45867186-45888538 GCA_035128595.1 Eptatretus atami
AAATAAATATGTGCATAAATGTGTCTGTCATAAAGAAAAAAAGCTTCCCATAAGAGAGGGGATCTATTCGTCACCCTTCTCAATGCATCACATTTAAAATCCCATTAGACATGGGGATGGGGATAATCTAAACATGCATTTAAGGAAATAACTGTCTGAGGACCTGGATGTGTGGATGCACTCATCAGACCAGATTCTGAAATCGTAACAAGTTAAATATATATATATATATGTTACGGCTGTGGAAATTGGCATATACACCATAAAGGTCCGTAGGTAGATATATTTCTGAAGTACATGTAGTTAGCCCAAACCCATTGTATAGAGGGAATTAATGTGATTCATTCGGGCTGCGATCTTTGAGTTAGGCGTTTTTCTGTCTCTTTATTTCGAACCAACAACGCCAACCACACTTCACGCACACACGCCAACAAGCACCACTCCAACAACGCAGCACGCCACCCTCACAACACCACCAGCTCAACCACGCTACCTACACCAACGAACGCCATCCTCCGCGGTCCGCGTACGACGGTTTCCGCGTGGGAACCGTCGAACGCGAGACGGGGAAGGAGAAGTCCCCAAAGCGAGCGGCGTTTTCCCGCTATTTTTCTTCCTTGGCCCGGCGCCAAGTGATTCGCTTCCCCCCACAAGCCGAGGTGGAGGAGGAGAGGAACGCCCCCTTCTCGAAGCGCCTCGAAGGAAGGTGGAGGAGAACGGGGCGGGCGCGGGCGTTAAGAGCGGAGGCGGATGAGGCTTTCTCTCTTCTCGTCGTCGTTGATTCGGCTCTTTCTGCCTTTCTCCTTGGTCGTCGTTTCTTGCTCTGCTCCTTCTGCTTGGAGTTCTTTCTGCTCACTACGCTTGGTCGTTGATTCTCTCTGCTCGCTTCCCGGGTTCGCACTCAAGAGAGCTCGCGGACCACGGCGAGGACGGTCGCCAATGATGAACCACAGGGAAGTCGACTTCCATTTTTTTTGGGTTTTGTGTGAATGTGTGTGTGGCGCCGTGTCTTATAAGTAGTACTGTGTATGGTCCGTGGTCGCGTTTCGGTAGCTTCTGCGTCACTGTTTTTTTGTGCCTTTCTTTTATTTGATATATGTGCATTTGTTTTAACTTGCTATAAATATGCTATATGTGTGCTCTATTGTGGTGTCGTTGTTATAATAATGCTTGTTTGTTGAATTCTCCCCGTTCTCTGCGTCCTTTCCTTCGTTGGTCTCCATCTTTTTACGTAAGGGTTTGATGGCGCGGGACGCCCGATATTAATCAGAACGTCAAGGCCGACGATACACCGCTCGGTTATTCCGTTAGCCCGGAACGACCGCTTAAGCGATCGTGTCCGAAGTCGGCCTGTGGCGAGGTACAACCCCTCGGTAGGTTACCCGTGCGGGTACTTAGTATATGACTTTCGGCGATTCACCCTATTCGCGCGGGTGAATGCGGACTGGGTTGTGGTGAGGCGAAAGGTCCACCGTGACTGGATCCGGCGTTAGCCGGGAGGGTCACGACTGAATTGTCCGTCCGGTGGGCGAGGCGGTCCGATTCGAGTCACGTGGCCGATCGCACGCCGACGGGCGCGAATTCGCAACACTGGTGTCAGAGAGCGGGAAAACAAACTCTCTGGCTCCAGCAAATTCATAGGAATCGGTCCAGGGGTGAGAGGAGCGACCGATTCCCTCTAAATTACGAGCGAGCTAAATTAACCCTTACGTGGAATAAGATGGCGTCTCAAGGCGAGCGGGACGGGGTAATAGAAATGAGTATGTGTTTAGAATCCATGGCCCAGATGCAACCGAGCAGGACATTGGTGAGCAGGAACAGTTTCCCCCAACTGAACCCAGGGCCCGAAATGGGTGCGGCGCGGCCGCGGTGTATGACACCTCCCTCCCCTCTCCGCCAACACCCCGATCCTCGCCGAATCGGCTCAGCTGAGTGCGCCCGTCATGGCCCAGCTATTCTGCCATGCTGGAAACAAATGAAAAACGAAATGAACGGAAAAATGGATGAATGAACAAAAAAATGGATGGAAACGCATCAGAATGGAAAACAACACAAACGAAATGAAAAACGAAATAAAAGGAGTGAACAAGCAGATGGAAAAACAAAAAAATGAAAACGAATATGGAAACAAATGCGCAAGGAATGAAGGAAGAAATAAAAAAATGCGGGGTGAAACGCAGCAAATGGGGCGGAGCCTGCAGGGGCATGAAGGCTACAACAGCGAAGTGCGTAATGGCGACGCCACGTTGTGGAGCGAACGAGCTGGGAGGGGGTGCAACGGTTGTCAGGCCCGCGGTGAGGGGGTGGAAAAAATAATACGGGAGACGTGTTGGCGGAGAAGTGGAGGTGACGGAAAAGTGACGGTGACCGAGAGGGAAAATTAATTGGGGTGACGGAGATGTGCACGAAGGAAATAAAAATGGTGGAGTGTGAGAAAAGACTTCAAGACATGAAAGAAGATTGATAAGCTGGGACAGGAGTAAAAACGGAGACAGAGGAACTGGGAAGACGGATAGACCAACACAAGGCAAGCCGGAAGAACAGTTAGAAGCCAAAGCAGGTCGGAGTGTGCGGAGATTAGAAAGAATTGGAAAAGAAAACTAGTTACGAAACACCAAAACAAAGAGACAAACTACAAAAGGAACTGAGAGTGTTAAAAGAGGAACAAGAAGAGTACTGACGAAGAAGAATGACAGGAGAAAGAAATCTGTCAACTGAAGGAAATGACGAGATTGCAGAACGAGGAACAAGAAGACAGTGGAAAAAAAACTGAAAGAGTAGGAATTTGAAACTGAACGACAAAAGAAAAAAATAGGTTGGAGTACGAGGAAAAGTTGAAGGAGCAACGAATGAGCAGAAGGAGAAATCAGGAGATTGAAGGACACAACGAGATTGGAGAGGGAAGAACGAGAGGAACAATGGGATAGAAAACAAAGGAACA
This sequence comes from Eptatretus atami, assembly GCA_035128595.1. NCBI lineage: Eukaryota > Metazoa > Chordata > Myxini > Myxiniformes > Myxinidae > Eptatretus > Eptatretus atami. Next base: position 45,870,128 of record CM068964.1, read on the forward strand.
TGAAGCCGAGTTGACCAATTGAAAGAAAAGGCAGGCTGGAGTGCGAGAGGTAGACAAAGACAGCGAATGAAACACAAAAGGGAATTAACACATGAGAAAACCATGAACTGCAGAGGAAGGGCAGGAGAAGAAACAAGGAAGAGTAATGAGACAGCAGCAAATGAAACACAAAAAGGAGTTAACCAAATGAAGCAACCATGAAACTGGAGAAGGAAGGACAGGAGAGGAAGCAAGAAGGGTAGAGAGACAGCGAATGAAACACAGGAAGGAATGAGCCAATTGAGAGAAACGATGAGATTGGAAAATGAAGAGCAGGAGAAACTGGGAGAGAAAACAAAAACTATACGTGTTTGAAATTAATGAACTGAAGGAGAGTGTAAAATTGAAGTCCAGAGAATGAAAAATCCAGAAGAACAGAAACTAATAATGTATAAGACACGAGGTGAAAGGAATGGGAGGGAGAGAAAAGAACAATTAAGACGGAAAGCAAGGATGAGGTACGCGGAGATCCTGAAAGAGCAAGGAGTGAAACAGAGGAAGGACGGGAGCGACTTAAGGAGAAAGCAAGTTGACCTACGTAAAGATAAGGGAAGACGCCAGAAAGAAGCAGACTAATAGACACGAGGAGATAACAGAACTAAAAATGTATGAGACGCGGAGACAGAAAAAGTAGAGGAGAGACTGCACGATAATGACGGGGTTAAAGACAGAACACACACACAGAGGTAGTGGAGGATAATGGGGGTGAGCTCGCGGAGCGTGTGGAGACCCGGTGTGAGCAGCGGGATGGCTGCTCCAGGAACGAGGGGAGGAGTTTGCCCCTTGAAGCGAATCACGACCAGGTGGGTTCGGTCGTGCCAAGCGGAGTTGAGGGACGAGTGCTGGATGGGTGCACGTGCAGCTTGGATAGAGGCCCCGGGAACCCTTGTGGGGACACGAATCCCGGTGTGGTTGTGCAGGGGTGTGTGTTTGCGAGTGTGCGGACATGCGTGCTTTGCGGCACGCAAGGTGTGAGTGTGCCCGTGTGTGGAAGCGACCCGTGTTGAGTGGTGGGGTGGCAAGTGTGCCGGAGTGCGTGCCTCCAGCAGCCGTGTGTGGATGAGACCCACGGGTGAGTGCCCCACGTGTGCAAGTGGAAGGCCGTGTGTGAGTGGAGCCAGTGTGCGAGGGAGTGGCATGCGCAGGTGAACGGCCGAGTGTGAGGGAGACCGTGTGTGTGAGGTCTCTGTATGTAAGGAGATGTCGGTCGGCATGCGGGGCATGCAGCCGCTCCCCGGTGTGAATGTGAGTGTGTTGGAGTGGAGTCTGTGCGTCGTAACAGCAGGTGTGCGTGGGTCGAGTGGCGACGACGACGGCGACAGGGACAGAAGGGGTAGCGGCCGTAGCTGTTGTGGGGACCGTGCCGGGTTCACCCAGCAGCGAGCGCGAGGTCCGTGCTGTGCAGCGCACGAGACCGCCACGTGCTCGCTTGCGGGAGTGAAGCCGGTCCGGAAACGCACGCGGTGGATATTGCCGATCCTGCGGACGGACAAAGTTTAGGCAGGTAGACGGATTTGGAACGGACGGGTTCTCCACGTGAGCTTGTGTTAAGCTCCAACGGTCAGAGCACATGTGTTCGCGTGGGGAGCCCTCGGAGTGCAAGGTTTGTTTGGGGGTGGCAGGGTGACGTCTGGGCTGCACGTGGGTTGGAATCGGCAGGAGGGTGAATCCCTGCCGGATGTACCGTCAAGAGGACGGTACACGTGCAGCTGCATGACGTCACGGGCAAGGTGCAAAGTGCGCGATGTGAGTTGCCGCACTGGTGCTGCGCAGAATTTGGAAAAAAAAAAATTAAATGACAAAGCAAGCCTCGCTTTCGGTGAACAGGTTCCTGGGTAAGGGGTGGAAGACCCCCTTACCTGGGCACAGGATGGACTAGCTGGGAAGGGTTAGCTTAGCTAGACCGGCTCCATGGGGCAAGGTATCCTCATGGGCCCGTGGAATGGATTAGTTAGAGATTGTATTGAGTTTAGGAAGGGAAGAGATTTTTAAAGATTTGGAGACAGTGACGACTTTGAGTGTGTAGTGGGGACTAGTTTAGCTACGTAGTGTTAAAAGAACAGTGCTATAGTGAAGGGACGACGTGGAGCACGAGTTAGTTAGGGGAGTAGTTAGAAGGATGGCAGGATACAGCGATGTGTGTGTTGGTGAGTTGTGTGGAGACATGTTGAGTGAGTGGACCAGCGGTCTGTGTGAGTGGAGCGAATGTGGAATGCATGGTGCGATGTGATTGGGGGAGGAGTGACTCCGCCCAAGACCCCGGGTCAGTTAAAAGTGAGTTAGTGGGTTAGTTTAAATTGACAAATGGAGGTCGTTTTGTTGTTGGTGGGAAAGTAGGCTCGATACCCATTTGGAGGGGTGCAGGAGCCCTGTTGACGGGCTGGGAGCGTGGCTGCGAAAGGTGAGTATCGCTGAGTGGTACCCCGGGCACCGGGCTAGTCGGCCGTTGAGGCCAAGGCCCATGGGGGCCGGGTTAGCGTAGTGGGCACGGGTGCGCCGCTTGGTGCGGGGGCCCGGAGCGCGTTAGCCGCGTGGGCAGTGTGGGGGGTGTACCTCGGAAAGGGGCCGGGGTGCCAGCCTGCCACGTGTGCGTTTCAGGGGTTGCCATGGGGGCACCCCGGTGTTTAGGGAGCTGGTAGGCTCGGAGGCAGTGTAGTGCCCGGGGTGCCATCGTAGGGGATTCGGCAGAGGGTCGTGCCTGCCAGGGAGCCACGCGTCCCACCATGAGACCGTGTGAGGGCACGGGAGGAAAATTGGGCGAGCCCGAAATTGTGAGGACACCAACACACGACGGGAATCTGGGTTTTAGAACCAATAGTGTAAGCGAGAGGCGCTTGTTGAAAGCCCGGGTAGTTTAAAGGTTAATGGATAGGGTAGATTAGGAGAAGTGTACCCTCCGCACCATCCATCCTTCGCTCTCGTTGTGGGCCGCGGACCCTCTGGGTTAGAGATCGCTGAATCTGGGAGGCCATCTTGAGGCTCGAGTTGGGCCTCGGCACAGGACGCTAGCTTCCTTATTCCCTCGGGAGGAACGTAGGTTGGTAGGGGCTAGGGGACGATGGGGTTGCCGAACAAAGACAGTAAAGGGGTTAGGGGACGATTTCTAGTGGGTAAGAAAAAATAAAACAAACAAAAAAAATTAATTGGCTAAATTGGTTTTTGACAAATTAAGGGTGGTATTACAGTGGACAGCAAAGCGAACTAGGTGGGAGGAGCAGTAGGCAGGTCCAGCCGCGCTTCTGCGAGTGGCCAGCACCACCGCACTCCTCCACCAACCTCCACTGCAGCACAAAGGCTGGCCAACTTCATCGTCTGCAGCTGTGTGCTGCGGGCCTGTGCGGCCAACTTCTCGCTGGCTGTTGTTTGTTACTGCAAGCCTGTGCCGGCCGTTCGTCCGCCGGCTGTGTTTGCCTGCCACGGCCTTTTCTGCAGGCTATGTTTGCCTTTGCCTTTGCCATGCTCATGCCACTGCCATGTTCACCAGCCTGTCCAATTTTGCTTTGCCCCTGTTCATTTCCATGCGCGCCAGGATCCGCAAGCAACAGTTTGCAAGCTGCAGGAACTGTCTGTTGGCAAGCACCGGGCCTGCATGGCGGCCCGTGCACCGGTTTTCCTGTTGACTCTCCTTTCCTGCAGAGTCCATTGGTCCTGGGCCTGGAGTAGTGTTAAATTATAAGTTAAGGCTAAGTTGTATATATGTGTATTGTAAATATGTAGTGTGCCCCCGGCATGTTGTCTAGCGCCGGCAATTTTATTTAAGTCGTCTGAATGAGTGAGTTTGTTTTAGTTAGTTACTCAGCCCTCAGGTTATTATTTTGGGGACACGAATACATGAATGTCGCACTCAGGGATCCGAAGGTAAAACGTACTAGGAGAACTACACATGATGCACACGATAATTTGACGACTCGGACGAGTCTGTAAAAAGGGGAGGGGTAGGTTACGGCTTGGAAATTCGCATTACACCATAAAGGTCTCCGTAGGTGAGATATAATTTCTGAAGTACATGTGTAGTGACCAACCTTGTATAGAGGGAATTAAGTGTGATTCATTCCGGCGTGCGATACTTTGAGTTAGGCGTTTTTCTGTTGCTTTATTTTCGAACCAACAATGCAACCCTTCACGCCAACAACAACGCCCAACGCACCACTCCAACAACGCCAGCACGCCACCCTCACAACCACGCACCAGCTCACCACGCTACCTACAACCAACGAAGCCATCCTCCCCGGTCCGCGTACGACGGTTTCCGCGTGGGAACCGTCGAACGCGAGACGGGGAAGGGAGAAGTCCCCAAACGAGGAACGCGCGTTTCCCGCTATTTTTCCTTCCTTGGCCGGCGCCATGGATTGCTCGCCCACAAGCCGGAGTGGGAGGAATGAGAGGGAACGCCCCCTTCTCGAAGCGCTCGAAGAGTGGAGCCGAGAACGGGCGGGGGCCGCGGTAAGAGGCGAGGGCGATGAGCTTCTTCTTCTCGTCGTCGTTGATTCGGCTCTTCTGCTCTTCTCCTTGGTCGTCGTTTCTGCTCTTGCCCTTCTGCTTGGAGGTTCTTTCTGCTCACTACGCTTGGTCTTTCTCTCTGCTCGCTTCCGGGTTTTCGCACCAAGAGAGCTCGACCACGCGGAGACGGTCGCCCGAGGACTCAACACCACAGGGAAGTCGACTTCCATTTTTTTTTTTTTTGTGTGAACGTGTGTGTGTGCGCCGTGTTTATAATAGTACTGTGTAAGTGGTCCGTGTGTCGCGTATTCGGTTGTAGCTCTGCGTCACTGTTCTCTTTTGTTTCCTTTCTTTCTATTTGATATATGTGCATTGTTTTAACTTGCTATAAAACGTGCTATATGTGCTCTATGTGTGGTGTCGTTGTAAATAAAATGCTTGTTTGTTGAATTCTTCCCCCGTTTCGCTGCGTCCTTCTCGCTTTGGGTCTCCATCTTGTTTCACGTAAAGGTTTGAGTGGGCCGGGACGCCCATAATTAATCAGAACCGTCAAGGCCGACGATAACCCGACTCGGTTATCCCGTTAGCCCGGAACGAGCCGCTTAAGCGGATCGTGTCCGAAGTCGGCGCTTGTGGCGAGGTACAACCCTCTGTAGGTACCCGTGCGGTACTTAGTATATCGACTTTCGGCGATTCACCTATTCCGCGCGGGTAGAATGCGGACTGGGTTGTGGTGAGGCCGAAAGGTCCACCCGTGACTGGATCCCGGCGTTAGCCGGGAGGTCACGACGGAATTGTCCGTCGCGTGGGCGAGGCGGTCGCGATTCGAGGCACGTGGCGATCGCCGCCGACGGCGCGAATTCGCACAATATAATTATATATATATTATTTATATATATAATATATTATTATATAATATTATATATATATATTATATATACAGGGGCTGCAAAAGTAGGTATACAGTAATGAAAACACGTATTTTATTGATTATAATTATACAAGCATATCAATAATAACATACTATAATAAAACATATCAATAATAAACATATTAATCCCCAAATGTTCAAACTGTTTGCCCTCGGCATTCACACACTCCACTAGTAATCCTTACTGATTACCTACTTTGCAGCCCTGTGTGTATTTATTATAAATTTATAGTATATATAATATATATAATATAATATATATAATATAAAAATAATTTATATATATATATATAGCCTGGTGTTGGCCGTAGTGGTTAGGGTAGCGGCTTGGATCCAAAAGGTCCTGAGTTCAAGCCCGTTGGCCGCTTGAATTAAACACACCAGGAGGTTGACTCAGCCTGTCATCCTTCGAGGTCGGCGAAGTGAGTACCAGTGTACTGGCCCCGGTGTATGCCCCGGTTAGAAATAGGTGTCACTGCTGTCCATGGTATAGAGGCAACCAGGTTGCAGAGGCATCGTGTTAAACCCATGCCAACTCTTATCGGATCATAACGGATGATCCGCTGTGGCGACCCCTAACGGGAGCAGCTGAAAGAAGAAGAAGAGATATATATATATATATATGTACATATACAGTATGTATATACCATATTAACTCGATCAGTTTTGGGAACTAAAATTAACACTACAACAGATGAGTTAAATAGCATCAATAATGGAGGAAAGTAAAATGTTCATGGACGTCAAATTTTTCAGCATTATATACCTTGACCCCTCATGATATGTTAAAGGAAGAACTAGAACGACACTCAGTCGAGCGCATACCTCTGCCAGGCTGACCAGTTTACGTTTTGTATCCCAGTTATGAGCTGAATCTGGATGTGGACCTGAACCAAAATTTAATCAGCTTGTTCTTGTCACCTAACCAACTTATCCACCAAGTTTTGTCATAACCCATCCACAAGTTTTTGAAATTTCATGCTAAATATAGTTATTGGCCCTATTACTCAATGGTGACGAATCACTTGAAAATTCCAGTGTCCGGATCCGGATCTTCACCAAAATCAAATCAATTCGTCCTTGTCACACACACAACTTTTCCACCAAATTTCGTCCAAATCTGTCTGCAACTTTTTGAGATATCGTGCTTACAAACAACCAAATAAAGAAACAGACAAACAGGGGTGAACACATAACCTCCGTTCACCTTTGGTGATGGAGGTTAAAAAAAATGAGGGCTGCAGACATGACATTTTATCGTGTGTACATATATATGAGTAAAATGGACATACAGGATAATCTCAACTCAAAAAATTGGGTCTAAACTTTGAAAATCTACAGTATAAAACTTTCCCAAAGAGAAGTGGAAAATTTGATTGACCACAGTTGCTTTCAAATCAATGGATATCCAATTCAGGAAAACCGATAAGACTACAACCATGGGTCCTGATCCAGCACGGTTATTTGTAAACCCATTCCTGCACGTGTTTGAATCATATTGGCTTCATTATAAATGCAGAAAAAACATTTCTTACTGAATAAAAGAAAAATAATGTGGCTGCATTTTCAGATTCAGAGATGATATATTATTGGTCTGTCAAGATGGTACCACATTTGGAAGTGAGATGTTGAGTGTGGGTATGATTATTGGCAATAAAGTATGAGAATGGTACTTCAAGCAGGCAGGGCATTGCATCGAATCGAACAACGCGCCATCACTCTGATAGACGTTAAGCTTGGGACCCATCTGCCAGCATAATCTGATGTACATTAAAGATCCCATGACACCTTTCAATGAAAAGTAAGTGAATTATTGCCAAAATCATGGCAAAATTGCGAATTCCTCGCTGAATCAGCTGCAAATCAAAATGTCAGACGTGGCCAACTGGTTCATAACAGACTTGCACCAATCTTCCAAGCTTTATGAATTACAACTAGCATTGCTAGTCTAATCCTGTTGGCATTTTGAAGAAATCAACTTTTGGTTTTTACTCTTTTTTTGGTGGGGGCCTAAAACACTTCCCTACACTCACTAAGGAATGGGGTCAGGAAGCATTTAATACAGCTACAACGGCTTAGGCACTATAGAGCGATTAAAAAAAACTTTTTAAAAATCCAACTTTTTTATTTCTCAATTTTCTCAAAAAACATTTTTGGTTGTTGTTGTTGCCTAAAACACTCCCCGACACTCACTGATAAACCTCTGAAAGTTTGACGAAGATCCCTTAGGCCATCTCTGAGATAAATGGTGACACACGCACAACCACACAAACATCTCAATCTTACATGTATAGATTAAAAGCTACCAACCCCACACATAGGACATGGCATAAGATACAAGATATACATTATTGCTTTTGCCGCCATGCTTTATCTGATCTCCGATCATTCCTTTATCAATATCTACTACATTCTATCTTCTTTCTCACCAACTATCGAACCCTCTATTTGTTTCAAACGCACATTCCAATTTGCTCTTCACCACATCACCTCAAACTTCACTAACCTCCTCAAATACACCCATCCTCTTCCCTCAATCCTCCAACTCTGCCCCCCATTTTATTACAAGCCGGCATCATTCTCTAACGTTTGTTCATTTCCCCCTTTCTACCTCTTCTCCTCTCTGTATCCTTACTATAATTCATAGACCAGTGTGTGTTTGTGTGTTTGTCACGCTACTCCTACAGTTCTGGGCCGATTACATCCAGACTTTCTTCATAGGATCAGCATTGCCCCAGTTAGTGCATAGAGTTGTTTTATCTTTGCCGGTGGTCTTGTGAGGGCTAGGGACACAAATTATCAATGTAAATGCGTGTCATGTAGCACTGCTCCAGGTGGGGGAGGGTATTACATGTCCCCACACTTCACAGTACAGTATTCCTGTCCCCACGTTTTCCAGTGCAGTGAGGTGTTTTGAATCATCCATGCAGCGAGAGGTATTTTGAATGACACGTTTGAGCAAGGATAAAAACATAACCCCCTGGCCGCTCCTGAATGGAGCAGGCGCTTCTAATATGTTCAATTATCTCTCACCTACTATTCCTTTTGTTTTTTTAGTCTCAATTTCCAATATTATGTTCTCTCTTTCAACAGTTTTCTCAATATTGTAATCCCGTTTCCTTCTTATTTCCTTCATTTCTAACCCTGCTTTCTTTGAGACAAAGTTGTCATTCAAGACATACATTCATACACATTGGGCATAAACAACAACACAAAGACTGGCCAAGGGCCAAAATCCATAATGTAGGAACTGTATTGGTTCCCACTTCTTTCTTAACAACATCAATGGCCCAACACATCAAGGTGGAATCCAACCGCAACTCCTACCATTCCACATGATCTTTATCATCCACACCATCCTCTTACCTCTTGCACCAAATTTATTTTCAATTGTGGCTGATGGCCAACTCCCCTACGATGCAGATTTTTAATGCCTCTCACGTAATTGCTCAACAACAAAAAAGTTGAGATGTCCACTCCATCATGATTGGGAAAGTCTGGCATCAGATTGCAGCCAAGGTGATGTGCTGGCATGAGAAAACACCATTCAAATCTCATTTTGTTTCACATGAGTATGTGACCACGGAAAAATGTGACACCAAACGATAAACACACTTCATGATAGTCAAGTTACCCAGAGAAAACACTGCATCCCTCAGCAAAATGGATGTGTAAATTGCATACAATCCAACAATAAGACCCATCCTCACAGATCCTCCTTTGCAAAAATGCAGAAAGAAATATCGTCTTTTACTTCGCCAAAGGGTAAAAGCCAAAAAACGTCGGTTCATTCTCATCGTTCACGGCAGATAAATCAACCATTTTATCGTTGTTTTTACTCTCTTGTTCCACCCACACAGACTGCTCATTCTGTGCTTAGACTGCTCATTCTATGCTTGAATTAGCAACTACAAAATACAGAAACCCCTCCATGCTATCTTTACTTCTGCCGGAGGTTACATTTGGACGAAACTTTGTGGATGAGTTAGGTATGTGACAAGAACAAGCTGATTAAATTTTGGTCTCCAGCCTATCAGTGGGATACAAAACGTAAACTGTTAAGCCTGGCAGAAGTATGTGCTCTACCGAGTGCCGTTCTAGTTTTGTTGCGCAGCACACAATGCACATCTCACTCCTTATTGTTGTTTCTCCTTACATCCAACGCACAACGCACAACGTAAACTGTTAAGCCTGGCAGAAGTATGTGCTCTACCGAGTGCCGTTCTAGTTTTGTTGCGCAGCTCACACAATGCACATCTCACTCCTTATTGTTGTTTCTCCTCACATCCAACGCACAACGCACAACGTAAACTGTTAAGCCTGGCAGAAGTATGTGCTCTACCGAGTGCCGTTCTAGTTTTGTTGCGCAGCTCACACAACGCACATCTCACTCCTTATTGTTGTTTCTCCTCACATCCAACGCACAACGCACACGTACTTAAAAACAGTAAGTAAGTTTCTCTCATACTCTGGCTTTGGAGTGAAAAAAACACAAATTTCTTCCATGGAGTCCACCATTGTGAGCGCTTGGTTCTTGTGATATTTGTCACTACCCTGCAGCCTGATAATGCCTTGCCAGATATAAGTGTTTGCATGTACGTATACCTAGATTACATATTTATCATCAGATAGGTTTACAGAGCTTGCTTCATTTTATCCACATTTCAAAAGTAGCTTAGGAGCCTTCATCTATAATTATAGAACTATAATTATATAATTATAGATCTATAATTATTCATCTATAATTTAATTATAATTAAACACCAAGAAGAAAAAAACAAAAGAGCATTTTTATCTTTCCCTGTCTCATAACAGTGGCAATTTGACATGAGTTTCCATTTCAGTGGCACAGCTGTCCTGAGAATACCCTTTGGCCCAGAAGACCACATTCAGGAAGACACTCTAAGGATGGGCACTTGCATTTAACACAAGGGGAAATAAAGAAAAAGAGAAATCAATAAAAAAGTATGAACTCCAGAAGTTCTCCAGAACCGTTTGCTCCCTATGTTCCAGAAAATGAAGCACATTGCTTTGAACTCCTGCTCCAGATTGATGGTCAGAAATAATGGGTGGTGATACTGACCTGGCTAGTGTGTTATCAAACTCATTTGCATCGTATAACTCACCCTTGGTGCTTGAGTTTGATATTTTGGGGATGGGCTCTGGAAGAAGGGCAGGCAAAGGATGTGTGGGAGACAAAGGATGTGTTCATGGAACCGTAATGGTATTCCATCATCATCAATCTGCTCCGCAATAACATTGCTGACACACTTGGCTCCATCAGTCACCCTTGTATCACCGTGCTGAACTACCTCAGCAGACATCCTCGAGTATTGTGTGTGGGACGGTTCCCTTTGTACATTACTGGCTGGTGATATTCCCTCAAGCACATCCAAACTTACTCTCCAGGGCTGGCCTCAAATTGTATTAGAGCTGTCCTAGAAGACAAACTCAACACTGTCCTGTCCTCTGGCATTCTTGAGAATCCTGTCTATTGCTGCATCCCTCCCTCCAATCATCACTTGAATTTATTGTATACACCATGGAACCATTCTCAACCAACATCATGGAGACCCTGCTTCAGCCCCCTTGCAAAGCCCTGATGTTCAGCCAGCTAATGGTGAATCCCACACAAGTTACAGTGGTACTTAAAGGAATGACAAGAGGCCATAATTCATAAGCGAACTTGAATCCAAGCTAGAAAAAGTAAACATAACATGGCTTCTGTCCTTCTCAGATTACAGTGCCAAGGTATGACTAGAGGCAATGGCAACCATTGAACAACTCACCTTAATATAATCAGCCAATTATGCATAGCAGCTGTAATGAGGTTGGAGTTATAATGCCCTTCTTGCACAGTATTTATACATCTAATTATAAGAGGGTATAGATTCTTTAGATGCCACAAAGTAGTATGGCCAGTGAGTATCACCAGATAACTTGCAAAAGAGGCGTTTTAATTAAATGGATGCATGACAGGGTCATTTCTGTCTGCTGTGAGTCACTGAAGAGATTTCAGCTCCATCACAAACAGAAATCTCACCATTTTTATGACAGATATAAAACCAACCCAACGTCATGATAATATGATTCTGAAGCCAGAACAATTACAGTTCATAGAACATGATACTCCGCACAGTGTTACTTCAATTTTCCTTAAATTTTAATTTTAAAAAATGATTTCAACGATCGTTAAAAAAAAAATCTGAAAGTTTAGTACTATTGAAGTAGTCCAGAAGCAGTCCCAAACAGCACCCTTATACACCACCATCCCCCATTGAACCTTCATTTAAATTGAAGTACAGGACTGCAAAACTGGAGTATTTTGGAAGTATTCTGACAGGCGATTTGTGGACTAGTCTTGAAGTATATGATTCAATTTAATAAAATAAAGATTGTAAAAGTCATATAAATAAATTATTTATGGGTTTTACCACCATTTTCCGCAGTGTCTATGACATCTCCTTATCGAACATATTACATTAGTTATTCGTGCCTTGTCATATGTGTTCATTATAACATCCTTAAGAACAGTAGGTTTCCTGTTTGGAATGATTTTCAATTTTATTTGACTGTCAAGCAGGTAGACAGAGTTAAGAAATCACAGCCGTGTCCGAAGGAAGCAGTGCAGTTTGGCATTTCCTTCTTGTGACGATAGGCAGCTATAGCGCCCCATTGTGTCGATTCAGCATCTGCACCGCTTAAAATTGTTTTTTGATGGATGCACAGATTGACATTATAAATATTGAAGCGGCCACACCACTTTAAAATGATCTCACTCTCCACGCAGGTGCGATCAGGACGAATTCTGAGCGAAAGTATGGTAAAAGAAAGAATTGTCTTCCTATTCATGTTCCGATTCATGTTCCAAATATGACATGCAATTTAATAACGTTGTTCCTCGAATATAAACTGCCGATCTTAAACTGATAAGACAGATGGACAGACGGACGGACATGAACCAATTGCTTAACCCCACTTTTTGCTTCCCACATACACGGGTTAAATATGGAGGTGCATGTTTCCATGGCATCACTTCAGTCAATATAATTCCAGGAAAGCAACTACCATGTTGAGTTACACAACAAGTGGGAACTAGAGAGTTCATAGAACACCATACCCCACACTGGCTTGAGTGTCCATTACATCATCTGATCTAACACGTTACATTAGTTATTCATGCCTGTCGTATGTATCCATTGTGACGTCCTTAAAAACAGTAAGTTTCCTGTTTGCAATGATTATCAATTTTATTTGACAGCCAGACAGGCAGACAGAATAAAAAATATTTTCTCGCTCCTCTCAGCGCATGCATGATCAGGACAAATTCCAAGCCAAAGTATTGCTCAACTACAGGTTCGTTTTCCGATGAATGTTCCGATTTGTGTTCAAAATATAAGTTCAATTGAAAATGAGTTGTTGATGTTTCATCAACTGACATTTGCAGACAAAAGCAAAGACAGACAGAGAGAAGTGAGCCAATTGCTTAACCCCACTTTCGGAAAGCGTGGGTGAGGTAATAAGGCATTCAAAGATATCAAGTTTGCCAGTAAGACCTTCTCCCCACTCCCCATACCCCAAAGGGATCAACACTCCATGTTATACCTCCAATGAGGGAGCACATTGGCAAGTGGTTCAAAGAGTTATCTTGAAGGCACTCATAAATATTCAAAGTACTTAATGGAAGACGAAACCTGGCAGAATTCATCGACGGCTGTCTACGAAGGATGAATCATGTTCAGCTGCAAAAGGTTAAAAAAAAAAACTATATAAAACACGCAACACGCACAACACACACAACACACACACACACACACACACACACACACATAACTAACCACACAATATATATATATATATATATATATATATATATATATAATATATATATATATATACTGTATAGCTATAGCTAACACACACATACACCTAACACACACACACACACACACACACACACACACACACATATAGCTAACACATACACAACACACACTATATATATATATATATATATAATATATATATATATATATATATATAGCTAAACACACACATACACACACATACAACTAACACACACACACATGCCACAGAAAGTTGAGAATCTGAACCTCAAGATAGTGCAGATTGCTACCATAGAGATGAGTGAAAATCAAGAGGATGAGATGCTCAAAATGAATTTTCCATTTCATTCACTTGCTGCTATTTAAATTTGTGTGAAGATTGTAGGCAAACTACAGCAAGGTTAATTGTAGATAGTGGTACGACAATGTGCTTGGCATGATATGCTTACAAGCTCCCATTGGATGGAAAGCAAACGGAGAATAGCCTCTGGTTCACTATTAACATTGCAGTCTCATAAGGTAATACGAACAAGCATGTATAGATAGTATAAAACACAGAAATAGTCTCTCAAGTGAGAAAAATATGAGTACAACCTGGTAGTATAATAATAATTCAGCAGAGAGAAAAGGTCACAGAGCGGTTTTGCAAAGCACTGCTATTAAGGAAACAGTTGGCAAACACCACAGTATAATAATGATCAAAGCTTAAACTGAGGAATTTTTCACCATCACATATATTTCCCAGTTGTCAATGTGGTCTAACATCTCATTTTGATGAATTATCCAGATAATTGCAATAAAAGCAAAATTAATAGAAAACTTTTTGAAAGCACCTTAAGTAACTTTTCTTATTCTTCTTTTTCTTACATAACTTTTCTTATTCTTCTTTGAGGGACCCAATTATTTTTATTGGCTTTAACGGACCCACCTTCAAGGGTTAGTAGGGTGGGAGGTTCTGACCCGTATTTCCGTAACCGGCTGGCCTGACCTGATTTTCAACTGGCAGGAATTTGAAATTTGTTTGGGGTATCACTGATTAACTCGCCAACTCTTCACAAAAGACACCATGGGATCTTTACCATAATAATAATAATAATAATCTTTATTGTCTCATATGCAGGGAAATTCCTCTTCAGTGACACCGTAAGTTTAAAACATCATGTATAAACAAAACATCAAAAGGAATAAGTGAGTAGGCAACGACAAGCACCAGCAGATTAGCGTCCTTCTAATCATCTAATGGATTGTGTACAAATCTGGTCCTGGTCAAGATGTCGGACGGCCTGTGAGCTGACTCACGGATGGAGAAATTCTTGCCGGAGTGGCGGGGGATGGTGAGGATGGAGAGTCAGGAAGAGACAAATAGTGTGTTGAAAGAGAAAATTAAAAAATCTCGAAAACAGGGATGCAGACCCTTTGTAGGCAAATCCCTGTATCTACACAGTCACACCATAAAGCTCCAGAACCACCAAAGTTAAAGCTCCAGATGAGAGGCTCAAAGAAGGAAAGCTGGAGCTTGAAGGAAAAAATAAATCATCCTTTACTACAAACTGCATTCATTGCATGAAGCTTGAGGGATGAGAGGGAAGGGGAAAAAGATTATTGAACTCACCAAGGTCAATGAAAATGGCTGGAAGAACAGAAATTATCCCACTATACAAATTTGAAAGAGTGGCGTCGATGATCCACAAATATCTATCGAAAGATAGAATAGAAGAAATTAAAATGAGGGCCAGACAGCACGTGGCAAAAGAGAGAAGGATGAAGGGAGCTGGGTGCTTGCCATGGGGTAAATGAAGGATGAAGGGGATTTGCTGCAGCACCACAGGAAGAGGCTATGCAATGAAGCCGAAGCTTGAACTGTAGCTTAGCACTCGAGGTCCAGAGGCAAAGACCAAGTGTTGTAGAAAGAAAAGATACAGATCTATCCCTGGAGAGATAATGAGCTCAACCCGCTAACCCAAACCAAATGACACCTAAACAGAGAGAAGGGATAAGAGCAACAATGGTAGATGATAATTAGCAGGAAGACAAGGGAGAACAATTGTGCAGAGAAGAGGAAGAGGATGAAGAAGATGATAAGCAGCATAGACTGGAAAAAGAGTTAGCTTACAAAATATAGGAGATGAGATTGATACCACCTCGGCAAAGACCACAACTATATAAAATAGAAAACAACAAACTGACAAAGAAACTAGTTGGGAGAACCAAAAGTAGCCCCCCTTGAAAGAAATAAATGTGGTGAGTTTTGCAGCAGTACTGCTCATTCACGATAAAATAACAACAAAAACAAGAAAGATCGAAATACGATGCGGGATCTTCCAAGGAGATAGCCTTTCACCGCTCCTGTTTTTCCTGGTTCTGGATCCACTGAGCAGCCTCATTAATGAGCAAGGACATGGATACATCCTAACATCCAATAAGAGAACATCCAAAGAAACAAGAAAGGTGACACATCTACTGTACCTGGATGATTTAAATCTCTTTGCACCAAACGAGGAAAAACTGGCAGAGCAAGTTAAATTAGTGAAGCAGAACTCCCGCGATATTCAAATGGAATTTGGCCTCGATAAGAGTGCCAAGTGCACCTTTGTGCAAGGAACACAAATGAAAACAAATAACATAAAAATCGACTGAAATACAACATTGCTGGAGTTAGAGAACGGAGCATCATTCAAATATCTCAGAGTGTAAGAGGGGCACCAAATATGTGACAAATGCACAAAACAATTGACAAAGAATACCAAAGAACTGAAAACATATCTCTTCCTGAGAAACAAAATCAAAGCCATAAAACAACTAGCAATATCAGTATTCCAATACAACTGTGCACAAATAAACTGACCACAAGTGGAAATCAATACATTAGATATCAAAACAAAGAAATGCCTCAATCTTCACAAAAAAAAGTTCCACAAAAACCATTGCATCCCACGAATGTACCTGCCAAGATGAGGAGGTATCAGCCTGATGGACCTCAAACAAGTGCACCACAGTGACAACTGTAGGATTGGCTGTGTACATAAAAAGTTCAACAGACTCCAACCCAATTTATACGCAAACATGAAGACAAGCAAGCCAGAAAGAACATCTCTAAACCCACATTGCAAGAAACGTCCAAAGACAGGTGTGAAGAGATGTCACACGTGAAACTGAATATAGCCTCATCATTTGCAAAAAAGTCAAAATAAAAATATCAGGTGAAATATCAACAGATATACACCAACAACTAACTGGGAAAATGATAAAAGTGCATGGATATTAACAACAACAAAAAAAAACAGCTGGACTTACTGGGCAGAGACAAAGAAGGCTCATTAGAATGGCTAATAAGAGGTCATCCCAACTTGGACAGAGAACGAATCATAATAAATGCCCAAGACGAAGGACATCACACAAATAGCTTTAAAAAGATGGTAGGACTGAGCCAACTGGACAAATGTAGATTTTGCAAGGAAGAAATAGAAAGTACGAGCCACCTCCTATCGGGATGTAAAAACTCATGTGAGAACAGCTGTACACACAAAGGCACAACAAGGTATGCAGAGCAATCCATTGGCAGATCTGCTGAAATTTCAATATCCCAGTTCCACAAAACTCATGGAAACAATAACCAAAAGCAATCATTCAAAACAAGGATATAATGCTCATGTACGACCTGATGATCCCATCCAGCTTGAACATAGAAAACAAAGCACTGTAACCGGACATAGACGTCAGATACAAAAAGGAAAAGAAGGCATTGTTAATTGAGGTTTCAGTACCCAGTGACTTTGGTCCATATAATGCAGAAATCAAGAAAATAACCAAATATCAAGACCTCAAGAATTAGGTCAGGTCGGGTATGGGAGCATACGGCAGAGTAGCACGTCGCTGCGTCCACTTTCTGCTGGTACTCCAGGGATCTCCGTCTGGCCATCCCCCAGGCAGATGCCTGGCCCATCCCCATCTCCTTGAGATGCTGATCAACCAGCTGGAACCACAAGGCATGTAGTCAGCCCATTGGCCTCCTCCACTCATGAGGCTCCCTCGCTGAGAGAATCTGGTGAGGAGGATCAACATCAGGAAAACAAGCCACGTGTCCATACAGCCGCAGCTGATGCTCACGGACTATGCAGGAACCAAATATCATTTGAGTCTCTCTCAGCAACCATTCGATGGACACAAAGTCCGACCAGCAATCGCAAAGGATTCTCTGAAGAGACCTGGTACCAAAGGAATTAAGGCACCTTCTCTGATCCCTGGTCACAGTCCAAGTCTCACATCCATAGAGCAAGACTGGAAGCACCAAGAACCTGAAGACTTGAACTTTCGTCCTCCCGCACAGGTAGCGGCAGCGCCACACCCATGATCCAGTGAATCCAGGACTCCCCAGGCCCGACCCAGACGTCTGTTGACCTCTGGCTCACAGCCAGTAGAGACATGAATATCACTGCCAAGGTAAGTGAATCTCTCCGTGACCTCAACATCCTCACCACAAACAGGTACAGACAGAATAGCAGCACCCAAGATGTCATTGAAAGCCCAGATCTTAGTTTTAACCCAGGAAACCCATAATCCCAGTGGCTCCAACTCCTCATTCAGCAGCTTGAGGGCCCCCAAAATAATATCTAGACTCTAGAGTCTCCGCAAAGATGACTGCATCATCTGCGAAATCAAAGTTAGAGATCTTGACATTCCCAAATGATGCACTACAGCTTGATCTCTCTGACATCCTCCCCAGAATCCATTCCATACAAGTGCTGAAAAGTGTGGGGGCCAGTACACACCCCTGATGAACTCCAGTAACAACTGGAAATAAGTCAGAGATGGTACCACCACATCTCACAGCATCTCAGTACCAGAGTATAGTTCAGACATCAGTTTTGTTGGCACCCCACAAAGACCAAGAATCCTCCAGAGGGCATCCTGATTCACTGAATCAAACGCTTTTACAGAGATCAGCATCGGCTGCAAGCAGACCCTGCCGAAACTCTCATCTGCGTTCGGTGAGCACCCGAAGAGCAAGGATACGGTCAATTGGTGACCTCTTTGGTGTAAAGCCTCACTGCTCTGGACGCTGGTGCTCAAGCAGATGGTGGCGAGTCTTATCAAGAATTATCCGAGCAAAGACCTTGCCAGGCACTGAGAGCAGCATCACTCCTCGGTAGTTGT
>CM068964.1:45909188-45930942 GCA_035128595.1 Eptatretus atami
CTTGGTGCTCATGAACCTGAGACTAGGGGAGCTCATGGTGTGTTCAATGCAGTGGAACAGGCTTGCAATAACACTGTTGGCAAAGAAGCAACCCAAAAGATCTTCTGGTGTACGGAGTCTTCTGGTGTCCAATATGTGTTCCATAGTGACAGATGGAGCAAGTGTGAACACTGGTGACAAGAATGGAATTTGGGCAGCATTTGACAGAATTGAGTCAGAGGTTCCAAAGATGAAGATTTGGTGTGCAGTTCATAGGTCCCAGACTTGCATGGAAATCAATCACTGAAAATACGGCATAAATGAAATCAGTCATCTGATCCAAACATCAGTGGGATATCATCATTCTTCCACACCTCAGGGTGAGAACAAGAGAGTTGAATGCCCTTGCAGTCAAACAAGGACTGAATGCTGTGCCTTGCCAAGGGTGTTTGAAATACGCTGGACAGAGTTCACATTATCTCTTGTCAATCAATCTTGACTTCATGGCAT
The DNA here is from genome assembly GCA_035128595.1 of Eptatretus atami. Taxonomy (NCBI): domain Eukaryota; kingdom Metazoa; phylum Chordata; class Myxini; order Myxiniformes; family Myxinidae; genus Eptatretus; species Eptatretus atami. The sequence continues at coordinate 45,909,678 of CM068964.1, forward strand.
GTTCTGGTTCTATACTTCGGGAATCGGAAGACAAAGCAGCTAATGGTTTCCTGACGCTATTGACCAACAAATCTGTGCTTGAGTAATGGCATTTGTTGCCGATGTACTAGCTGTGTTTTCACGATTCCAGAAGAAGATTCAGTCGGACAGTGTGACCTGCTTAACTTGGATATTGAAACATCTCTTGTGACATCAAACCTGGCGAAACTCAAGGAAACTCCATGCTGGGTGGCTGGGTTGCCACCTTGCAGACACAACTGCGAGGTCCACAGAGGAAGAGGGGCATGCCACCTACAGACTGAAGAATATCACACTTGGTGAGCCTTTTTCTTAACAATTAACATTTTTTCGTCTTTAAAAGTTTTTTTCGTAACTATCAACAAGAACAATTCGTCAAATTTTAAACCATTCTAACTCTATGACCAGAGTATTTTATTTAAATTCCGATCAGGATGTTTAGCGTTGCTGTGGAACCGGCGTTTTAATAACCAAAATGCACTGTGTGATAGAAAATGCGTTCTGTACAATAGCGGGAAAGTTGAAGATGAAATTCACTTTCTAATGGAATGTAATATCTCAGATTCCAATCAATTTTTAATTTTAATGGGAGATGAACGATTACAACCATCTAATCTAAATATTATGTGATTATGTGTTTACAGGTGAGGAAAGAGAGCCGGGCAAAGACACCACTCTTTGTTAGTGGCAAGGGACAATGCAGCCTACAAAACGAGCTTGTGCAATCCTGTAGAGGTTCCTGGTACAGCGGTTTGACAGTGACATTGACAAGCACATGATGAGGTACTGGTGCCTTTTGAAGCTACAAGATGCTGACATAAAGGCTGTTTCAGCTGATATGTCAGATTTGGACTTTAGGAATCGGTATGGAATACAAGATCTTGTGTCTTCTGGACAAGGAAAGACTTAACTCTCAACAAGCTGGTCAAGTATCTGGTGTCTAAAGACTGTTTCAAATCTGGTGAAGGCATTAAGCAGAGTTTTGGCTGCCAAGCTCATTCACAGATGTTGAGCGTCTTATAGTAGAGCAATGCTCTGAAAAATGTGAAAGATCAAGAATGTCAGTGGACGAAAATCTGTATTTGTAAATATTACAACATGCCATTAGAAGCATTTGATCCAAGGGAGGCGGTTATGATTTGGCTGTATCAAGGCACGCAGAAACAAAAGCATGACAACCAAAGTTTAGTCCTTCAAGGGAGTTTTCACAGAAGAGAACAAAGTGAGGATGACGAGCCTGATGAGGTGGAGGTACCTAGAAGAGGTCAAGAAATTCTAACTTCTTACGTTTGCTACTTGACAGGTTAATGTTCATTTTCGTTAAGTTTACAGATTTTGTTTAATCTTATCATGCCAAGACAGCTAGCGAGTTGGACTTACTGAAACTTGGTTCTAATGTTAGTCATAGTCAACCTCAGGCTCAGGTTTATGATTTTGTTCTTTGTGTGACGATGGACAACCACTTTGGTGTTTACATCAACTGTAAATACGTTTGATAATCTCATGTTTAGATATATTGTAATGTGAATGTGGTAGTCTATTTGTACTTTATGATTTATGCATATGTTGATTGATTGATTTATTGTAAGGTATAAAAATAAGTTTTGGTACAGCTATCAGACTATCAGTGACGTCTATTGTGTTCTTCTAGTTTATGACCCTAGCATGCAAATTCAAACAAAGAACAATTGAAAACTGCACAAATTGGATTTACATGACATTTTGAATTTACAACTGCACAAAAGGGGTACAACTGCACGTTAGAATAAACCCTGTTGTGTGATCAATTTAGAGCAGTAATTGCCTGCAACCACGAGCATTGATAAAATTCTGTTGCTGAATAACACTGGACCCATTGTTTCAGATGCAATGACGTCATTGTTTCTGCATTTATTTGTTTAAGACTGCAGATATATCTGCAATAACAATATAGATATATCTGCATTTATTGAGAACGCTTTCAGCCAAGTTTTTACCTGTAGGCCATGCTCAGAGCTCACTACTGTATTAGTGTGGCTCAGTCGCCAAAATATTCACAACAATTGTGAATTTTGTGATTAAAGCACCAAATTTGGCACAGAGATAGACTAATATATGATGAACAAAACTGGTTATTGGGGCATTACAAATTTGGCCTTTGATGGCCTTGGCAACAATGTTACGAAATGGCCGCCAGTGGTTGCAATGACGTCAAAGATCTGCTGAACTCTGAGAGGATAAGATGGTGGAAATAAAGGCTAATGACCCAAAAAGCACTATGCAAATGTGACACAGACCTGCTACGAGCTTGTGTCCTGCAAGTGCATGGAGGGTTGTGTGAAGAGCTGCAAGAGCAGAAAGGCTGCACTTGAATGCACAGCCCTGTGTGTGTGCAAGGGCGTGTTTTCGCATAATTGACACCCTGGCCTCCAATGAGATGATTAGAACCATGACTGCAACAATGATGAGGCCTGAGGTTCTGAACAGAATTACCTGTGATATCTGATGAGGACTGCACTTGATATTAAATGCCATCATGACATTGTTTGACTGATCTATCGAATGCTTTAAAGTACTTTGTACTTTTGTTCTGTGCCACAGTAATATTTTCTTCTGCAGATGAACATGATGGATACCTCCACCTATATCTGGAGTTTCCGCTCATGATTTCGGCCTACACGTAGACATGATTGGTTAATAGAAATGTAAGCACAGAATAGTTTCATATTTCTTTGCTTTGATAATTTTCATACAACTCATCTGGTTATGCTCTTCATGGTAATAAGGACAGGTCACCTGACTGGCTTGGTGGTCCTAGTATGTTATTGATAAAACAAGGTATTTCAAGCACAGAAAATGACATTTCTGCACCACCATGTCACCATAATATCCATTTTATAACCCAATATAGTGCAATGGCTGATTTGCAATGATTAATGTAATAATCTCCTCGGACCTGTCATTGGCTAATTACCTCTAAATGTCACTGAAACCATCTGCTTTTTCTGAATTAAGCAGTTCCTCATCGTTCCCATCATAGCTTGGCAGCCATTTTGTAAGATTGCTGCCATGGTTGTCAGGGGCCAAATGGTCAATGCCCCAATATCCAGATCTGATCCATACATATTAGTCTATCTCTGTGCCAAATTTTGTGCTTTTATCACAAAATGCACAATGGCTTTGCAATGGTGTCCTACCATATAACTATTCCAACAATCATCGGACCACTGCATTCCCAAACTGTATGGCCTTCTTTCTGTATGCCTAGTGTTGGCTTAATGGTTAGGGTGGTAGGCTTTGGATCCCAGCGTCCTGAGTTCAAATCCCACTCAGCTGTTGAATTAATACCAGGTGGGGTTAACTCGGCCTGTCATCCTTCCGAGGTCGGCAAAATGAGTGCCAGCATGCTGGTATACTTTGTCGGAGTGGCGACCCATCCAGGATTGTGCCCAATAGCCAAGGAGACTGCTTCAGCAACACCAACGCTCTGCACAGAGTATGGTCCCAATCTCCTCCTCCTCCTTCTTTCTGTACAGGAGACTATTACTGGACCTATTTCAGCTTGGGTTAATTTTGTGTATGCACCTATTGCAACACATTCTAATGTAGGCATGGGGAACCTCAGGCCCCACGACACGTTTTGATCCGCTGTGACACATTTTTGATCTGGCCCGCGACACATTTTGATCCGGCCACAACGTTTTGATCCGCCCACGACGCGTTTTGATCGAGCCCGTAACGTGTTTTGATCTGGCCTGCGACACATTTTGAACCGGCCCGCGACACGTTTGATCCAGCCCGTAACGTGTTTTGATATGGCCTGCGACACATTTTGAACCGGCCCGCGACATGTTTTGATCCGGCCACGACACTTTTTGATCTGGCCGCGACGCGTTTTGATCCGGCCCGCGACACGTTTTGATCCGGCCTGCAACACATTTTGATCCGGCCGTGACACGTTTTGATCCGGCCCACGACGCGTTTTGATCCAGCCCACGACACGTTTTGATCCGGCCCGCGACACGTTTTGATCCAGCCCGTGACACATTGTTGATCTGGCCCGCGACACATTTTGATCTGGCCCGCGATGCGTTTTGATCTGGCCCGCGACGCGTTTTGATCCAGCCCACGACACGTTTTGATCCACCCCGTGACAACATTTTGATCCGGCCCGCGACGCGTTTTGATCCAGCCACGACACGTTTTGACCCGGCCCGCGACGCATTTTGATCCAGCGCCGTGACACGTTTTGATCGCGGCCGCGACCATACGTTTTGATCCAGCCCGTGAACACTTTTGATCTGGCCCGCGACGCGTTTTTTGATCCGGCCCGCGACGCGTTTTGATCCAGCCACGACACGTTTTGATCCAGCCCGTGACACATTTTGAATCCGGCCCGCGACGCGTTTTGATCCAGCCACGACACGTTTTGAACCGGCCCGCACGGCGTTTTGATCCAGCCCGACACGTTTTGACCCGGCCCACGACACGTTTGATCAGCCCACGACACGTTTTGATCCAGCCCGTGACACTTTTTTGATCACCAGCCCGCCGCACGTTTTGATACCAGCCACGACACGTTTTGAACCGGCGCGACCGTTTTGATCAGCCCGTGACACGTTTTGAGATCCGGCCCGCGACACGTTTTGATCCAGCACCGACACGTTTGAACCGGCCCACAACACGTTTGATCCAGCCCACGACACGTTTTGATCCAGCCAGTGACACATTTTGATCCGGCCCGCCGCGTTTTGATCCAGCCCAGAACGTTTGACCGGCCCGCGACGCGTTTGATCCAGCCCGTAACGTTTGATCCGGCCGCGACCGTTTTGATCCAGCCCGTGACACATTTGATTGGCCCGCACGCGTTTTGATCGGCCGCGACGCGTTTTGATCCAGCCCACGACACGTTTTGATCCAGCCGCGTGACACCATTTTGATCGCGGCCGCGACGCGTTTTGATCCACCCACGACACGTTTTGAACCGGCCCACGAGCGTTTTGATCCAGCCACGACACTTTTGAACCGGCCACGACACGTTTTGATCCAGCCCACGACACGTTTTGATCCAGCCCGTGACACGTTTTGATCCAGCCCGCGCACGTTTTGATCCGCCCGCGACGCGTTTTGATCCAGCCACGACACGTTTTGAACCGCCCGACACGTTTTGATCCGGCCCATGACACATTTTGACCGGCCGCGACGTTTTGATCCAGCCGTACGTGTTTTGATCTGGCCTGCGACCATTTTGATCCGGCCCGCGACACGTTTTGATCCAGCCCGCGACACGTTTTGATCTGGCCCGCGATGCGTTTGATCCAGCGCGACACATTTTGATCCAGCCGCGACAGTTTTGATCAGCCCACGACATGTTTTGATCCAGCCCGTGACACATTTGATCGGCCACGACACGTTTTGATAGTATATTTGTCCCACGCACGTTTTGATCCAGCCCGTGACACATTTTGATCCGGCCCACGACAACGTTTTGATCCAGCCGCGCACACATTTTGATCCGGCCACGACACGTTTTGAATCCAGCCCGTGACACATTTTGATCGGCCACGACACGTTTGATCCAGCCCGTGACACATTTGATCCGGCCCACGACACGTTTTGATCCGGCCGCGACACGTTTTGATCCAGCCCGTGACACATTTTGAAGATCCGGGCCACGACACGTGAGGATCCGGCTGGTGACACGTTTTGAACCGGCTCGCGTGGTGACAATTTGTTCAGTATTTTATATAGCTAATATCACTTCACTCAAAAACAACTTAAGAATAGCAACAACAAGAATTTTCCCCAACATGGACACTCAGGAAGCAATATCTAAAGTCGCATCAGGTAAGTTACTTTAAAATTATAAGTGACGAGCAAATACCACCCGTCGCTTCACTGACGGTAACACTAAAGGGGGAGGAAGAAAAAGAGGAGGGAAGAGGGAGAGAGGGATGGGGGGGAGAGAGCGGGAAGAGTGACAAAGTGGCGGGGAAAGGAGAGAGGAAGGAGGGGGAAGGGAAGACAGTGTGAGGTGAGTGGAAGGGGAGGCAGACGTGTGGTGGAGCGTTAAGTATGATTCATACAGTCTCATCAAAATGATTCTGCATAGAATAGCAGTAAAGATGGAAACAAAATAATGACTGAAAACCATTTTCCACCAGTTATACTATAAACACGGCCTGGAGACAAACTCCTGTCCTGACAAGTCCGGAGACAAACTCCTGTCCAGACATAAACACCACCAGGACACGACCGGAGACAACCGCTGCCCAGACACGTCTGGAGACAAACACCATTCCAGACATAACCACCTTCCGGATATGTCCAGAAACAGAGACAGAGCAGGAGAGGTGAGAGGAGATGTGGGAGGAGGGTACTGCATTGATTGGAGTGGTAGGAAAGGATGGGTTAAAGAGAGGAGGGAGAGAGAGATAGAGGTGGTGGGGGGGGGGGGGGGGTTGGGGTAGGGAAGTTAGCAGAAAAATATGTTATGCTTTTTGAAAAAACACAAAAACACACTTGGCTGACATCAGCAATTTTGGTGGGATCGGTAAGTTGGAGTCAGTGTTATTACCAACTCCAGTACTTACCATATACAACCCAGAAACCTTGAGTATCTTTCACTGAAAAACAACGTTGCATCTACATAGACGTTTAAGGGATATGTTTACAAACATTATTATTTATAAACAGCTGCCTGTGACGGTGGAAAAAAATTTGGCTAGGTAATTTGAAAAACACGTTAATACGGCAAACGGCTCGGAAATTGGGGGTTATTTCACAACAACTCGCTCAGAAACGATGGAGCACGAACTACTAGCTCAGGGTGATGGAGCACGAACCACTGGCTCAGGACAATGGAGCACGAACCACTCGGTCAGGGCAACTGAGAACGAACGACTCACTCAGGGTGACAAAGCATGAACCATTCGTGCAGGGCAACGGAGCATGAACCACTTGCTCAGGGTGATGGAGCACGAACTACTCACTCAGGGTGATGGAGCATGAACCACTGGCTCAGGGTGATGGAGTACGAACCACTGGCTCAGGGTGATAGGAGTACGAACCACTGGCTCAGGGCAATGGAGCACAAACCACTCGCTGAGGGCGACGGGCATGAATGACTCACTCAGGTCGACAGAGCATGAACCACTCATGCAGGGTAACGGAGCACGAACCACCACTCAGGGATGGAGCACGACCATTCGCTCAAGGCAACAGAGCACAAAGCACTTGCCCAGAACAACGGAGCATGAACCACTGGCTCAGTGTGACGGAGCACGGACCACTGGCTCATGGCGAGGAAGCACAAACCACTAGCTCAGGTGATGGAGCACAAATCACTGGCTCAGGGTGATGGAGCACAACCACTGGCTCAGGTGATGGAGCACAAACTGCTGCTCAGGGTGACGGAGCACGAATGACTCGCTCAGGGCGACGAGCATGAACCACTCGCTCAGGGCGATGGAGCATGAACCACGAGCTCAGGTGATGGAGCAAACCACTGGCTCAGGGTGATGGAGCACAAACCACTGGCTCAGGGTGATGGAGCACAAACCACTGGCTCAGGGTGATGGAGCACAAACTGCTGGCTCAGGTGACGGAGCACGAATGACTCGCTCAGGGCGACGGAGCATGAACCACTCGCTCAGGCGATGCAGCATGAAACCACGAGCTCAGGGTGATGGAGCACAAACCACTGGTCAGGGTGATGGAGTACGAACCACTGGCTCAGGGTGATGGAGTACGAACCACTGCTCAGGGCAATGGAGCACAAACCACTCGCTGAGGGCGACGGGGCATGAATGACTCACTCAGGCGACAGAGCATGAACCACTCATGCAGCGTGACGGAGCACGAACCACTCACTCAGGGATGGAGCACGAACCATTCGCTCAAGGCAACAGAGCACAAAGCACTTGCCCAGAACAACGGAGCATGAACCACTGGTCAGAGTGACGGAGCACGGACCACTGGCTCATGGCGAGGGAGCACAAACCACTAGCTCAGGTGATGGAGCACAAATCACTGCTCAGGATGAGCACAAACCACTGGCTCAGGGTGATGGAGCACAAACTGCTGGCTCAGGTGACGGAGCACGAATGACTCGCTCAGGCGACGGAGCATGAAACACTCGCTCAGGGCGATGGAGCATGAACCACGAGCTCAGGGTGATGGAGCACAAACCACTGGTCAGGTGATGGAGCACAAACCACTGGCTCAGGTGATGGGCACAAACTGCTGGCTCAGGGTGACGGAGCACGAACCACTCACTCAGGGCGACGGAGCATGAACCACTCGCTCAGTGTGACAGAGCATAAACACATGCTCGGGGTGACAGAGCACCAACCACTCGCTCAGGGCAAGGAGCACGAACCACTCGCTCAGTGCGACAGAGCATGAACCACTCACTCAGGGTGACGGAGCACGAAGCACTCGCTCATGGCAATGGAGCACGAACCACTTGCTCAGGGGGATGGAGCACGAAGCACTCGCTCATGGCGATGGAGCACGAACCATCACTCAGGCGATGGAGCACGACCACTCGCTCAGGCGACGGAGCACGAACCACTTGCTCAGGGCAACAGAGCATGGCACTAGCTCAGGGCAATGGCATGAACACTCGCTCAGGCGATGGAGCATAACCACTCGCTCAGGTGACGGAGCATGAACCACTCGCTCAGGGCAACGAGCATGAATCACTCGCTCAGGGCGATGGAGCATGACCACTCGCTCAGGGTACGGAGCATGAACCACTCGCTCAGAGGCAATGGAGCATGAACCACTCGCTCAGGGCGATGGGAGCAGAACCACTCGCTCAGGCAACGAAGCATGAATCACTCGCTCAGGGCGATGGAGCATGAACCACTCGCTCAGGGCGACGGAGCACAAGCCACTCGCACTGAATGACATGGCGCGGTAAAAGCACATGCAGAGTGAACGATTCGCTCAGATTGATGAAGTAGATATTTCGTTCCACTATCAACAATGGGTGCACGGCAAGTGGCTTGAGCACCCATGCAAGCACTCCAATTAAATAGTTGATAAGGAACGGTTGGCCAGGCTGTCGCTGCATACCATAAAGGATCCCATTAACTTTAAAGCCTGTCTTCACCACGCATGCAGCAGTTCATGAAATAAAATTAATGAACGAAATAAAATGACTTTATCCACTAAAGAGTTTCAGCTTAATTCAGAACAACCCTGGAGATATCGCATAGTTCAATCGCTCGTGAAATATACATTGCAGAAAAGCCGCCATTCTGCCTGCTCCTCTGTGCATGTCACATGGTGCATTGGTTCAGGGTCCGCACAAACGTTATAACTTTTTTTGAAAACCCGTTTTTTTTTTTACCAGATTTGCTTTGATTCCCTGGAGAGAACCTCGCGAAACCTCCGCAAATATACACAGATCTGGCAGACGCTATGGATAGGCAGTCCCTTGGGGGACATGGTGCAAGGTCTAGCAGTGAATGCATGAAATCATATCGCTGAATGAAGCTGGTTAATTTTATGTTCCTCAATTTTTTGTTCACTCAATATAATTCTCCAAACAGTAGAAAAAGAACAACATAAGTTGAACGCTTTGAAAATTTCACATTTTCTTGTGTATGTATGGAGGAAGAAACATAGCCTTGCTTGCTTAAAGTATATAGGTATATTGGCTTGGTTATAAGACTCGTTATTTCTTTAAATTATCAGATTTCACAACATATTTTGACACTATCGATGGGTTGAGAAGGGGTGTGTTCCATAACTAATCAGCTTGTGGAGCGCTCACCAAGTGGCTCACTTGAATACTTAATAATATGTTAGATCAGGTCATTGGAAGGATCAGACCTGCATGACATTATAACATCTTTGATGTGGTTTTGCTCTTCGTAAACGTTGCAGTCGATTTAGCAGTCAAAAGTACAAGTGATTGGAAAATTTATTGCAAGAACAGTCATTTGACATGAGGGAATGTCTCAAATCACTGGAGAAGTCTCGAAATAAAAGGACATCAATAGCACAACCTTCATGTGGAAAGGAGCACACTGTCAACATCTTTGATACACCTATGGGATCTCCTGTGTCTAAAATTGTAGCTCGCCTGGTCATGAAAGAATGAGAATGTTCGATTTTTAAAACTGGGAAGGATTGGGTTTCAGGATCCTGGAACAAATATGATGATCAAATCATATACATTTACGTAATTGTGCAGTGGGATAAGGTAGACCACCTCCTGAAGCAAATGTCCCGTGTCTTTCCCAGAAACAAATTCACGAAGAGAATTGAGAAATAACAAGTTCGAATTGCGAACATACCCCATGGGAGTTCATTCGGACAATTCTCAAGTGAGCGATAACACGGACGACAGATCGTTTTGAAATTTGGTAAGATTTTTATCGCGTCAGAAAAAGAAACCAGAACAACTCACAAGAGTGAGGCTAGTTTCAGATCATCATTTTCGACTTAATATTGTGTTGGGCATCGCCCAGCGCATTTATTTATTTATTTATTTTTAATAACAGTTTTAAGAAAATGGACCAAAAGGGCCGTTTCTTGGCTCAAAGGGCCAGAATCACACTTTGGGCTCAGTTAATGCCTGCGCATATGTGTCCAGTATATGCCTGTCAATTTTCATCGAATTCTGTTCACGAATAATGGAGAAATAGACGTTCAAATGAACTGTACACAAGAAAAGAGAGAACGCGAGCGGCGCTTAGACCCCAGTGCGGTGGAAGACCCCCACGGGGTAAAAAAAAATTGAACTTTTTGAATGTGGAGGTTTGTTGAAAGCCAGATGGTTCTTTGGGAGACATCTGTGTTTAGAAAGTCAAAGCCTTCAAATAAATTGGTGGCCTGTATAATTTGTGTAATGCCATTAGCCGCAAATGGAGTGTCGTGCACACAATACCGTCCCAGGTGTAGACTGTGCCATCATCCAGGAACGTCACGACGAAGAAAATAAGACGAGTGTGGAATATTTTACTTGAGAATGGATTCACAAGCTACAAGGAGTGCACTCCCAGGCTTTGAAAAACCAATGGGGTGAGGAAAATGCAAGGAGGTGGACACGATCAGGCAGTCTGCTTTTCCATATTATCCAGGGCTGTCAAAAAGATTTGACAGAATAATTAATCGTGCGCAGATTAGTGTTGCATTTTAACCACAATGCGTGATCCACACCATCATTATCAAATTAAGACTGGATTCCAATTTGAGACAAACAGTAGTCTACTGCACCAAATAAGAAGACTGGCAAATCTTATGTAGTGAGATTAGAAGGAAATTGAAACTGAGATTAGAAGAGTCTGGCAGCATGGTTAGACAGTCAGCAATAGCTCGTTATTGTGTACAATCTGACCACAAGTTTTATCTGAGTGGCACTTGCTTCCTGGAAACAGCCCTCTCGAATAAGTTCAGTCACTCAAACTCTTGCATCCCACTCTCAGCCATGATCTTAATTGGGCAAATCACATTTCAAAGTTGGCCAACAAAGCCAGTCACCAACTGGGCATCCTCCATCATGCAAAGTCCTTCCTTGGCACACCTGAGCTCTTGACCACATACAAAGCTTTCGTCCACAGCCTGATGGAGTACTGCTCTCCCTTCTGGGCTGGCGCTCCCGCCTCACCTTTCTTGGCTTCATGCTGTGGAGACCAAGGCATTTAGGATCATTGGTATCTCCCACGATGAGGCTGAGTCTTTGGGTCTGTCACTTTCTCACCACAGGCAGGTTGGTGGTCTTTCTGTCTTCTCCCATCTCTTCTACAGCCTCCCCCCCCCCCCCCCCCCCGTGTTCTGTCCGAGATCTATCCCTCCCATATATCCGCAGGGTGCTCAAGGTCCGCAAGCAACTCTCTTCTGGTAAAACTACCAAAATCAAGAATCACTGCTCACCTTCACTCTTTCATTCCTCTTTTTTCCCCACCTTTGGAACAAACTCCCACTCTCTCTTCAATCCCATTCTTCCCTCCAGGTCTTCAAAACAGCTGTTCACCACCATCTCTTATCTTCCCCCATCCAAAACCATGATCTTTTCTACCCCCACTAATCTACCCCAAACCCACCTCCTTCAAGTTCCCTGCTTTTCTTCCCAAAAGTCCCTGTCGTGTAAGGACCTGAAAGTCCCTGTAGTGTCCATCTTGTTTAACCTTTGTACCCCGCCCCATCCCTCTCCCTTCCACAGATCTCCTCATGTCTCTGTTCCCCACTGATTTTTCCTTCCCTCTCCCGCCCCTCTCGTCTCCTGCTCCCCTTGTACATTCTGTGTGTTAGCTCTCGTACGAGCCTTGACAGTGTATACAAAAAAAGGAATAAAACTGAGTCATGCTAGAGCTAGGAAGTCTGTCCATTACAGATGAAACGTTGCCTTTGACGAGGAAATGAGACCGCACCCAAATCGTATTTATTGCAAATTTGTGGAGTATAGAATTTGACAATTATTGGTTGGCTGTGCATTTCCAAATATCATTCAACACACACATACACACACTTGCATTCATAAGAATAGCCTGGTTTTTAATTTTTCCTCTTCTCCTTCTCCTCCTCCTCCTCCTCCTCCTCCTCCCTTTATGAGGGGTGAGGTCTGATGGCACCAAGGTTCTGCTCTGCCTTAACCACAATACTCCTCCACCTCCCTCTGTCCTCAGCCAACTCTCTCAACTCTCCAACCATCCCTACCTTTCAGATGTCCCTCCTCACACAATACTCCAATCTCAACCGCGATCTACCTTGGTTCTTATAAAATATGAATGTTATCAGTAATGCATCAAAAGCTTATCTATATATAATCTACATACATTATAAGGTGAAAGCATGTCTATGTCCAGCCACTAATGGCACTTTTATATTGTATGACGTAATAAATAAACAGCGTTTATCCGTGTTATTTGTGTTCCTGTTACAGCATAATAAGATAAATTTCATAGGTGTTGGCAGTACCCAGCCAGGATCAGGTAATGGGCACAAAAAAAAATCCACCACCAAAAATAACATTCCTTTCCTGTAGTAATTCTCTGCAGACTACTGTAGTATATGAGAGTACATACAACTCTCATAAACTATAGTTCTCACTGTGGCATTTTTGCCTTGAGGTGGGGGGGGGGGAGCAGGAAGTGACTTACAATTTTCACCTGGACATATGCCACAGTGCAAGTAGTTTACTGACTTCTGCTGCAGACAGGGGATTATTAGATTAGCCACAGTACAAAATACATTTGCCAGACCTCCCCCAAATAATCCCCACAACCCCCCTGGCCCCCCGCTCTGCCCCTCCCAGGCTGCTCCTGAAATGAAGTGGATGTTTCTTTCCTTAATGAATTTAGATAATAATTGAGGTTCCCTTAATTAATTTAGAAACCATGCTTGTACTGTATTTATAAATTTAATCCAGATTGACCATTTAACACCTACCTGGTTACAACCTAATTTTGAATTTCCTGCTTTTATGAGATTTTACCTTAAGAAAGCTAAGGTTTGTTCAAAGAGGGATCTATCACTGTATATAAACTTCAGTCAACAGATTTTTACACCTGCGTATCATATAAAAGGAATCCAACCCTTGATTTCTGTGTGTACTTCTGTGATAAAAGCACAGCTTTCATTTCAACAAAGCACTAATCCATTCTTTGGTGTTCCATTACAATCCAATTTTGGTGACAGGCATTCGCCTGACCCGACGTGATCATGTTTCACCCTGGTCCAAGTCACGCTGACCTACACAACAGGATTTCCAGTTGCATTATACGGAGGTTTAGTGGACCACTCTCTGCTCTCTGGCCTGGCGGAATCTATCATTATGAACTACAGTGTCACAAAAGGAGTTTCATCACATTTTTCATCAATACCTCACATTAGTTCTGCAACTTGGCAAAGTAATACAAAAGCTTTCACCCCAGCAGACAGAAGCCTATCTTGCTGTGGAGAGCAACAAGAATGCTGCTGGGATGTCACGGGCACTGAATTGGCCATGTGCCATCCCATTTACTTTCTGGCCCACGAGGGCATCTTGTTATTAAGGTAACATTCAGTACAAGTCTACTCCAGGCGGTGTACATTCACTTCCAGCAATCTTGTTCAGATTTCTTGATGTGATGCTGTTGGAACAAGTTGCGGCAGCTGTTTTCTTCTCGATGTCTTGATGGGAAAATATAACCAAGTGTTTTCATAGTGATCTCAGGCTCATGGAGGAGCTTGTCCATTAATTGCATGCAGGACAAAGGCATTATTAATGGACATCAGTGTACTTAAACTTTTCCATCAGGGTGGTTCAGAGGTAGCGCACTTATGTTCAAGCAGTTGAGTCTGGGTTCACATTCCTAAACTGACTATAAACTGTCGGACTGCAGCGTCACAAGCAGGGTGCTGTATCATAGAGTATGCTGTCCATGGGATGGACATCAAGATGTGTGTCCCATCCACTATCATTAGCTGGTGGACGTTAAAGATCCCATGGTGTCCTTTGTGAAGAGTAGGCGAGCTATCACCGGCACCCTGAACAAATGACTAATTCGTGGCACCTTTGGGCAAATGTCAAGCATGGCCAGCGGGTTTATGAAAGTACATGGTGGTGGCCAACCCCCCACAATTGCGAATAATGTAGCAATAAAAGGAGAAAATAAGTGTAGGGGGATCTTTACACACTGCCTAAGTACTACTAACTGCCACACTTGTAAAAGACATTTTGTACTTTCTTCTTGCAGCCAATTATATTGTCCTCTAGTTACCCCAACCGAAGGAGAGGGTATTGCATTTGGGTCCATTTGTTGGTTTGTTTCTCTGTTTGTAACTTGCAAAATCGAAGATTTTTCAAGTATATTGGTTAGTCGTTATTCAAGTTATTTTGACTGTTTATCTGTCTGTTTGTCACCTACAGGTCACAATTATAAACCGATCTTCACGAAACTTCACCACATGGTAGAGGTTGTCATAAGGAAGAAGCCTCTTGCTTTTGAGGTCAAAAGGTCAAAAGCTCAACATAGGCCGAAGGTCAACAACTTAGGTGGGATTTCTAAAATTGTCAATTTTCATCCGATTGACTTGAAATTTGAAGAGGAGTTGCATATTTGGTCATTGAATTCAACCACCAATTGTTTTTGAGGTGAAATTTGTTTGTTGGACTTTGCAAGTATCGTGCTCTGCACGATGTCTTCTTGTCGGTTTGTTTGTCTGTTTGTTTGTTTGCACAGAACTTTTGTATTTTTCTCCACAACTGCTTGTCGGATTGAGAAAAAATTTCACCATTGATGTGATTACTCATAGAGAATGTTGTCATGATAATTATGACGTCATAGTTGACGTGGTGTGACAGTCATATTGGAAAAACGGAAAAACTTTGGACCTCTATCTCTGAAACTGCACCAAGGAAAAAATTGAAACTTGGCGCACAGCAAGTACTCCTCATCGGGAATGAGGGTGATTTTTTTATGACGTTGTAGATGCCTTCGTTATGACGTTAATAATTGCATATGTAGAATGCTATATCCGATCAGAATGAAAATTTTGAGGGTCATCTAGGGATAAAATGGTCCACAAAATGGTTTGTTTGATGACGTCATCGGTCACGTGATTCGGCAGCCATATTGCTATTTATTTTAAACCTTCAAAAATCTTCTCTGAAATGGCTGAATCAGTCATCACTGCCAGCATTTATAAAGTGGCAGTTCTAATTATGTCTCTTATTAATTACATAACACACCAGTACACAAACAACACACAAGATACACCACACAAAACTACACAACACACCACACAAAACAAGTCATGGCGTCTGCAATCTCTGATTGCTCTTTTTCTTGTTTCATTCAAGTCTGTTTCACGAGACCGTCTTTTTTATATCCTTTAATTGGTTATTTTTGGTGTACAATATTGAAGCTCATGGAGGAGTGAGAACATGTAATGGATCAAGTTGTAACAGAACAAAAGGAACAGTATAAAGAGAAGTGGGAAACACACCAACAGTGGGGTTGAAGGGCAAAATAGGAGACTTGGAGAAATATGAGATATGGAGAAGAATGAGGGCTAGGGGAGGAAACATGGGGTTGGCAAGATAGATACAGCTGCAAACTCCCAGGAAGGAAAAACTGGAAGCTTGGAAAGAGGTGGCCGGTGGGCTTGGGAGGGGTGAGTGGGTGATTAACGGAGGTAGAAAAGATCATGCGTTTGGATTGGAAACGATCTGAGGTGGTGCTGAACTGCTGTCTGGAAGACCTGGAGGGAAGAATGAGATTGAAGAAAATGTAGAAGTTTGTTCTGCAGGTAGGAAAAACAGAGGAATGATTGAGTGGAGGCGAGCAGTGATTCTGGAGAAACCTCGGGGATGGGGGAGGGAAGAGCACGGAAAGTGCAGAGGGTGTAAAAACAGAAAGGAGGTGGGAGAAGACAAAGACACAATCGACCTGTCTGCAGTGTGAAAGTGATAGTCCCATGAACCTAGCTTCATCGTGGGAGATTTCAATAATCTTGAAGGCCTTGGTTTCCACGGCATTAAGCTGAGCAAGGTGAGAGGCAGGGGCACCAGGCAAGAGGGGAGAGCAGTATTCCATCGAGCTGCCGATGAAGGCCTTGCAGGCGGATAAGAGTTCAGGTGTGCCAATGCAGGATTATGCACTGTGGAGGATGCCCAGTCGGTGACAGGCGTTGGAACCAAACTTAAAATTGTGGTTTGCCCAAAAACATAATGGCTGAAGTATATACAACACTCTCCATTGTAGTTATCTCTGCCACAGTCGACCGGCTCACAATGTTTTAAATCCCGGCTCACGCAACCTGATTATCTGCAAAATCCTGCAAAGTCCATCGCATTTCATTAAACTATCATGTGAATTTTATTAATATATTCTGCCCAGTATCCATGGCAAAAAAATGAAAGATCCTAACTATATCCCATGCTTGTCGCAGTGCAATGTAGGTTTTTGCTGTTTATCGTCCATTTCCTTGGTTTTCTGGGTCATGAGACAATTTCCGAGTGCTAGCTTAATGGGAAAAAAATGACTATCTTGTCTTTTAAAAAGACAACTATCATCACAAATGAGGGAAGGCATATTTCGTTTCTCTATTAAAGTGCTACCTTTATGTTGGTCTGATAGCAATCACGTATGAACCCTTGGCTCATCATGATGCAAAGAACCTTGGTTTAAACCCATATACCATACATGTATGTCCACTGCCAACCAATGTCCTTGCAACTACTACTTCAACAACTACTACGACAACTTACTACTACTTCCTCTTAAAAACCACCGAGAATTACCAACTCCTTGTTGGGTCAGCCAGATAACTTTTTGTCACGTCTTTCATGAACTGTTTGGCCAGGCCTGACGCTTGACAGAAGGCAAGTAACGCAATACTTATTTGTTCATGATATCGTGATAACTCACTTACTCTTCATGAAAGACACCGGGGGGGGGGAGTGGGGGGAGGATCTTCAATTAGCACGCACCTAATGCAACCAGACAAGACAACCCAGCTGAACATCCATCCGAAGATAGACATACTCGTCGATGGATCACTTTGCCTGCAAGACACCAAGATGGCAATTTATAGCCGGGTTGAAAATAGAACCCAGAGTAACAGGCACCTCTGCACCATCCGGTCGAGACTCTCTACATCCTCGTTACATCCCACATTTTTCATGTTTTCCTACAAATTACTTTTTTTAACATATCAACCTTGAAACAAAGCATTCTTCCTAATTATATTTCTATGCAGTATTTCTCTTTCAGCTCCAGAACCTTTCATATGATCCTCATGTTTAAGCTGCTGCTGCATGAAGAAAGAGGAGCTTCGATCCAGTGAAATTAACTCTGTTGTTTAGTATCTCAGGCAATTCAACGACAATGAATGACTGGAGGCTTTGGAGTTACACGAGATATGCATAATGAGAATTGAGAAAGACTATAAAAGAGATGTCTAAAAGTAATCCATCTGATCCACATAACCCGATTTATCCACATCAGCAGCTGCTGGAGAAGTGAGACGAATGAATCACACACTAATCGCATGCAACAAAAGAAGATATACAGCTCAGTTTGAGGATAAGTGTGGCTTTCATAACTCGAACAAGTTCCATCTGAGTTTCCTTTTTTATATGCCTACAATTGTCTGCGAGATTTTCAACCACACATTGTCAGAGGTACGTAACTGTGTTCAGCTTCATTCATTGTAGAGTCAATCACAGAGTTATGTATTTTAAGGTGAGACGACTTACTTTCAGTCTTTTGCTCAATGATGGTGTCATTCATGGAGGAAAATGTGAAGTGACAGCCTGGGGGGAATTAATTTATCTTTATACCTGTGCTGCTGTGCACAACAACAATTTTATGCAAACGTTTAGTTAATCTATATTATTTACTGCATTCAGTATGAGAGATGGCCAATCGGATGTTGGTCAACTTTCAGAGGTTCATCAGTGAGTGTCAGGCAGTGTTTTAGCCAATAAAAAACTTTAGAAAATTTTAACAAAAAAAAGGTTTAATTTCTCTTGTTTTTAATCGCTTTATAGTACCTAGCCAACTTAGCCTTTGTAGTTCTGCGAAAGGTGATAATAAATGATCCCCGACCACATTCCTTTGTGGGTGTAGGGAAGTGTTTTTTTTTAAGAATATAAAAAAATTCAAAATTTTATTTCTTACAACTTTTACCATCTATATATTACGAAAACTCTCATCTTGTATACATGTATGTATGCATGTATGTATATATATGTATGTATGTTCCTGAAATACAGCCAAAGCGGTACACGATAGCGCAAAAATTTTAAGGCCACTTTTCTCACCATTCTCCTGCGGTGTGCAGTATCAAGTTTCGTTCAAATCGGGCAAAGAAAAAAATTATTAAAAATCAATATCCCGCATTCAGTCAAGTACTCTTCGGGAGAATTTGATCAATGCAAACAACCTCAGCGGTATAGTTCGCTGGAGCTATCTTTTTTCTTTTTTTTTGAAATGATTTTTTTTATCAACTGCTGTCACAACGGGAACCCAACGGGTTCACGGGTCATCTCGTCTATACTATAAAAGGTGCTGTGCTTGTATGTGTGTGTCCATCTGAGTTCCACCCATTGGTTGGACAGTTCTCCCGACTCCACCCACAATTTCAAACTAAAAAATATCATACGGCCGACATGTTTGGGTTTACTCTTACGAAAGCTTAACACATCTTGGGAAAAATCATATTCACAATCACCATGCCCTCCCTCTAAGTTTTTCCCTTCAATGTAAAATGACCAAAATGACTCTTAAAAGGATTCTGAGCAGATAGGCATCACGGGCCTTGTGAGGATAAGCCTCAATGTTTGAGGCAGCAGTCTGGTGTTTATACACCACCCAAATAACTTTGTGGCATTCTCTCAAGCAGAGCTTTTACCGTGGAGGTTACGCATGTCTTTGCTAGTATTTCTGACTATTTTCTCTTAAATGACTCGACCAAGGGACCATACAACCAGTCATCATAAAGGTCTTTGTTGAGGTCTTCTGGGAATCTCACGACATTGTCAAAGAAAACATGTCATTATTTACTTTTAATAATGTGAATATATGCATCAGGAAGAAGGTATTCCATGGGTCTCATGGTCACTTGACCGATGGAATTTCATGGGGTTTCTGCAAAATCCTGTAGGATTGTGAATTGGATAGGCAACTGTGATGGGCCATCACATGTGGGAGATGTTTCGATCACGGTTTCTGTGAAGTCGGTGATGGCATGATTGGGGAAGGGAAAGCGTTAAATATGTTGCTGTTTCAATGTGGTAATAACCGTTTGCTTTTATGAGTGGAGGGGGTGGGAGGCGAGGAGGTGAGGACAGAGTTGGGGTTGGAGGTGGAGGGGGGGAGAGAAAAGATGGGACAGAGTTGAGAGGAGGAGGTTGAGGCTTTGGGGGGTGGGTGAAGACTTTCTGTGGAAGGGTGGGGGGTTGAGGAGTTGTGGTGGAGGGGTTTGAAGGCTTGGAGTGAGTAAGGGATTGACACCTTAGGGTTGGGAGTGGGATGGTTAGGACCTGGGGTTGTGGGTGGGAGGGGGAAACCAACATTAAGAAAGCAACAGAGGCTACAAGGTTTTGCAACAATGTCATCTAATTGTCTGGGAATGCACAATGTCTCACAAACTGGCCTTCCAAGCACTGGATCAAAGCCTACAGTACATTCAAGAAAACAACATGCTAATGAGTGGTGTGACTGGTGTTACCTGGTGACTTCTGCAAGACGCTGCAAGTAATTCCCTGTGGCACTCCATCAAATGAGCTGGATGCATGCTTGAAAAACTCATACGTGTGGAGAGATGTTGAAAAGATGATCCTGCAAACCAACATGGGTGTTCAGCTACAAAGAGATCAAACAACTGGAGCATTTGCAGCACTTCTCATGCAGATGAGCAATGGCCAAGTTCCTGTTGATCCTGCTGATGACCAAATTTACATCCCTGCAGGCTGTGGAAACATTGCATGTACAGTGAAATAACTGATGTTCAAGGTCTACCAAAATGTAGACACAAACTACATGAATCATCAAAAGCGACTGTATGTGAAAGAGCCATCTTAGCACCATGGAATGATTCAGCAAACATCATCAATCATAAACTGTTAGCAAAAATACTTTGCCAAGAGCAGTCTTAGAAGTCACTGGGCACTGTTGCTGAAACTGATCAAGCAGTTCAAAATCCAACAGATTTTTCTGAATCCACTGGAATCACCAGGGAGGCCTCCACACAATCTTCTGCTGAAAGTTGGTGCACCACTCCTGTTGCTATGAAACCTGGACCCACCAAAGCTATGAAAAACAGACTTACTGTGAAGAGGCTAATGCCACATGGTTTGGAGGCTACCATTATTACTAGAACTGCCAAAGGAGATGTTTTACATTCTCAGAATACCTGTCACCCATAGATATGCCTTTCGATTTTAAGACACTTCAATTTCCCATCAGACTCAGCTTTGGTATGTCTATAAACAAGGTCTTGGGGAAATCGCTCAAAGTTGCTGGCCTTAACCTGGAGACACCATGCTTCTCACATGGACAAGTTTATGTGGGATTTTCAAGAGTTGGAAATCCAAAGAACCTCTTCATCCTAGCCTCAAATGGCAAAACTGTAAATGTTGTCCATCCCGAGGCTCTGCAATAATAAACTGAGGTCATGAAGATGTCTAAAGTTACGATGATTTGGCATTTGTGATGGATTCCGACTATTGTCAGGTCAGGTCAGATTAGATCTGTGATTTGCTTCAGGTACCATGTAAACCTGCACTAACCTGTTCCATGGTCGGGTTGTCGGCGACTAAACT
>CM068964.1:45931643-45936643 GCA_035128595.1 Eptatretus atami
TGACTCCAATGATAATTGAAGTAACACCGGTCAACAAGCGTATTATGAGACTTAGGATTCGTTAATCCTTGGGTGTCATTTCCCTGGTCTCTGTACATTCTCTGACTGAGGCGGGTGATCTAACCATGAAGGACGCATTCCATGCATCTCTCGAGTCTGTGGTTGATCAGTGCCCCGGTGATACTGTTATAGTCTTGGGAGATTTCAATGCATCGACTGGAACGAATAGGAATGGTTATGAGACATGTGTTGCTCCCCATGGGTCTGGAACTGTGAACCAGAATAGCGTGAAGTTCCTTGACTTTGCAAGAAGTCAGGACTTAGGGTGGCTGGTTCATGGTTTCTGCGTCCACAGGCTCATCGCCGGACTTGGTATTCCAATGCTGGCAGTGTGGCAAAGGAGATTGACCATCTGCTCGTTGATGGTCGCTGGAGGATGATCCAGAACTGCAGGGTCAACCAGAGTGCTCAGTTCCTCAATACTGACCATTGGCTTGTAGCAACTCTTAAGTTGCACCTTAAATCCAGGAGAATGGTACCATCCCAGCTAGGGCTGGATGTTCACAAGCTCAAGGATGAGAGGGTAGCTGAGGAGTTTGCGAACAGGCTGAGTGGAGATGTGGCGGGTCTGGGTGCTTTGCGGGATCCTGAAGAGTTGTGGAGTGCCTTCAAGACCACCGTCCTTCATGTTTCCAGTGGATGTCTTGAAATACACCGTGGGGAGAAGAAGAATTTTGTCTCTCAAGGGACACTGGATACTATTGAACAGATGTGCAGGGCCAGGCTGATTGGCATAGCTGAGCTGTTCAGGGAGCTGCGGCCGAAAACTGTACGTGCACTTAAGGTGGACAAGGAGGCCTATGTGCGAGGAATCTGTGAGGGGGTAGAGCATCACCTGTGTCAAGTGATTCTTGTCCTGCTTACAGGGGAATTCACGCATTGCGTTCCTCCAAGCCTGTCCCTCAGTGTACTGCAGTTAGAGCAGAGGATGGCAGGCTCTTGACAGAGGAGTCCGAAGTGAAGGCCCTCTGGGCCGGTTATCTTGAGCGGCTGTACCAGGCTGATCCACCAGCTGTTGACTTGGATGCCAGGGGTTTCACAATCCCAATTGCTGACCGTCCAATCAACTGCGGTCCACTTTCGTTTGTGGAAACACAGGCTGTGGTGAACTGGTTGGAAGGGGGTAAAGCTCATGGGATCTGTGGCATCCATGCTGAACTTCTCAAGGCTGGTGGAAATGCTGCACTCATGTCATTTCATGTAATTCTGTGCTCTTCCTGGAACACAGGCATCATCTCAACTGACTGGAAGAGGGGCCTTATTGTTCCTCTCGGGAAAGGGAAGGGTGATCGCCAAGACTGCAACAACGACCGAGGGGTGACGCTGCTCTCAATGCCAGGTAAGGTCTTTGCTCGGATAATTCTTGATAGGGTTCGCCACTATCTGCTTGAGCACCAGCGTCCAGAGCGAGTTCAGGCTTTAACACCAAAGATGGTCAAAAAGATTGACCATATCCTTGCTCTTCGGGTCCTCACCGAACACAGACGAGAGTTTCGGCAGAGGCTGCTTGCAGCCGATGTTGATCTCTGTAAAGCGTTTGATTCAGTGAATCGGGATGCCCTATGGAGGATTCTTATTCTCCATGGGGTGCCACCAAAACTGATCAATCTGATGACTGAACTATACTCTGGTACTGAGAGTGCTGTGCAATGTGGTGATGCCATCTCTGATTTATTTCCAGTTGTTACTGGAGTTTGTCAGGGATGTTTACTGGCCCCCACACTTTTCAGCACTTGTATGCACTGGATTCTGGGGAGGATGTCGGAGAGATCAAGCTGCGGTGCATCGTTTGGGAGTGTCAAGATCTCTGATCTTGATTTCGCAGATGATTCAGTCATCTTTGCGGAGACTTTAGATATCCTTTTGGGGGCCCTCGAGTGCTGAATGAGGAGTTGGAGCCACTGGATTATGGTTTTCCTGGGTCAAAACTAAGATACAGGCTTTCAATGACATCTTGGGTGCTGCTATCCTGTCTGTACCTGTTTATGGTGAGGATGTTGAGGTCATGGAGATATTCACTTACCTTGGCAGTGATATTCATGTCTCTGCTGGATGTGAGCCAGAGGTCAATAGTCGTCTCGGTCGGGCCTGAGGAGTCATGGATTCAATGGATCATGTGGTGTGGCACTGCCGGTACCTGTACAGGAGGACGAAAGTCCAAGTCTTCAGGTTCTTGGTGCTTACAGTCTTGCTCTATGGATGTGAAGCTTGGACTCTGACCAGGGATCTGAGGTGGAGACTTAATTCCTTTGGTACCACGTCTTTTTTGAGAATCCTTGGTTATCGCTGGTCGGATTTTGTGTCCAACGAGCGGTTGCTGAGAGATTCAAATGAGATTTGTTACCTGCATAGTCCATGAGCATCAGCTGTGGCTTTCTGAACTTGTGGCTGGTTTTCCTGACGCTGATCCTGCTTAACAGATTCTCTCAGCGAGGGAGTCTCCTGAGTGGAGGAGGCCAATGGGCCGACCACATGCCTCGGTTGCAGTCGGTTGATCAGCATCTCAAGGAGATGGGGATGGGCCAGGCATCTGCCTGGGGGATGCGCGAGGCCCCTGGAGTACCGGCAGAAAGTGGACGCAGCGACGTGCTGCTCTGGCGCATGCTCCCATACATGACCTGACCTGTAGGTTCATCCAGGTCATCTTGCTCGAGATTCCGCAGGGATTATGGGATTATGTAATGTAATATTTCACGTAATGTTATTACGATATTTATTGTTATTACGATATTTCACGTAATGAAATGATTCCTTCGAGAGTCTGTAACTCCGGACAAATTTGATGTCGTCAAACTTCTCCAGAGGATTGCCTCTATCCTGGAAGATTCTCAATGTACGTCGGTGAACTGCCATATTCCTATCCTCTTCTGCCTTCTCTTTAGCGAATTCAAGCACTCCGAACACATCCATATTCATCTTCCCGTTATTCGGCGATTGGCAACGAACTTTGATTGTGTGATCATCGCATGACCAGCGATTCTATATGCGTCTAACTCTTAAACGCCTTTTTAAAATTTCTTTTATCCCTTTTACTCTTTATTTTTCTCTTTCTTTATCCAACTCTCAAAGGAGAAGTCAAATCTTGCAGAAATTTTTCTGTGAGGCTCATTTGGCTGTGCCTGGGTGGGTTTGAGGGTTGTGGAGTGGCGGCTGAAACCCGAATACTATCCAGGTTCCTCCGAATGACTCCATCTTTGCTCTTTACTTATTTGGGTTCCTTATGATCACTCCAATGCAGTATTTGGTCTTCCATTTTATTTCCTAAGTTCGGCCCGTAGTAATTAAGTAACTGGCACTTGTTAAGTTGGTCAGATGATTCCATTGTGTACCATTTATGACAAGGGCCATGGTATGCTAGTATTTTCATGAAGTAGATTTCATTTTTGTATTCCGGCCTGGCCTAGTCTCTTTGATCTGAGTAAATCCACATGTATAAAAATGCTTTTCACCACAAAGGTGTAACATTTATCAATGTAAATCACAAGAGTTTTAGCTGCTCAGCCATTCTTGCAATTGGATTGCAACGAGATGTTCATTCGGACTATCCCATGCTGTATCACAGCCCTGGTTCTTGACAATACCCTGTCTTGCTATTTCTGTTACATTGTAGCGGTGAATCACATTGCCTCCCATCTGAGGCTTCCACAAGGTTACTTGCCTGTCGGTACAAATCAAAGGCTCTCGACCAGCACTCCCATGATACAGTTTGTTCTCCCTGCATTTGTAGAAATACACAGTGATTTTATGCCTTGGCATTGTCATCTTTGTCACCAATGTTTTATTTGTAAGAAATAGGAGTGGAAACTTTCCAGCATAGAAGACTGAAGCTTCATCTCAATATGCAGCAAAAATTCCAAGCTGCAGAAGTCTCCACACAAGAAGTCGCTTCCCATAATCGGCCAACCATCATTACTTTTGCAAATGCAACAAATGGCAAATGTGAGTTTCTGACCTTGCGGCCCCTCTTCTTCTGCTCAATGCTTGCCCTTTCCCATCCCATTCGACCTCCATCATGAAGAATGATGCAAATTAAGCAATCCAGCAAACATGGTGCAGTGGCTGATAATTTAATGCACTAGAAACATCCGCTTCGCACCCCCCTCCCCCCCACCTCACTGGGAATTTTTATTGTGCCCATAAACTGATGCTGGGGCCTACCAAAGCGCATGCAAATTTTGGTGGAGGTCAGCTCAGCTCTGTTTTTAATGCCTCCACCGACGAAGTCACCAGAGGCATTATGTTTTCGGGTTGTCCTTCCGTCCATCTGTGATAGGTTTTCATTGCCACGATAAGTTAACATTAAGAATGGCTGAAGTGACCCAAGGAAAACTTGGTACAAGTATGGAGAATGATGTAAGGACAAACTGATTAGATTATGGGGTCAAGAGGTCAAATGTCAAAGGTCCCATGAGGTACAGATTCTGTGTTAAAAAAAAAAAAATTATATACACTGTGGAGGCTTGTATGAGAGTTAACACACAGAACGTACAACAAGGGGAGCAGGAGACAAGAGGGGTGGGAGAGGGAAGGAAAAAAACAGTGTGGAACAGAGACATGAGAGTTGTTGAAAGGAGAGGGATGGGGCATGATACACAGGGTAAACAAGATGGACACTACAGGGGCTTTCAGGTCCTTTCACAACAGGGACTTTTACCGCACTAACTTGTGAACTGGTGTTGTGATTTTGACCAAACTTGGTAAAAGTATATATAATGATGCAAATATGAACTAATTAGATTTTGGCATGAAGTGGTCAAAGGTTGGAGGTCATGTCAGGTAATTCTTACATGTACCTTTGTTCTACGATAAACATGCTCAAGACTTTTGGTACGGCTCTCGTACATCTCAAAATCATCGAAGAAAACAGTGCTGGCCTGACCATCAAGTTTTGCACCTGCAATTTTCAAAAAGAAAAAACACATATGCAACAAGAAAGAGAG
>CM068964.1:45939143-45951683 GCA_035128595.1 Eptatretus atami
TAAGGTCACCGTGCGACATCAAATCAAAGACCGTACGGCAACCCCACGTTTTCGGGCTCCACAATTTTAAATACGCCGTGCGGCTCCCCGAAAATAAAAACATATGTGACTGCTACATTGTGTGACCGTGGAAATACTGCGGCCGCCCTATAATTGCTAGTGGCCGTAGATTTTGGAGACCCCACGGCCGCCGTGGCAAATGTGACCTAGGCCTTACTTATCAAATCGTAAGCAAACTTGACAGGAGGACTAAGGGTCACACAATGGAGGTTGTCACGATTTAACTTGCCACACTCCCAACGGCGGGCGGGAGAGGTTGTTGCGCCTTGCACAAACTCCATACTGAGGTGCGTAATCGGTTGTCATGGCTTTCATGGAGCACACCTTCCGGACGTAAAAATTATTAATTATTACAATCACAAACGTTTCAGCCAATTCTGTCCAAAGTACAATTACATTTTTAAACAGTCGCCATTAAACTGAAAGAAGTTTCGAGGAAACTCGACGTGATTAAGGCATTATTTACTTATCGCATCTCCCTCAGATGAATGGATCAGAGTCGTCTCGACTTGCTAGGCCTCAAGGTAAGCGGCAACGATCCTAAGCCAACAAAGCGGCCTTTACACATGAATGATGAATCCCATTGCCTGTTGGATTTTCCCAGCCATGATCAGATTATATGTGGACTGTATATGGATTGTTTATAACATATCTTGGGGCCTCATATGTGATTTTACCCGGCCATGGTTTCAAGTGTGATGTGATGTACGATATTGTCACCGACACCCTTACAGGCCAATTGTGACCTTTATTTGATGCAAAACAATATTCCTAAAGTTTGTTAGCATTTTGATTCGCATGGTGTGCTCCATTACCAATCAGCTTGCTATCGCTTGCCAAGCCAGCCATTCCTTATCAACCATTCCGCTGGAGTGCATGGACCGCATGGTGCGCACCTACACGTGATCGCCTTCCCCTTCCTCTCCACTCCTCCTTTCCTCTTCCCTCCCCTCTGGTCACTCCTGCAGGGAGTGGGTGTTTCTAGTTTATCTAAACTCTAAATTCCTTCTGCACAAGGTGTGGGGTACCTCTGTTGGTGTTTAATGGAGTAAGGATTGCTGAGCATGGAAAAATGGACAACTCATCGGACGTCATTTTGTAAACAACCTACCACGGAAGCAAAAATGACACATCAGCTGTCGCTGATGAGCGATTCATGAAAACTACGCGTTTATTGAAGCAATTGCCTTGAAAGTTTTATAATGCTCATGCGAAATACTAAATGCTATAGTCTGTGGTATTTATGCTGTGCAGAAGTATACCAACTAGAGTGATCACATGGCCTATCAGACATTTGGTGAACTGTATGTTTGCAAAATATGATCAAATACAGATTTGTTTCATGAATATAATTTGAAGGACATTCATATGGAAATACAGCACTGCATAGTCCTCGAGAGTATTAAAATCAGGATAATTTCCTTGACTGATAGCATAGCATATACCCATGGTACACTGCACACAGCGCACGTGCCAGGCGAGCACTCCCCACCATGCGCTAAACAAGTTGACAAACTGTTTCCATTGTCGGAGCATCTGCTCTCGGCACGGGGTCGGCCCGGAGCCAGTTGAGCCGTCAGACACACACGAGATCCAGGAGACTGAACATATTTACAAATGGAGCATAGTACGAATGTTATGGTGACAAATGAAAGATTTAAATGATCATTACATGTATTCAGATAAATTCAGTTCAAACATGTCTCATGTGAACAAAATAACCGCAAAGATTCATTGCATATTTTCAGTTTGACATGATACAGTGATATGACATGAGCCCACCATCACATTGACTCAATTATGGCTGAAATTCAATCCACTGGTTTCTTTTACTGATAATTATTCAAGCCGTGGCCACACACAATTTTCCTTGTGAATGCATTTTATCAGAGTCGTTAGAGTGCAAACCTTTGGCAATGACTCAGTGGAATGCCTCATGGTAAGTACACATTGGATTCTGGGCCTCATATCCACCTATCACTCTCCAGGCTCGCAATGCGCAAGAGACCAAAGCGGCCCTGCCACGCCAAGCTGCACACGAAAGCCGACCCTCACGTGTGATGCTGAGCGCAGACACACTGGTGAGAAATTGTTGCGCTCAGTGTCAAGCGCTGCAGTCGAAGCTCATTCCGCCTCGATGGCCAAAAGAGAAGCTTCTCTGCCCTCTGCTTCGGGCTGTACAGTTCAAACCTGAACCGTACTCAGTAGAGTGCATACCTCTGCCAGGCTGAGCAGTTTATCTTTTGTATCCCACTGATAGGCCAGAACTGGATCCGAACCTGAACTAAAATCCAATCGGATTGTATGCCGAGTCGATGCATCCTTGGTGGTTGTCGTAATACAAACTGAGATGGTTTCATGCTACACCAATGGCCGAAACACCCTAAGTTTACCAAACATTGGACGAGGTTTGTCCGAAATACCCAAGTGTGCGTCAGGCCGACAACATGTTTGCTTTTGTGCTCGGAACATGTTACAGACCACTGTTGTGGAACAACAGAGATGGATAGATGTTGTGGTTATCTGCCACGATTGAGAGAGGATGCCATCCCCACGATTAAGTGGAAGAAACAGCCGTGCTGGAAACTGTATGACCATCTCTACTGAGCTACCAGCACATGCAAACGGATGATGTGAGCGGTGAATGAAACACCTGTTGCCATTGCTCGGCTAACTCTTTGGGTTAGGTCATTCCAGGCACCCACCTGAAGGGACCACCTCAGGTTATCCAAAGTCGACTACCATCTGGTGGACGACACCTCAGCACCACTCTGCCACACCCCACTGTAGTCTGACCCTTGATGTTTACCCCATGCTTTTCCTCCTTTTTTTCCTGCTGTGAAGGGCAGCAGCAGAGGAGGTACTCCCACCGAGTGGGTTTTCGGGTTTCTTTGCATTTCTTGTGTGTTTTGCAAAATTAAGTATTTTACGGTGGCCGGAGTGCAAATCCTGCCACTACCCTCCTTAAAAAGAAGGCAACTCAACTGAAGGAGGATGTCCGCAGACATAGTTGGCACCAGATATGGATGGCCGTTGGCTCACAAGGAACTCCTCCGCCCTTTGACAGGTTTTGTTTTTAATCCTGCTGGGTGTCCATAGCCATATACCCTCCTCATCATAGCCCTCCCCTGGCAGTTTATTGGGATGCTCTGGCACGGGACCACAGAGCAGATCGGTGGGAGCCTGTGGCTCCCGCCCATACATTAGCAAAGCCGGACTGCAGGTGGTATCTCCATGCTGACTTGTTCTGTCAGCCATGACTAAATACAGGAGATATTCATCCCAGTCAACCTGACAGATGGTGGTAAACAAGGCCAGTTGTTGTAACCGGATCCTATTAAACCTTTCCACCATCCCGTCTGGTCTTCAGGGCATTGTTCGTGTCTGCCGATTTTGACAAGAGTCTGCACGCCTCTTTTAGCAATTGGCTTTCAAAATTTAGACCTTGGTCCATGTGCAGCTCTTCTTGAATCACGTGCCGACATGCAAAACCTTCCACGAAGGCCTGTGCCACAACCTTTGCTTCCTGGTTGGGAAGTGCCTAGGCCTCTGCCGATTTGGTAAAGTAATCCATGATTACTAAGATGTATTTATTATCTTGGCAGGTGCCAGGCAGCAGTCCTAGTATATCCATAGCCACACACTCAAGGGGGGGCCCCACCTGATGTAATTGAAGAGGGGCCCGCATCCTTCATGCCGGTCCCTTTTTCGCAGTATAGGAGTCACATGCTCCACACCAGTTCTGTATGTTGCACCCCATAATCTCCCAATAGAACCCCTTAAGCTTGCCAGATGGTCTCCGGTGGACCGGAGATGTTGTTTTTGTCCTGCCCAAATGGCTGACAGGGTGGGTGCTGTGCCACTACTAGCCAGGATGGTTGTTTTGAATTTATCTGGGATCATTACTTGCCAGGAAGTTTTTTCGGATTGAATCTCTACCCATTTGCGGAACAAGATGTTGTCTTTCAATTTGAGGGTCTTCCACTAAGCCCAGTATTCCTTCGTTCGTGCTCTGAGGGGGGCGACTTCCTTACCACTGGGTCTTTTACTGACCTGGACCCACTCGTACACCGGGATCCCAATGCGGGATCTTCCCACTGGGTCATGCTCCAAGCCAAAGTTACAACTTCCTCGTCGGCAGTTCCTGGCAAAACCTGCCCTGTCACCCGGGCTTCATGGACGAGCATCTTATGGAAGGGGTCTGTAAATTGGTCCCTGTCGTCATGCCTCACACGGAACTTACAATTTTACCCCAGACAAGGGCGTCGAGAGAGTGCATCGGCATTCCCATGAGCCTTTACCAGCTCTATGGGCTACACTGAAATCGTACTGCTGCAACTTTTCCAGCCACTTTGCAATTTAGCCCTAAGATTCCTTGAATCATAAGAGCCATTGCAAGGAGGAATGGTCAGTTCGAACCAAAAATTTCTGCACATACAAGTACGGGTGGAAATGGTTCATGGCAGATAGCATAGCTAATAATTCTGAGAGTGACACAATCATTTTGTTTGGGCCAACTCATGGCCCAACTGTACTATGCGATCATTCTTTCCACGCCCCTGTCTGAGACAAAACTGCACCCAACCCTTCCTGGCTTGAATCCGTTTCTAGGGTAAATGTCCCGTCACTGGTGGGATAAGCTAGAATGGGTACGGATGTCAAACACCCCTTCAGTTTGAGGAAAGCATCGTTGCACTCCTGTGTCCAATTAAACCACATCTCCTTCTACGTAAGCCGGTGAAGGGGCCTGGCTAACTTGGCAAATTTTGCCACAAAACACCGGTAATCGGAGCAGAGTCCCCAAAAAACCCGCACCTCTTTGATGTTACGAGTTACGGGCCACTCCTCCACCACCTTGATTTTATCTGGGTCGATCTTCACCCCATTGCAACCTATCACGTGACCGAGATAGACCACTCCTTTGCGAACAAAGTACACTTGGCCGGGTTCAGTTTCAACCCTGCCTGTCTGAGGCACCCAAACACCTGGTCCAAATTAGCTCTGGCCTGGGAGAATGTCTTAGCATGCACCAGGACATTATCCAGGTACACCAAGCATGATTGCCATGGCATTCCACCTAGTACACGCTCCATCAATCGTTTAAAGGTGGTGGGGGCATTACACAAACCAAATGGCATCACAGTGAACTGATATAGTCCCTTACATGTGGAAAATGCCATTTTATCCTTCCCTTTCTGATCCATCTCCACCTGCCAATACCCACTTTTGAAGTCCAAGGTTGAGATGCATTTAGAGCTGGCAATCGAGGGTATCATCAATTCTAGGCAGGGGATAGGAGTCTTTGAGTGTCACATTGTTAAGCTGGCGATAGTCCACGCAGAAACGTGTGGTCCCATCCTTCTTTTTAACCAATGCAACTGGTGACATCCAACGGCTTCCCGAGGGCTCAATGATGCCTGCACTAGCATCTTGTCTACCTGCTCATCAACTTCCACCCTCTTGCTCCAAGGGAGCCGTCGGGCGGGATGACGAATAGGCCGGGCCTCACCGGTGTTGATCTGATGTTTCACCAGGTCCATATGCCCAATGTCCTCGGGGAAACAAGGAGAAGATTCCTAAATGCTGGTTATTTTGTGTCAGGCCTTCTGCTGTACCTCCTCTCAATCTACACTACTCCTTTTTTATCATCTCACAAATGGGATCAGGCCAATTCCAAACATACTCTAGAGACCCCCTCCGGGGCCGGTCCGGCCGGACTTTCACGTCCCTCACCTCCGTGACATTAATAACTGGGGTGCAGTCTGCCACCTTCGTGCCCCATCCGATAGTGCGTGGTTCCGTACTAGTATTAATAACCCTGATGGACACAACAGACCTGTCAGCATTTACAAGGGTGTGGCCGACAGCTAGACTTGGGATTGGTCACCCCGCCAACTGCTTAACTAGACCGCAGGGTTCCTGCCAGGTTTAGCGAGCCTGCCATTGTGCTGGGTCTATCGCCTCGACACCCAAAGGAATGGTCATGGATTCGAGAGCCTCAAGCTCCACTTTGTCATCCGTGCTCACGCCCCCGAATGGCAGCAGAGGGAGGGTCCCTGCACGGAGCTCTACAATGCCGTGACAGGTTACCCATCCGGCCACAGTTATAACACCTCACCTGATAAGGTGCACACCTCGGATCTTTAAAATTACCCCCCCTGAAGTTCCACGTGGCAGCGTCATCAGAGGCACCCGTCATGGTCTGGACCATGCCAATTGGCGGTTCACCATGACACGAATCATCGCCTCCAGGTCTGCCCCCCTTTTGGGGGTGGGCCTCCTCATGGACCCATTGCCATGCAGAGGGCCCACCTGCCTTACCGCCACCGGTGGAGCTCACTGCTCCCCCTCCCCCCGGGTCAGGGCCCTGGCGCTTCATAGCGTGCCGCAGCGTCAACCGCTTTGCTCATGGTGAAGGGGCGCCACATATTCAGCTGGCGCCTGCACTCTGTGTCCGACAGGATCTGGAGGAAATGGTCCTGTGCCACATTTTCCTGCACAGATGGCTCCATGTCCAAATGTGCGATCCCCACTGTGTGGCATATCTCGTATGCCAATTCCCAAATGGTCTCCTGGGGTTTTATTTTTCAACATGTGAGCTGGGCTCAAACGAGCTCTCTCTGCTGCTCAGTTCCAAATAGACTCATTAGGGTTGAACGGAGGCCTGCCAACATAATGGCTCCTATGGGCATAGTGGTCAGAACCTCTGCCGCCACACCACATAATTCCGCAACAAGGTGCATCCCCCCTTCCTCTGGACTCCAACCGTTACCCCGACACACATGATCAAATTGCGCCAAGTACGCGCTCAGATCACTCTTGCCATTGTATGGCGCAATCTGCATCACGCGGTTACCTGAAGTCCAAATCCCACATGCCGGTCCGTACGGGCCAACGCTGGGGCAAACCCTTCAGGTCCCTGCGGTGTACCATGCACGGGACTGTCTCCCATCTATCCACCTATCAACTAGCCCTGTCCGAGTCGATGCTGGTTCCACATTCTCGCACTCACCACCGCACTCCATTCTCACACACTTAGGCGCACTCGCCTCCGGCACACACTCCGCCAATTTTGCATTCCAAGAAATCCTGGGTCCCGCAGTACTCCCATTCTAGTACAGCAACAGTTCGCATCACGCAGGTGCGCAAAATCACCGTTCCTTACCTTTTCCTAACTCACCTCCTTCCGACTCTCCGGGACCTGGATACTCTTTGCTTGGTCTCTGAGGATGACATCATGCTGGAGAGGTAACGCTTGCGTGCATAAAACCATTTCCTCTTAAAATCCCCATCCCCCACCCCATTTGTTTGCTTCTTAATTTCACTTATTTCATTTTTTACTTCATCTACCTCCTCTTTCATCCTTGTCAATTCCCAATGAGCCCCGCTACTTCCTCTTATAATTCTTTCTTTCCCGTCTCCAGATTACGTTCCTTATTGTCTATATGTTCCCTCATTGCCCTTTCTTTGATCTCCATTGCCTCGGCCATTTCCCAAATTGTCTTTGTCACCTCATCCTGTCGAGCTTTACACTCCTTTTTTACTGCTCCCAATTCCCCCTTTGTTTCCTTTCGAGCCTTTTTAAATTCTTTTATTGTGTCTCTGTTTTCTTGAATCTCCTCTTTTAATTCGTTTTGTCCAAGTGTCAGTCATTCTATCCCTTGTCTGAGTCCTTCGATCCTTGTCCCCACGGTCCCCATTTCTCCCGTCAGTCTGGCCTCGCATTTCTTTACCTCCTCCCATACTGCCAGCATTTCCCTGCCCACTGCTTCGTCCAACTCGCATCTCATCTCACCCTTGATCGCGTCCATTCTGCTGCTCATCACGTCCAGTCTGCTGTTCATTGCTTGCATATCACCGTCCATCGCTTGCATATCAGCCCTGATTCCACTGCCCATCATTTGTATATTGGCCCTGTTGTTTTCACTCATCCTATCCATTCTCCCGCTCATATCACTGCTCAATGCTTCCATTTTGTTCATGAGTTGATCCATTAAAAGAATCATGTCAGGCTGTTGTGGCAGTGCCTGTCTGCCGTTCTGTGCTGCAGGCGCTGCGCTTTCCGGGGGATGGAGGTGGGGGTTGTGCCCTACTTGTGCAATTACTTCCTCCTCACCCTCCATTACTGTTTCATTCGGGTCCTGGGTCACTCGTTATTTACATTATGTGCATCGCCCACCGGGATCTGCCCATGTTGGTCCGCCATTGTCCCCACAAATACTTAACTAAAATTTTGTTGACCGACTTGTAATTTTGGAGGTGTGTGAAGCATACTTCAGGCTCTATCCCAATCCTGACACCAAATTGTTACGGTCTCGGGGCTCGAGCCTACTCCAAGGGGGACTCCCCGGTTTCTCTCGAATTCACCCAGACCTGAGGCCACCGGATGCGAATAACTTCACCCCACAGTGGGTTGCGACGCAACTACAATGCAACTACAAACGCCAATCGAGTGACCACGAGTCCAATGTCCGTCCAGCTAACAACCATTTAACTAAGGGGCCCGTGGCCCCCCCAACCGTGGAACGCACCCTCAGCAAATGCGCTACTTACGTTATCTGGTGATCTTGAATGTGGCCAAGCTCAACCGCTAGCATACGCCAGACCCTGCAAACTGAACCGTCAGGAATCTCAACCTTCTAAGCTATCTATGTGCGGACAATGCTAGACCAATGGTGAAAAAAATGGACATGGACAGATCGGAAATAGATTCAACAAGAACAGGTTTATTTGCACAAGGGGAGGGAAGGGAAGGCACGGAAGGCATTTTAATGGCACGGAGAGAAATGAAGGTTAAGCAATTTGTACAGCAATGAGATCAGAGAAAGAGAAAAGAGACACAGAGAAAACTTAACAAGCACCTTACCTACCAGAAACACAGTACGTGGGCCCAAGCATTCACAACTGCTATTCAATGCTGAGGGAGAAAAGTGGAAAGAAAGACTGTGAGGTGTGTAGGGTGCGTGGAGAAGAGTGATATGCGTGTGTGTGTGTGTGTGTGTGTGTGTGTGTGTGTGTGTGTGTGTGTGTGTTGCGAGTGTATTTGAAAAGAGAAACTGAGAAAGGTGCAGCAGAAAAAATGTGAGGGGATAGCCTAATTGTGAGATCCTACCAGATGTGTCTGTAGTGTAGCTTGGCTTCGGTCCTATTAATTGGCTAGGCTCCGCCCACCCCCTCACAGCCTCGGCTCCTCACTCATGATGACAGTTCATGAGGTAAAAACTAAAGGAGCGAAAGTGCTAAGAACGAGCAGCACGACCTCAGGGAACTGAGTGTCTGGTGCCCGTTGATGTCATGCCTCAGGGAACAGAGTGTCTGGCGCCCATTTAAAAAGAAACAAACAAACGACCCTTGAAAGAGACAGAAGGCGCAAATGACGATTGAAAACAGCCTAAACAAACAACCATTGAAAGAGAAAAGAAGAGCAAACGACAATTGAAAAGAGCCTCAAGGCGCAAAAGACCATTGAAAAGAGCCTCCAGAGCAAACGCTCCAGGGTTCGCTGTTTTATAAGACCGGCCTGAAAGCTTTGAAAATGTGCGCATCCTTGGGCAGGGCCTATGCGCAGAATGGCGTTCTGCCTCCCTAGCCCTGCCCATTCGAGTTTCTGTAACGAATCCTCTCAATCGGGGCTTCCAGCTTTCGTAAGAGTCAGACCTCACTTGCCATCGCTTCAGGCGAGCGAGCATTCAGCTAGTCCAAGGTGCGCAGCACCAAAGGCACGCAAGAACGATGATGGGAAAACGACATGGAGCCGATGCATCTTTGGTCAATGCTGGCCAAACATTACCCGGGCTCGTGATAGCCATCATGAAGGCTTACAATGGGGTTAAGGCTTGAGGGTTGTGGGATGAGGGATCTCCTTTAGAGTGGGGAAGATTGAGGTTATGTAACTGCACTTAATGTCTTCATTGCCTTACGTGCATGTTGGAAGAGATCGTGTCAAACTACAGTCTGCATTAAATAAAAGTACGTGTCCTTACGTGTGGTGTGAGGAGAGAGCAAGGAGAGGCCTCGTAGACGCAAACCTTGGCACAGTCCGTGACCGCTCAGTAGCCTAGGATATCACCGACGCAGTACCCGCCTGATCACCGCACTTCGCGTACTACAACAGTACAGTGCCACCAGAGAGAGTGAGAGAGAGAGAGATATGAGGCGAAGAGAGAGGAAGAACGAGGACGCAGGCAAGCGCAGCCTACGAGGCAGCGACAAGCATCGCGCGCTCATGATATTACAACACCTCACTCACCAAGATCTACAAGAACATGCCGACTAGCGCAGCGATATACACGTAGCGGCCAATATGGAACTAGAAGGCGACATGCTAAGGCCGCTGGAGCATTCCGGCAGCCACCCATCATACACGTGCATCAAAGCGCAATAGCTCAAGTACTCTGGCATTCCGCGACCGAGCAACTCAACCATCTCGCACAGGCGCACAATGTCAGACACAAAACCTCATGCCCAACCGTGACATCCGATAAGTCCTAGTCGCCGACCCGTTCATCCCACAACTGCGTAACTTGCACTGAGATACCACCTGCGACTCATCTCACAACAGCGGTAATACTGCGGCGTCACTCAGCCACCCAAACACACTTTATTACGGAAACTAACTATGCTGAGAGGACCTACGGTCATCTGCAGCTCCATGCCACCAATACTAACCAAGCAGCACGACCTCTGCTGAACCTCTCCAAACCAGCAACATCGACACCCACCGTCATAAGTTCCATCAGCCTACACATAGACCACGTAGCTCAAAACGCGCTCAAAATCACGCACGATCGCCAGCATCCACACAGTGACCTATCTGCGGCCGCGACCCTACTCCGAAAGTCCCATGTAATATATATATACTACCTACTACAATCATACAACTAAATATAGTAACTACCCGACTATACAGTATCAGACTATCATACTACTATACAGCCGACCATCAGCGCCCTTAACCGAATTAACCATCAAACCTATACCTATGTATCACTATCATCCCAGATACTAGATATAATAATATATATATATATATAAGTATATATAACTCGACTAGTATCTACTATATCGCACTTATCTACCACTCTAAATAATCATTACCTAGGAACCACTTTTAATACTCATAGCTGCATGCAGCCACTCTTCAACCTGATCGAGTGCGCTTTACTTCTGACAGATCAAACACGGACTCCAGCTACATACGTGCCTCGCGTCGTTTATTCAAGCGAACTGTCCCGTCTTCGCATTTCAGTGTCCCAGCTCGCGGTAAATCCACAATCATCACTATCCTCCTTCTCGCTCTTCTACCGTGTATGCATCATTCTGAACACTCGTACTTACACAAACCTACACACCTAGGCTATAATGGTGTAGCCTATTGCTCCTCGGATACAAAGCTGTACAGCATGTTACTGTACTGAATACTGTCGGCAATTGTAACCCACATCCAAGAGAGACGGAAGACACGTTAGTTTTACCTTTGTGCTTTCATGACGGCCATCGGGTTGTTAGCAGCAGCTTACAATCTCCTCTCGCATCGATTATAGAAAGGTGAATAATTAGCGTTTGGATTTTATAAATACCTAATCATTGCATCGATGTTATAATTTACAAATGAAGAAACGAGCACCTGTCAATTGTGAATATATTTTCGAACAGTGCGATTGTTTTAACAACATAAAAAGCTTCACTAAAAACAAATT
This sequence comes from Eptatretus atami, assembly GCA_035128595.1. Lineage (NCBI taxonomy): Eukaryota > Metazoa > Chordata > Myxini > Myxiniformes > Myxinidae > Eptatretus > Eptatretus atami. Next base: position 45,950,903 of record CM068964.1, read on the forward strand.
TGTGTTTTAATGTCGACTAAGAACAACGATTTATTCGCGGAATTCTTCAATTCAAAGGTAATTTACTTGCTGGAAGGTAAACGTGCAAACATTGGTTCAGTTTGAAAGCCGATTTCCTTGAATCCCGATTTAGCACGACCCTGTTTTTTCCGCGATGACATTTTATGGACCTCAACGATCGCATTATAACAGGGCCACACTGTCGTTATTATCATTATGAGGTATTATGTACTGTACAGTGTACATAATTGTATGTGCTATTTTTATACGAGGCTACATCACTCGCGATAGGAATTTTTCAGTTACATTTAAAAAAAAAAAAAAAAAATTTTCAGAAGCTGGCAGATCCGTCGTTTCTGCGATCCGTCGTTGCCGGAACGTCGTTAAGCAGCGCATGACTTTATATATATGTGTGTATATATATACATATATATGTATATATACACACACACACACACACCACACACACACACACACACACACACACACAACACATCAGATGCACCTCCTGACTTAGGTGAGCATCGCCATGGATTATGTCTCACAGGGTAAAACCGCATAATCCGCAAAGAACAATCATCCGTCTGCCACCGAGACGATTGTTCCCACTAATGTAAACCATTCAACCAGAAGCACGTATGTGATTGGCGGGTAAATCGAAACATGTGGAGTGTGACGAGCACTCCCCCAATCTCCATTGGACGTAGTCTTGCACCAAAGCATCACCTGCAACCCAGAGGCCTCGGCCCGGCGACTCTATCAAACACGAAGATCTGGTGTA
>CM068964.1:45951693-45973496 GCA_035128595.1 Eptatretus atami
TATATATATATATATATGTGTGTATATATATATGTGTGTGTATATATATATGTAAATAACTAAAAATAGGCAGCTCAAGAGACATATTTGTACAGAGAGTAAAAGTACTCTGAGCCGAAAATAATAGTAAAATTATGTATTAAAACCCTAACGTTTCAGAAGACCACTATCTTCCGACCTTAGAGGTAAAGAAAAAAAAGAAGAATTTTCAAACACCGCATGTACAGCTGCAGAGACGTTAACTGTTCTTATGTCCAACGGGAACAGCTGCGTGTCACGATTGGGCTGTAAGGGGGACCAATCAGCGTGAGGTTTGGGACGGATTTAATGAAGAGAGTGGGTTTGGAGGGCGGATTTGCTTCCGGATTGGATGTTTGGGTCACAGGTTCGGTGTCACGTGTTCCATAGACTGTCACGTGTTCGATATATGTATATATATATATATATATATATATATATATATATATATATATATATATATATCTTCTTCTTCTTCTTTCGGCTGCTCCCGTTAGGGGTCGCCACAGCGGATCATCCGTTATGATCCGCATACTGATTTGGCACAGGTTTTACGCCGGATGCCCTTCCTGACACAACCCTGGTCGCCTCTTACGACACAGGGATATATATATATATATATATATACATACTGTATATACACACACACACACACACACACACGATGTTAATTACGTACTTGTGCAACTTTGAACTTTCATAACTTTAGATGTACACATGATAGATACAAACTTTAAATGGTGCATGAAAGCTTAATTCATCAATTCTTTACTCAATGCAGTTTAATTGTTTGGACTTCAACATAATCGCCATCTTTCGTAATACATCCTTCAATCCGGTTTTCCAATTTGTAGAAAACATTCTTCAGTTGCTGCTGAATAAATTCCTGAATTGCATTTGTGATCGCAGCCCTAACTTCATCCAAAGAACGTGGTTTTTATGAGTAAACAACAGTTTAACAGAGTCCCATAAAATATAGTCCAATGGGTACAAGTCAGGTGAACGAGTTGGCCAAGCAATTGGTCCTTGCCTACCGATCCACTTGTCTGAGAAAACATCATTCAAGAATCATTGCACATTCGAATAATAGTGGCAGAGAGCCTTGTCTTGCTGGTACAAGGTGATATGTGAAATCATTAATCGTCGTAGTTTGGGAACCAAATGCATTGGTTGTGGTGGTTGACTTTTCCACTCATGTACAAGTTACCTCATCAGAAAATGTCAACTCATCAAGAAACCCAGGGGAAGTTTGGATTTAACAACAGCATTAATGACAACATTAGCATTCACAAAACTTGATGAATTATGCTTTCATATGCCATTTTCAGTGTGTTTCTCTCATCTTCAAACAGAAGATCAAGAAGGAACCCGAAGAAGTAAAGAGCAAAGATGGAGTCATTAGGAGGAACCTGGATAGGATTTGTGTTTCAGCCGCTCCTCCACTACCCTCAAACTCATCCAGGTGCAGCCAATGAGCCTTACAAAAAAATTTCTGCAAGAATTCATTTCTCCTTAGAGAGATAGATAAAGAAAGAGAGGAAGAGAGGGTGAAAGAGAAGAAAAAGCAAGAAATTAGAATGAATAAAGAGAATTGTGGGGGGAAAAAATAGAAAAACGGGTGAAAGGAACAAAGAACAAAGATGAGAAGAACCCAGACAGATAGATTTCAGCAGTTACTCCCCAGGCTCAAAAGCAGCAAACATGTACAAAAAACATGTAATGTGTACATCAAATGTTATAAAAGTTCAAAGTTGCACAAGGACTATGGATTTTCTCTTGCCATTATGTTGATGTGGATGGAATGATCAATTTTGACATTAAAGGTACATCTACTGACCCAAGCAACAAAAGCATATTAAACACTATACCAATTGTGTACCAACAGGATAGAGCAGAGCCAGCCTCAGATCCATAAATTGTGATCCAGAAGCTTTGCAATGATTACTTGTTTTCATTATACCAGAACAAAGAGAATTGGTGCATTTTAGAATGATTTGTGCAACTTAATACAAGTCCTCTTCAAAAAACTTGAACACAGGAGGAAGCCATTCGGCTTATCAAAACCTGCACTATAATTGTCAGCTGATGGTTGTTTGTTCTATCCATTGAAATGCTGAGCATCAAGCAAGGAATCCGCACATATCACTTTTAAAGTCTTTGATATAACAGCCAGGGTTCGAACCACCAACATCCCAGGCTCAGAGCAGACACTCCAACCATTACATTACAAAATGTGGTTCCTACCGGGAGTTTTATTTGTTTTTTAGTGATACTTACTTTGTATACTTACTTGGTCGATTAGCAGCTCAGCCTCTATGGGACTACTCTCCATTTCTTGAAGGATCCCACTGATGGTGCAGTCACTGTGGAATCCGAGAGGCTATTCCATGGTTCCATGAGGCAATTCATGAAAAAATAATAGTTTGTCATATTTGTTCTACTGTACACGTGCTACGAGTCAGCTCTCTCAATCTATGTGTGCCCTCTGAATCGAAACAGTGCTCTCAAGAAAAGGTCAGGAGAACAATGATTGTAATAATGAAGATATTTCGATGTTTCAGTCAGATCGACATTTGCTCTCCTTTCTGCAAGAGATTCCAAATGCATTTTCCAAAAACTTTTCAAAAAAGTTTTTCAAACAAATATGCATTTTCAAGAGATTCCAAAATGTTAACATCCCGTTTTCAAGTTAGTCTGTTCAGTGGTGCAGGAGTGCATGAACAAGTACAATAATTGACCCACTTCTATGACATCTTTCGTTTTCTTTTGATAATTCCCCACTTTCACGTAAAAGTAAAAACACAAGTTGGGGTGGCTATCCCAGCTTAGCAGACCATTACCATGTACACCCCAAGTTCACCAAGTTTCAACGCATTTTGTCCCACAAACAAACACACGCGTGTGTTTCAATGTATTCTCCCTATACCGATGATTACTTTAGTTTTCATTATACTATAATAGAGAATTGGAACATTTGATAGAATGAGCTGGGACTTGTGTAGAATACCCTCTTCCACCAGGAGCAGGTCTCCATTCTGCACGATACACATTTACAGGGACATCTTTCTCCCTAACCTCAGCGACTATGAATCTTTTTTTTACACCTCAAACCTTTCTGGGCACACAGCATGTACAACCATCAGGTTTAAACTCATTCTGTCCAGAGGAATTTTGAGTGCATACAAGACAAACCACACAAGCCAAATTATACACAGTTTAGTACTAGCAAGCCCGTGAGCCCAAGGCCCACTTCTTGTTGCATTGGTTGAAGCTAATTTTTTTATTTTGAAATTCTAATAATGAAACAATGCATGCATATATGTATGTATTTATGTATATATACATATATATTATAAAGAAAGACCAACCCACATCTCTCACCTGTGAATGGAGGGAATAACCTATCAGCTCTCACCTAATCAAATAAACCCAGGTGACTCGGATTATATATTAAATTGACACCTCCCACACTTCTCTTGCCGAAGAAGCTGCATAAAGCAACCCAAGAAGGCCTACACAAGTAAGTGCTTTGCTGTTTCAAACCTTTCCCAGAGTTCCTCCACAGCTATAAAGATGCTCACACATAGTACACACATGAGAATCCCAATGCTACACACACATGCAATCTTGTGTAAGAGCTGAAATAGAAGCAAAGATTGAGTTCCTCAGTTTGGCTGAAGGTCTACTGCTGGATGGTAATGTACCTAAGATGTCTGAACTGTAGGGTGCATACATGAGCATTAGATCTGCAAAGTGTCACAAACCCAACGTGCACTCTCAAGCAACTGAAGAAAGTCATCCGGGGGAGATACCTCGTGTAGAATTCAACAAACTGAAGCTTTAAATGAACCTGAACATGTGAACATCAAGAGCCAAGGGATACTGCAATTCACCTGATGGAAGAAAGCAATGATGGACTGGGCACAGACATGACCATCCAATAAAATGCAGCTTCGATGTTGAGAAAAGCCATCAGCAAAGTTAAGAAATGGATATTTACTGGAGCGTTCACAGATGCAACAGGCGGTCATTTGCCACCACATATTTACATCTTCTATCATTGGATACTACAAGAACCAAACATCACCCTATAAATTGTTGAGAAATTGGCACAAGTCAAAAAAAAAAACGCCACCAGACTAGCAGAGTACAGTGACAACGTACCTATCAAGGCAGCAGGTTGGGAAGAAGAAATCACAGATAGTCAGGTCAGCTTGTGAAATGCCACAACAGCTAGCAATTGCAATTGCCATTCATCAAGCAACAGAGAGTAAGAAACTCATCAACATGTTGTACAAATTCGGAGTGTCTGTTGATTACAACAGACTTCTTCGACTGGAAGGGCAGATCTGTTCAGCAGTAGTCAAGAGAATGCTTGAGGCCTGTTGCAGATAAGTGGGAGCCACCCTGTTCCAATGCTTGTATTTAAATAACAGTAAATAAACACAAATATGAGTAAACTAGCCTTCTTGAAACCCTCACAGTCAGTTAGAGCATTGAAAAATCTATTAAAAATTGTATACTTTAATGACCGTCAGATGTCAGGATCCTAAGATTCATGTACGTTAAATGCTAACAGCTGAAAAAGCAGTCATATTTCCAGTTTCATTTTTAGATTTTCAGATGTTGTTTAATTTATCTGATATTCGTCATTGGAACTTGGTTTTGAAAAGTTTATTTCAACAGAAAGAGTGAACTTTCCTTTCCAGAACATAAGTTACATTTGGGAATCGATCAAAAATTGGCTGAGTGGCATGTGATAGAGTGAAATTTATCCTAGTTTCACTTTGAATGCCTATTCAGGGATGAAAAATAAAAGTGCCTGTGCTATTCTGTGAAGTTGCTGAAAGTGGCTGAGATGAGGCTCATTTTACCAACAATAATCATATTATCTAGTTTTACAAACATTATAGACATATTTGATTAAATACCGCTCACTGACACGCGTTTCAAAATTTCAAATTTGTCCGCCATTACGCGACAATCAATATTATACACAATACAATTTTACCTGAATCATTGAATTTGAAATCTCTTACCCCAAATGATACATTCTGTCATGACCTTCTTTGCAGGAAAAAATACAGGTTTGCCTCAATCTCCCTCAACAGTTAAAGGGAGATTTTTTTCTTGTCCGCCATTACGCGACAATTATGGATTTCTGGAATTATTGCTGAAATATTGAGGTGAGTGAATGTTTTAAGTATTTGGACATTAAAATAGATGAATCAGACTGACTTCACAAGTCTATGAGCAATAATGCTCAAATATTTATCTGTCAACCATTTGGAGGGAAGAAAATTTAATTTTTTATTCATGTCCATCGAGAAATATGAAAATTTGCCAAAATATGATACTATCGTATCGCAACATCCTGGCCTAACAAGTGGAACGGATTGTCATAGTAAGTGTCCATGATATTTAAATGTTTATCGGTCTGGTTCCTTTCCTGAGTTGTGTTTGTCTGAATTGATAAACTGTTTTTTGCCTTGTGTTCCATATATGCTCCAGTTTATGGAATAGTTAATGATTTGATAATTTCATGAAGTTCATTTTTGATAATTTTTGGTCAGTTTTGGAACGAAGTGGCTCCCACTTAGCTGCGACAAGCCTTGACAATGATGGACTGTACCTGCCCCCGATGTCATTCGAGTAAGATATGTGCTCTTTGCTATTGATAATGTTGATTTCGCTGAGGGCACCCCTGATGGTAGACGAACACTCCATGCCACTGCCATGGCACAGTGATGTCAACCAGAAGATGAGGTTCCATAACTGGAACTCACTGGTCCAGCTATGAGACGCTCCATGAAGGAACTGCCTAGCACAGTTACAGCACTGTTAGAATGTCCGCAACCAACAGCTAAACCACACAATCCTGTATATGCATCATTCTGTATACCTGATGGCATAGTGCCACTATCTGCTGTCTTCCTGATATTGCCTGGCTGCTGGAGTGCACCCTAAGTAGATCTCACCACAAATTGAATGACGAGCATCCGGTTGATGATACATTGCCAGATTAAGATGTTGCTGCTGTTTATGGAAACATCCCTACTTGGTCTGCATACCATTCCTTGATATCTGACAAACTGTCTATGACATGAGATGGCTCACTGCCACTCATTGCTGCCCCTGCACATGAATGACTGATGACTGATGGTGCAGATGCAAGCCAAAGGCATCAATGCCATAGTAGTAGGCCCAGGTCACAAGACTGTCATCTCTCTTGACATGGGACTCTACAAGCCAACAAAGCAGCTGGAGATGGCTCGCAAATATCTATCATATCGTTAGACATCCGGGTGAACTTTACATCATGATAGCATGGCTACGCTGCATTGGGAATTCCATGGAAAGCAGTGGAATTGATATTTGCCGGACCAAAGCACACCTATGTGGCACGATGACAGTTAAGCAGATCCTCTCATCGAAGCATATGAAGAGAGGAGCAGAAGTACATATGATTACCTTGCAGGCCTTGTTCATACTGTCTCAGCAATTCTTCTTCTCGGAAAAGCCAGACCTATTCGCAAAACTTACAACTGCAGCAGATCTGAATAGGTTATTCAGACCTTGGAATGACATGCTTGGAGAAAGACAGCAAACACAGTGAAGAATGGTGCAGGCAATCGAGTCAGAAAAAGTAATAAAATAAATCACTCGGTTTGAGTCTGAGTATGCATCTCAACCACTCTCATCAGTGATGCATCGATACATGCAGATGGTTATGGAGATGATACTCTTCATCAGAGCTGTCAGAACCAGTGATTGGGAACTGCACCGAGCGGCACTTGAAGCATTTACCAAACACTTCATCGCTCATCACAAACTTGTCCATGCACGGATGATCCCACTGTATCTGGCAGATATGGCAGAAATGCAAGAATCCGAGAAGGACATACACCAATAATTTGTGCACGGCAACTGGGTTGTTAGCAAGAACCGTCGTGTGCCATTCTGTGCAATTGGAGCAGATCATGCCTTGGAGCATATCAATCGTGCCATCAAAGTAGATGGAGGACTCGTAGGAATCACCATGAACATGAATGCTCGCATAAAGTTCTTTGTCATCAGGCCAAAACTAGCATGGCTTTCAGGAGAGGCTCACCAAGTGGCTGGCTTATCCTCTCCTAAGCACATGCATCATCACGCTGTTTCTCCGACTGTGTTGATGCGGCAAGAGAAGAACATAACATCCCTCACTGCTACTATCCAGAGCTTCACCAATCCGTTCACAGAGGACAGTAATGAACTGTACAACTTGGTGACAAAGGAAGTCATGGTCGAGAAAGTGCGAAATGATCTCTGCGAACAGCACACTATTGGTAAAAAGTGTGCAAAGTGTGCAAATTCAAAGGATTTATCAAGGACCGTATAAAGTCAGACACAACCAACATATTGGTCCAATAAAGAAACGCCAACTAAAGACATGGAAAACTACAGGAAAGCAACTGACATTGAACACCAGGCAAGATTATTGAGCTCAAAGAAGAGCAGAACCTTTTCACCTGTATGTTGATGGTCTCCAAATCCAGACCAGAGATCAACCTTGCTGAAACTGGAGGAAAGTACGAGCTTTCAGTTGTGCCACGGTTGATGTTTGCAGCTGATGGGACAATGCTGCTCTGTCAACTGAAGAGTATCCTGATAGGCATTCTGGAGAAGCTTCCTGAAGGAAATGAATCAAGATATGACGTCTCCAGACAACCCGAAGACGATATTCAAGGTGAAAGTGGTAATTGAGGAAACCAATCAGACGACAGTCTCGGAAATCCTGGAGTGAAGGTGGCACTTGTAGATGCAATGGGAGAAGTCCAATCATTGGACAAACCAGCGCATATAAATAACTGAAATCAACTGGCTGAATACTTCGTAAACCATATACTCAGCAGATGCAACAATGTGGATGAAGTGTACCTCATATTTGACTGGTATGATGTGCCTATGTCTTTGAAGACAGCTGCTCCTGACAGAAGGCAAGGACATCAGCCAGTTATATCATACCATATAACTGATACAACCAACATAGTGAATGTTCCAATGAAGCGACTTCCATTAAGCAACAAGACAAAGATGGAACTTACCTGCTACCTGGCTGAGGAGATGATGGAAAAGGTGCTGGCCGATGACAAATGTGTAGTCGTTGCATGCGGATCTCAGTGCAAAGCAACTCAAAGAACTATGAACGACCTTGAAAGCAACCAGGAGGAAGCAGATACAAAGCTGTTGTTACATGCTGTATACACAACAGCTTGTGGAACATCCAGTATTTCCATTCATTCACCAGACACTGACATGTTTGTGTTAGTTCTTCGTCGATATCCAGAATTATGTAAGGACACCTATTTTGCCACCAGAACTGGTCAGATGCATCATGTCATCTCACTTCTACCCATTTATGAGGCCCTTGGACCGAGTAGGGCTGCTGCTTTGCCAGGTCTTCATGCACTCAGTGGAGCAGACAATACCGGCAGTTTTGCTGGAAAGGGAAAACTTGCTTTCTGGAAAGCATTCCAACATGCAAGTGATGACAGCATTGCTGCCCTTGCAAGCCTTGGCACAACCCTACTACCTACGGATAACACTGTTCATGCCATTGAGTTCATCTGCATAGTATACTTATCCCAGATCTCAACTGACAGTGAAGAAGTTACGATGGTGAATGTTCTCAAAAAGCAATTACAATCAGAAATGCGACCACCATCATAGGATGTTCTTGAACAAGCAATCCTTCGGGCACACTATCAAGCCATTGTGCGGTACAATGAGATCATTGCAAATCCTGACATTCCACCACCCAGTGATTATGGGGATTTTTTTTTTGCAGAACTGGCATCATTTCCCCACCCTCAGTAGTCCCTCCCTTTGGCAGGAATCAGAGGTTAAACTACTTGCACTATGCCACGTGAAGAGCTGAAAATTGCAAGTTGTCTCCCCACTTTCATGCGAGGTGGGAGAGATGCGGAGGGGTTATTTATGTCCATGATCTGACCCTGGGCATATTGCAGAGCATGGTAAAACGTTTAAGGTAAATACGTGACTTTCAAAATGACGTAAGAATGCTAAGGAGGCCTTTTGTGCAGCCTCAGTACATGCGTTTTCAGTGACTCGGTTCTGCTCGGTGCTCACTTTTAACCTGCTGTTATTAGCGTGAAATGTGGAATTCAACTGCTCTTTTTAACACAATTTTCAGCGTTTAGACGAAAGAGTGGAAATTTCAAGATGGTTAACCATAAATGTTCTGTTCCTGAATACAAATCAGACTCAGGAAGTATAGGACAATGAAGAATATGCTGTGATGAGAGTGTCGAGTTCCTACCTTTTCCTGTAAATCAATTATCAAGTGGTTGCCGTGGATAATAAAAAAAAACGACACACACTCTCTCCTTTTACCAATAGATTAAAAAAAATCTCGTATCATTATATTTGTGGCCCCTGGAAGCAAGAAAAAAAAAATAATACTTATAAATAGCGCCATTCACAGAGCACTACATTCCCACTCCCACCCCCACCCGCAACCCTTCCTCCCAAACATGATTAATAGTAAATATCATCATTTCTAACTTAACCTGTACATTGACAAGCCCCATATATGATCTTCCCATCGGTGTTAAGAAGCATGAAGGTGTGGCTAGAACCTGGCTGTCTATGAACCTTCTGGCCTTCCTTCGGGCCTTGCACGCTCTCGTATAGCTCGGTCCACGTCCTCAGGAGTTTGCAGTACGGGGTGATGCAAGATGGCATCTTTTTGGGCGAGTTCAGAATGTTCTCCAACCCTTTTGTTGTGTAGCAGTACACCCCTTTCTCACAGGTACGTTTCCAAGTATTTTCGGGTTCTTTAAGAAACGTTGTGAGCCATATTGGGTAACAATCCTTGTCTCGAACACACCATACACTTTATGTTGCCCTGAACACCGCCATTTCCTGAGGTTTCTGTGCATTCTATAAGGTTCAGACTGAGAGTTGCCGAATTTTACTATGATGATAGAAAAATAGCTTAAATGTCAAGTCAATGATCAATATTGCACTAGCATAACCCGCGCTCTGCGCGACATGTTGGGGTGGGTGTGTTTGAGAAAGGAATCAGTAATTTTTACTTTAATGCAGTAAGTGGAATACGATTTCACTGTTTCAGAACCATTTTATTTACTTTTTTTTTGTACATGCACCTCATATGGTCTTTGAATATCATGTAAGCCGAATATCACGTTACTCGAGCGCAAGAACAAAGTCGAAGATAGCGCGACACGAAACCACAAACTCGGAAATAATATATAAGATGGCAAGTGGGCAGAAAAAGAAGAACAGTACAGGTGGATGACGTCACTTGGCAGGAGCCAATCACAGTGCACTTAGCCTCGCACAGACAATCAGCAGCATCTCACGACTTGTCCACATGAAGCAGAGTCCAGGTTTGCTTTGTCTGGGCATTTATTGATGTAAATAATGAAACTTTTTTTTTTTTTCAAAATCATGTCTTTTTTTTTACCTGCGTATCTTTTGCGATGAATAAGGTACCATCCTGTACTTGGTGCACGCAGTGTTTTGGGAGAAGACGCAAAACGGACACACACACACACACACACACAACACAAACAACACACACACACACACACCTTATTATGTGGACACGTATTAAACACCTATTGTATCATCTGGACAATGGCATGTGAATTATAGTATAGCTCGGTGCCATCTTGAATTGTGCTGCGACAAAGGATTGCATTAGTGCAGGACCGGATTTACTTGCTTGTGGGCCGAGGCCAAACCTTATCAGTGCCCCCCACCCCAAATTTATATATATTATATATAATATATATATATATATATTATATATATATATATATATTTAGATATATATATATAGATATATATATAGATATATCGTAATATTGTAATGTAAAAAAAAAGAATTACAACATAATGTAACACATCAATAATTTTTAATCAAATTAGTTCCATATCAAGTACATCACAGTAAATGAAGTTCCATATCATGTACGTCTTACACATAGGAATAATGGAAAAATACAATGAAACTGAAGCATAATAAATTACAATGAAATACAATGCATACAATGAAATACAATGCATACAATGCATAATAAAAAGCATACAATGAAACCGATCAGAGAACCCACAAGTCCCCGGTGGGCCCCCAGTTACTGGTGGGCCCTAGGCCAATGGCCTATGTTGCCTATTGGAAAATCCGGCCCTGATTATGTGTGGACTAATGAACTATAGTGACTTGTGGACATTAGGCATCTCTAAATTTAATCATTTCCACTATCTTGTACATGTATGGGAGTGGGGGGGATAATGCTAATATCGAGTCTTGAGGATGTCTTTGTGAAGTTTTCCAACTAATATGCAGAAATCATCTGAAGGTTTCTTTTACCATGCCCTTGGTCTTCTTGTCTCTCTGAAAGGCAATACACAAATACATGTCGTGTATAGCTGTATCACTGCACCACCTCCTGCACCACATTTTGGACCAAACGTGGTACATTATTCATCTCATAAGGAAAAACAGTTTATTCCTAGTTGGTAATGTTATGCGAGTGTCAAAGAGGCAGTGCTCTCGAATGACATTATAAATATCGTGTTCGACCACAACGTACGGACTCAACCCTACAGGTAAACTATAGGGGACGAGATGAGCGCTACATGCGTGACTGCCAATGGAGGTTACATTTACAGCACGTAATCACAGCACCATATTGAATGTTGTCATTATCTCTTGACGATGTACATTGTGTAAGCACATTCGTGTTGTCTGCACCCGTATGCAGGCACCGAGCAGACCTTTGTACGAGACCACAAAGCACGGCCGTGTGTATTTGCACAGCGCGTGGGTGTGACTGTGGGAGCCATGCGCCATCAGTATGCAGCGTCTGCATGGGCACGCGTGAGCTATACTGACATATATATATATATATATATATATATATATATATATATATATATATATATATATATATATATATATATATGTTGCAAAATAATCTCACACCCTCCAGTAAAAAGGCCGCAGTCATTGGGTAAAAACTGTCCATGCAATGCAACACAAGACCGGCTGGTCAACTGAAAAACACAACCATGACATAAGGACAAGAAATGCACAAAACTGTCCATTTTAGCTGCACGGAAGGACACGCCACGTGATCTGCGGTGTAAACCAATTGCGCATTCAGGTGTGTTTTCCCATTTATATAGGTTATCGCCCCACTGCAAAAACACAGATCTTGCCGACGTCACAATACCCTGCTTACGAACCTGGCATGCATGACTGCTTTCGCTCGAGATGCATTGGATTTACTTACTGTACCGACAATGATGCGTTTCCAGTGCTGCTGTTGGTAGCACCTTGCAGGAGTCGAAACGTGACGTCAGCTTAATAATGTAATTAGCACGCTGCTCAAAAATCAAAAATGAAAATATCTGAAACTCAAAGGCCTCAGCTCTGCAGCTCTTTCTTTATTTTATCTCTCTCCATCACCGTCTTTGCTTGGACGTATACAAACGGGCAGTCTGTACTAGGCCGACAGAGACCATCCACCATTCGGAGCCATTTTAACACAATTATACGGACACCCACGATGGGTTTAATCGACAAGACTGCAAAAGCACTCTTTAAAATACAGGCAGACGAAAATCCCATCCATTTGCAGGCAAATTAAAGCACGCACGGGAATGTTGGAATATTCATGCAGCGATCATGGAGCCTTCCCGCCAAAAGTGCTGTGCGCATGATCCGCACATGTTGTTCATCTGCATTCCCGCTTCGTCCGACTCCACCTCGCGTCCAGACGTTCCACGTGAGGCGCTTCGTTTTTGGGGAATCATCTCACGTCCGCACCATCATTGCGAGCGGCCGTGGCTCCGTCGAATTATTTTGTCCGAATTGACGAAAGCGCGCCAAACGAGTCAACAGACGTGTGCGGCGAGCACGTGCAGCGATTTTTATATTTATTCTTTCCCTCATTTCCTGCTTTATCCGCCAAGGAAATCTGGGTGGAAATAAAGAAATAAAGAGAGAAGGCGGTGTGTCATTTTGCCATACATGGACAAAGGCTTGGGCTTGGCGAGGCTCCCGCGGGCGCACTGCGCAGACTCGGCGCTCTCCTTGGTAGCGACGCCACTTCGACACGACGTGCGGCGCGATGCCATTCCAAGCGGCCACGTCGCGGCTCGACAGGACGAATTAATCTCGAGATTAACAAAAAAACAAAAAAAACAGCCCTGGGAACGCTGAGGATAAGCCCGAATCCGGCAAAGAGAACGATCAAGGAGCTTTTATAAAAGGTCTCGTTGGTTTGCAGGGGGAGCGATCAGGCATCATGTGGTGCAACAAGCCCCCCAGATGAAGGCGGCGTATCTGCACGGAATGCCGTTTTGGGTCGCTGTCCGGGTCTTCCGTGAGCCGGACCGTTCATCGAGGCTCGCGAGTGGATTGCACGGGATGGTGATACGGGAGCGAGCGCGCTAGGAGCGTGCACCACGTGCCTATACATGCTGCCCCTCTCTCCCTGATGGCGAACGTGAGCGACGGCGCAGGGCAAGGAAGTTCTCATCTTGGCGGCGAGACGTCGGGCTTGGTCGTGCCTTCGGTGGGCAAACTCGCGTCTCTGGGTCTCATCATCTTCTCGAGCCTGGCGGGGAACCTACTGCTCGCGTTTCACGTGCTCAAGGAGAAGAGCCTGCACCGGGCTCCGTACTTTTTTCTGCTCGACCTGTGTCTAGCGGACACGTTGCGTGCCGCTGTTTGCTTCCCCTTCGTGTGGGCGGCTGCGAGTCGAGGCTCCGTGTGGCCGTACGAAGCTCTCGGTTGTAAGATCATCGCCTTCATCGCCGTGCTTTCGGCCTTTCACTCGGTCTTCGTGTTTTTCTGCATCAGCATCACGCGCTACATCGCCATCGCGCACCATCGGTTCTACACGAAGCGCGTCACGCTCTGGACGTGCGTGGCGATCATCTGCACTGCCTGGACCCTCTCTGTGGCCATGGCTTTCCCGCCAGTGTTTGATGTCGGCACGTACAAGTTCATCCCGGACGAGGACCAGTGCAACTTCGAGCATCGCTACTTCAAGGTGAATGACTCATTAGGGTTCATGCTCATGTTCATGGTCATCATACTGGCCACACACGTGGTGTACCTAAAGCTCTTGTGCTTCGTGTACGAGCATCGACGGATGCGCCCTGCGCAGCTGGTGCCGGCTGTGAGTCACAACTGGACGTTCCACGGGCCGGGAGCGACGGGACAGGCCGCAGCGAACTGGATCGCAGGATTCGGGCGCGGCCCCACACCACCCACATTGGTCGGGATCCGTCAGAATGCGGGTGCACACAGCAAGCGCCTCCTGGAACTCGACGATTTCAAAACGGAAAAGCGAGTTGGACGCATGTTCTACCTGGTGACGGTGACGTTCCTAGTTCTCTGGTTCCCCTACATCGTCGCCTGCTTCTGGAGGGTTTTCGTCAAGGGACCATCCCTGCCACGCGGCTACGTGGCCGCCTCTGCATGGATGACCTACGCACAATCGAGCGTTAACCCCGTCGTTTGCTATTTGACCAACAGGGAGCTGCGGCGCTCGTTTTGGACGAGTCTGGCACAATGCCGTAAAACTGCTGCCATGCCCCAGGAGGCATATTGTGTTGTCGGTCGACCGTGTGAGTGAATATGTGGTACAAGCCAGAACAATGGGATACAAGCGAATTTAATGTCCAGTTATAGAATGTATGTGTGTTGGGGGCGCAGGAGGGTTATGTGGGGAAAAAGAGAATGAATTATTAAAAGTGAATAAGTAAAAAGTTGATTTACAAGAAAGTGAGCATTTAAGAACGACGATCATTCAGCCGATGAGTCAAGAAGTGTGTAGTGAGCCAATGAGAGCGAGAGAGAGAGAGAGGGGGGGGGGGGGAATGAATATATGAATGACTACAGGTGAATGAGTAAAAGGTGATTAACAAGAAAGTGAGTTGGTAATAACAGTGAGCATTCATCTGTTGAGTCAAGAAGTGTGTCGCGAGCTGTGAGCCAGTAATACATATAATATATATATATATATATATATATATGTATATAATATAATATATATTATATTATTATAATATATATATATATATATTATACCGTATATCTGTGTCTGTGAAAGAGTAGTTTGTATTGTGAGTGAGTAGTGACAATGAAAGAGGTATTGACCAGCTGAGTTGCTTCTGAAGTGGAGGTTCATCAAATGAGCAATGGAGTGAATGTGTGAGTTGTGCCAGTGAATGAGAGATGAGGTATACGAGCTGGTAGGTGAGTGATTGCACGATTAGATGAATGAAGTAATTGAATGCCACTCCGTTGGTGCTCGACGCCGTGCCTCCTATGCATCCTGAGCATCCGAGTCGGTCCACCACGTACGTGCCCTGCAGGGTGCGCCGCACTCCGGGCGCTCCTTGCACCACGACGAGAGGTCACGTACGTTGTTTTCCAACTCCCTTCCTTTCGATTTTGGATTCGAGGGATTCTGACACCTTGCGCGCATCATGACCGAGACACATGGATTATTGCCACCATGGACTAGTACTGGGTGTGAGTGATAATTTTTATATGAAGTATCCAAACAGGGCTGGTTTACTAACAAATGTGTATACTAAATGTAAAAGTTGACTTGACTCGGTGCATTTTCTACCTTCTTTTTCATTGGATTTCCTTACATGCCCGGTGATGCTTAATATCACTATGATTAATTGGGAAGGGGGGGGGGGGGTAACATTCAAACTGTCATGCCAAAATGCATGAACAGGTGGGCCATGGGCATGCTATCTCCATAGTGTGCCCTGGTCGCATTTTTGGCACCTATGGAAAAGAACTACAATATATAACAGGCCTCTGTTGGACCATTCCTATCACAATACGATGTGCACCTAACGATCCAGATCCACACTACAGGTATGTACGAGTTAGTATCTGACCCCCCAAATCCGGTGGCCACCTGTACATACAATGTAAATACAGCTTAGCCTACAAACTACTCGGTGTCCTCGTTTGGCTATAGATAAGCTATTTTCGACATTCTAGTGCGGCAGTTCCCTACGATGTAATTAAATCCTGTAATTTGATGTTCCAATTACTGTGAAAAGGTGAGTGAAATGTCCAGGTGAAAAAATTGAAACATATTATTGTATGATTTAAGCCGGCTGAAGTTGGACTTTGCCTCGAGTGCTGCTCAGCAGAGCCGGTGTATAATATATTGAAGTTGTACAGCTTTTGGATAACATATGACATGTTTGCTTGTAACATATAGTCCGTTTGTTGTACTGTTAAACACCTTTGCACTCTTTTTTCAAATGTTGAACCAATGTATTGTTACTTACGTGTCGGTGGAAACCCCTTTATACATAAAAAAACAGGATAATTAATTCATTGTAGAAAATATTTTTCTAGTACTTTTACAGAACAATCCCTGATTCCGACCACTTTGTAAGAGTATTTTGGTAAGAACCGAATGCTGCACATTTGGAATACTGCGTTACGTATATAGTATGCACTGGAGCGCAAATCGCTGGACTCACTTTCCCATTTACCATTGTTCAACGAAAGTGCATTTTTTGGAACTGACATCAATACGTACCTTTGTGCACTGTAAATGCAGTCTGAAATAAACCTGTTGGAGCCGTTCTTCTTTCCTCTCAAATTAACATTCCACCTGTTCACCTGATGTAGCCCTCATGTGCAAAGTGTTAAAAACGTTCTTGGAAAGAGCTGCTGCTTACTAGACTCCATGAAACACCAAAATAAATAAATAAATAAAGCATAGATCAAGGTGTCTGAATATATATATATATATATATATATATATATATATATATATATATATATATATATATATATATATATATATATGCATATATGTATGTATACAGGGTGTCTCAGAAGTCTGGACTCACAGGGACAAACCCATATAACCACCCCTAGAAATAAAGAACATTTTCATGATGTGTTTCATCTGTGGAGGAGCAAGGACAACCAGTAAGTAACTCACATGCTTTCCTCTGGCTTCTTCCGGAAACATGTAACAACACCAGTTCCACATTCTCTTGATCGGTAGGTGTAGTGAGCCATCAAGGAATATTAATTCCTGAAAGAAGTTAAACCAACATTAGGAATGTGTTTGTTGAACTCTAAGAGTATAAAGCCTATATTTCCCTATGACCCCAGATTATTGAGACACCCTGTACAGTATACAGTGTAATTATACATATATATATATATATATATATATATATATATATATATATATTACAGATTATATTACTGATATATGTACTTGGGTATTCAAAGATTTCCAAAAAAAAAACCTTGGTACGTTTTAGACTCTTAATCACATATTTATTTGCAGTGATGTTGCTGTTGCTCTGTCTCCAGGCCCATATTGTTAAAAAGAGACTACGTACTTTATAGTGGATCATGGTATATGGGATTGATACTTGGTTTACTTTGAACCAAATGGGAAATCCGACATCATGAGGCATGGTTCAGATGGGCGAACAAGTGTGTGTATATATATGTTTACATATATACGTATATAATATATGTATATATTTGAAAATTTTGTTTGTTTGTTTGTCTGCACGCGCTAATCTCCTGAACGATGAAAGATAGGAGGAAACCTCTGAAACAAAAAATGTCGCCACGGGCCCTGGGAAAGTTACAGGCTCGGTGGCGAGGCCCTCGGCCGGGGTGGGGGTGCTGGTTTCCTCCTCACCAACCCACTTAGGTCTGCACACGCTTATCTCCTGAACGGTGAAAGATAGGAGGAAACCTCTGCAACAAAAAATGTCGCGACAGGCCCGGGAAGGTTATAGGCTAGGTGGTGAGGCCCCTCGGCCGAGAGGGGGGTGGTGTTTCCCCTCACAAATCCCCTTAGGCTATAACTGCCGTGGCCAATCGGGAACTGATACTGGGCTCGCATCAGACCGATGTACAGAAGATTATATTCATTCAAAAATACCTGGGCAATGCCAGGTGCATTCACCTCATATACATATATATATATATATATATATATATATATATATATATATAATATATATATATATATATATATATATATATATATATACAGGGTGGCCTGAAAGTCACTTTACCCCTTCCCAGTGAAGCATTGTTCTTGAACTCTTTTTATATACAGGTTTTATTGTACAGTACTTACAATAATTAATTTGTCATTGTATCTGAATGTGCTCCATCATTCTTCTGAGTCGTGTTTCCGCATAGCATCGCGGGCGAGGGGGCGAGGGCGGAGGGGAATGGACGGAGGGAAGAGCGAGAAATTTATCAGGGGTAAAGTAACTTTCTGGCTACCCTATATGTATATATATTATATATATATATATATATATACATATTGTTGTGGGTTTCCGCTGCATTCGGCGTGCGGACGACCGTTTTAGCCAAATCAGGTCGCACGCCCACCGAAGGCCGAATCCAGTCGTGACTTTCCGGACCAACCCCAAAATCCAGTCACGGATGCCTTAACGCATCATAAACTAGCCAATTATTCTGTCCACGGGCTACAGGGTGGATCGCCGAATTATCGATTTACCTAATTATTCGCGCGCACAGAAATACCGGGAGTTTATACCTCGACGGGACTTGTACGAAAACGAGCCGCTTAAGCGTGCTCGTTTCGTGTGCATAGCCGAGCGGTTTTAAATCGCCAAATCCCGTCGGACCAAATTATCACTTTTATCGGCCTTAATAGCCAGTTAACATCCGAGCGCAACGTGGCGGTCAATGGCAGAAAGTGACGCAATGAGCGGTTGACATTCAAACAATGGGGCGTTTATTCACAATAATGGGGGGAATGAGGGAAGCACAAGAGAGCAGATTAAAACCGAATATAAGGAATGCAAGTATGTACAGGCAAAAGCACTTAAACAATTCACTACTTACTAGACGGGCCCACAAACACACACACACACACACACACTCACACACCCAAAGAATCGGACCAATGGTCTTTATTAGGACCTCCTCGGACCTGTCCACCTCGTGTGGTCTTCTAGCTGACGAGCACCCAGACCAGCATCGCGAAGTGGCCCGCAGAACCAGGCGCCAGCGAGACGCCTCCAATCTGTGCGATGCAGTCAGCGCCGGACCCGGCCAGAGATGCGCACTCGACAGACTCGTCGCACACTCAACAGACTCGACGCGCTTCTAGCCCACCAACGCATGCATTCGTTGCGCCTCCTTCGTTGTCCCCCGAGATGTGTTGTCCACGAGCAAGATGAGCGCCCAGATGACACCAAGGCCATGTACCGAGATGTGCTCCTTCCTTTCTCTCTCTTCTTACAACACCGCGGCCGCATATCTATTCGCCTCTTTGGGGGGGGGGGGGAGAAAAGGGTGGAGGAAAACGTCTCCGTTCTTGGTCTGAGGTGGTGAAGTTCTTGATTGGCCAAGGGGCCCACTCCTCCCATCCTGGGCGGAGTCCTGCTCTGAGGTGGTGAAACCCCTGATTGGCCAAGGAGGCCCACTCCTCCCATCCTGGGCGGAGTCCCGCTCTGAGGTGGTGAAACCCCTGATTGCGAAGTCCTTTTCTTCTAGGAACGGCTCTGTGCGTTCCGCCCCTCCCCCACTTGGGCGCTCCGTCAAGCGAACCGGTAGGTGGGGGCTTAACCCTTCACCAAGTAAGCTCGCAGGGGACGCTGGGATCTGAGGGGTTGCAGCTGTCGTTTGATGCAGGAGATGGGATATTCTAATTATAAATCGCAGCGCATTCACACATAATTACCCGCTACACTAGGGAAAGGGTTATCTATAAGACACGTATTACCGAGATAACTGAACTAAAGGACCTGAATGTTGAGTGTGATAGTTTTCTAAATCCGCAACAAAATATATATATATATATATAATATATATATATATATATATATATATATATATATATATTGTTACGGGCCGGGGGTCGGCCGCCAACCGACCACTCTGACGGAGCCGCAAGTCGAGTCGGCCCGACCGATCGCCCGGAATATAGATCGCCGCCCGGATAAGTCCGAGCGACGGGTCCTTGTACAAGAAACGAAATACGCCAATGGGCAGATCACGTGGGGTAGGGTCGATTGCCAATCTTCAATGTACCTAAATACCCACGTGATCCAACTACCGGGGTATTCCACCCTCGCCGGAACTCGTACGGAACAAACGCCGAGGCGAGCCTGTCCCGTGCGCGATTCCGAGCGGCTTAATCGCCGAGAACCATCGGTCCAAATGTCCCCTTTTACGGCAAACCAACGGCTTTCTACTCCAACACACGGAATGCTCAGTCAATGAAAGAATCGACACGACGAGCTGAAAACATTTAACAATTGGGGTATTTATTAATAATAATGGGGAACTAGGGAAGCACGTAAGAGCAGAACTATACCGAGTTTACGAAATGCGATGCAACCATTTACAGCACACAAAGCACTTAACAATTTCCTACTTATTAGATGGGCCACGGACACACGTACGCACACACACACCCAAGAAATGGTGGCAGAGGCCTTTATAACGAGCTCCAGCTCGGAGGACAGGTGAGCTGAAACCCAGAGCCTATCTCGAACGTCTCCACCTCGTGTGGTCTTCAAGTTGTTCGGACCCGGGCTCCAGTGAGAGCGAGCTGGATCCAATCGCCGTGAGCCGTGATCCTTCCGCGAGCTCCCGTGAATCCTCCCGCGCTTCTCAACACGTGCTGGTGAGACGAGGCGCCGATCCTTTCCGTCGATGCGTCGCTTCCCCGAGGAACCACCTCCAAGAAAGGTCGATGAGTCGCACCAAGCCGGGAACCAAAATGGAGAACAAAGAGCTCCACGAACCAAGAAGAAGAAGCCACCACTCGCAGCTCGAGCCAAGCGACCAGCTCAACTCTCTTCCAAACAAAGCAGCTCGAAGCAAAAAGCTCTCCCGAGCCAAGCAGAAGCCGAAGCTCACTGAACCACCAAAGCAAAAAGCCTCCAAAATCCTCCTCCCGAGCCAGGCCTCAGCCGAAGCTCACTGAGCCAGCCGAAGCAAAAAGCTTCGCGAAGGCCTCAACCTAACCCAAGCCAAACAGGACCCGAAGGTCTGCTGATGACTACCCTCACTCCCTTCTCCAACTCCCAACACGAACCAAGAAAGGATCTCCTCTTATCCTTATCCGCCCCTTCCCCCACGCCCGGCGTGACTCATGCCCTCGTGATCCATCCCCCACTCAACCACGGGTGGGAGGGAGTTGTTGACATCATGAATCACGGGACGGCAGGGTTCTTCTTCCTCTTCGCAGAAGAGGGGGAGGGACGTCTCCATTGTTTCGTTCCTAACTATTAAATCGATCCGAGCGCATCTAATCGATTTCTGAACATTTAAACAATGGAAGGTGAGCTATCTAGGGAACAAGCACTTATCGACATAGCTGACTAAAGGAACCTGTATGTTGTGTGCAATCGAATTCCAAATTCGTAACAATATATATATAATATATATATGTATATAATATATATATATATATCTATGAGTTTATATATCTATCTATGTGTATATATGTATAATATGTATATATATGTATATATATATATGTATATGTATATCTATGTGTGTATATATATATATATATATGTATATGTAATATATGTATATGTATATGTGTATATATATATGTATATATGTATATATGTATAAATGTATATATATATATATGTATATATATATATATATGTATATATATATATATATATTTATATATATATACACTACCGGTCAAGGA
>CM068964.1:45981246-45983746 GCA_035128595.1 Eptatretus atami
TGGGAACTTCTGCAACAGTGTTGGGAAGAACTTTCCAAACAATATTTGATTTCCATTGCAGAAAGAATGTTACGAGTATGTTCGGCTGTTACATCTGAAAAAGGTGGCTACTTTAATGAGTGAAAATTTTAGATTAAATTTTGTTCAACAAAATGATTCCATGATTTCTTCTTTGTCTGCAATTGTTTATTTTTGTTCTATGCTTTAATTTCAGAGTGCATTGAAACATTAAACTGCTTAAATTTCAGTAAAAGGGAAAGGGGTGTTCTAAAACTTTTGATCGGTAGTGTATATTATATATATATATATATATATATATATATATATAGTATGACAGTATATGTATATATGTATAGTATAAATGTATATGTATAGTGTATAGCATATATATATATGCATATGTATATGTGTATATGTATATATATGTATATATGTGTATATTGTATGTATATATGTAATATATATATGGATATGTATGTATATAAATGTATATATATATGTATACGTATATGTATGCATATGTATACATATATATGTATATTATATGTATGTGTATATGTATATGATATATATATATCATATATTGTAATGTATTATATATATGTATATATATATATGTGTATGTAATGTATGTATATGTATTGTATATATATGTATATATGTATATATATATGTATAATATGGTATGTATGTATATATATATATATTTATAGGGTGTGTAATATATATATTATATATATATATATATATATATATATATATATATATATATATATATATATATATATATACCGTGTCTCTCATTCGTACAACTTATTAAACGCCAATGCTGCAAGTTCCAAACCGTTTGAAATGACATATTAACTGTCAATAACAGGCCCTTAAAATGTCTGGTTTACTGCTAGTTTTGGGGTGATTATAACATGCAAAACATTGATTGGT
This sequence comes from Eptatretus atami, assembly GCA_035128595.1. NCBI lineage: Eukaryota > Metazoa > Chordata > Myxini > Myxiniformes > Myxinidae > Eptatretus > Eptatretus atami. The sequence continues at coordinate 45,982,189 of CM068964.1, forward strand.
TAAAGCGTCAGAATGAAACAAGCACAATGGCATGTTTGGGCCTTCATTGCCTTTTGGGTTGTGTCAAACATTGCAGGCCTGTACTTGGAACGGTTGGGTCAGAGGAAGCCACCCACGATGTGCCACCAGCATCGGACATAATGGGCGCAAAAGCAGTTTTCTAATCTGCAAGCTAATAATCATCCTTAGGAAAAGTGTTCACCATCACCATGTTATTTGAAGGCTCTTGGAGCAGCACAAAGCTTTTGATGTTGCTTGAAGAGGGAGTAAATTCGTTTGAAAAGCTGCTTCCAAATCTATTTTATGATCATGAGTAATATGAAAATGCAGGAAAGACCAAGAGTAGAAGCATTCTCCATCATGGGACAAAACAATCGATTTAAGAGACAGCAATTGATTTTGTGTGCATATCTCAAAACAGAGAGATCCATCTCAGGAACACAGCCTGCACTGAGAGTAAGAATTATTCGATTACAATGTCCAAGTAGAGAACTGAGACAGCAATGTTGAGCGTGTTCTTTTGTCATTAATTAATGGCCGGAATCGTTCTGGTTTTCATTATCTCCGACTGCACAGTGTTTGGTGAACCTTTCTCAAGCTTTGAAAATGTTCATAGCATTTGACTTTGCGGCAGAAGTATATTTAAGAAATATGTTTTTTGTGCGATACAGTGTTGTTACAGTAATTGTCTATAATGTATTTTCAGTGTGTTTAAACATTTCTCACAACAAAGACAATCTCCAATGGATAGCCATGAACATTGCAAGACAAAATAATTGGGGCAACATGTGAGCTAAGTTGATGGAGGACATGTTATGGTTCCACCAGGGGGGCTGCATTGTATATAGAAGCAAAACATCTTTCAGATGGGGAAGTGAAGTCGATTATTCAGTCTGCATTTAGGTTGTGGACGTTCGATAACCAATGAAACCTCCGAAAGAGGATGCCATTGTGAGCTTGTGAATTGACCAAATTCCATATTTATAGGCTTAGTTGCATTCAGTAGTTAGCACCACTTTCACTTGGTGGGATTGAGTGGTACGACACAGACGTGGTGGACCAAATGGTGTATTTCTATGGATACATTTATTAGATGTTATACAAGGGCTGGCAGGATAGCCGATGCACACTTGCATCTGAGCGATCTCATCCCAGCTATAAACTGTCATCCTGGTGTCTTGGAGGCAGGGCGATGCATTAATGCGTTTGCTGTCCCTCGGATGCATGTTAAACTGGGCATCCCGTCTGCCGACATTAGTTGATGGGCGTTAAAGAACCCAAGGTGTCCTTTACGAAGAGTAAGCGAGTTATCACCGGAATCCTGAACAAATTCAAAATTCCTGCCCTGACTTCCTGTGTCAGAGTGGTGACCTGTCCAGGATTGCAACCCCAGCCAAGAAACGACTTCAGCAGAACCGATTCCCTGAACAAAAGTATGGTACATGATGAGGAAGATGTTTTACAAGAAAATTCAGTCAGACATAGAAAAAATACCATTTGGTCCATCAAACCAACAGTATCTGTCTATTACAGGTGAGATTGGGTTAGATTATATATT
>CM068964.1:45986246-45999524 GCA_035128595.1 Eptatretus atami
GCAAATGACAACACGTCATTCTCCTTTTGCTGTTCTTTGGAGCTTTTACTTACAAGTGATTATCTGCTCTCTCTCTCTGGGAGCAAAATATGGTCAGCTAATCATTTGGTAACGAGGAAGAGTTAAGAGAGTGAGAGAAGGGAACTGAACTGGAACCCAAGTGTAAAGCTGAAGTGGACGCATGTTGTTATTTTCATGTGCATCTAATGAATTGGAGTATTTTTTTTAGCCCCTGTTGGACTTAGTTTGGAAAGTAGGCTTATGGATTTGGTCTCGATTTTCGTGTCCATGCATGCGTGCGTCCACAACCATATCTTTGGACATGCATGGACCGATTTTATTTGTACTTGGCAGAAAGATAACACATGATGGTATACAAATGCAGAACATTTTGTTTCATGATGGGATCAAAAATGACTGACTGGTGGCCATTTTAGTTGTAAAAAACCCGATGTTGAACACATCCTCAGCCATTTCTCGGACATGCATTTACCGATGTTGTTCAAACTTGGCACACAGATAACGAATGATGGCTTACATATGCACGTCATTTTTTTTTCGAGATCAGATCCAAGAAGGCCGACTAGTGGCTATTTTGTAACGTAAATGTGTCCCCAACCATTACTCGGACATGCATGGTCCAATTTTGTTCAAACATCGCACAAGCACAGTACACAAAGGCATACACTTGCACCATATTTATTTTGCGATCTGATAAAAGATGGCCGACTGGTAGACTGGTGGTCATTTTAGTTATAAATCAATATGGGCTAGCCATTTAACTCCGTATAGCAAAATTACTAAATCAACGGGGGCTATGACATTTTATGTCTTTTTTCCCTTGTTTATTTTAGTATGTTGATTTTTTCACTACCATTTAGCATTACTACAGGACGTAGTTTTTTCAGTAATGCCTCCTGTGGTGAACCTCGTGGAAATACATGGTAACCCGGCACCCTATGGCCCTTGGCTGAACGACAGGGGATCTTCGAGGCTCTTGTCCCTAGAGATGCAATCTGTGGAACTACTGGTGTGTGGATACACCCTCACATCCAACAACTAAGCCCCAACTATGGGTGAAATGGTATCCATTGGCTTGTGGGTTAGGCTTGGGAGAATAATTAAAGGCTAAGGAAGTTAACCCTGACAGGTAAACTGGAGTGGGATTCCATAAGGCAGCTGGTGATCACTTCAAACACCTTGCAGAAACTCCTGCAACCAAATGGACTCCAGATGTAGACACATCCGCCTTTCCTCTGGAGCCTGCGAGGTCAAAAGGTGAGTTCAAATGCTGAGCAAGTCTGTTCCTCCATACCACAGCCCAGGATATGCAGCATACCACAGAGAGGACACTTCATCTTTTCTCTTCCCTGTAACGGTACAAACACAGGAGGTAGCAGATTATGGGTTTTAAGTCTGACTCAATTGGCGTAGAGTATTGGTGCCATGAGCCACCTTGGACGGTGGGAAGAATCATAGCCAAGGAGACTGCTTCAGCAGCACCAATGCTCTGAACAGAGTATGATCCCAATAAATAAAAAAAAGGATCATCACATTCTATTGGTCATTCACTGCCCACCTTTAGCTGAGCAACCCACAGCCAATAAGGTACTGACCCAACACCATTTGCCTGTCTCATTGGATGCATGAGGACATGCATATGGGAATTTTCTCTCGAAAAGCAAACAGCAAGTAGGTTCCCAGCAAACAGAAAGATAATTTCAAACTTTAACAGCTTGGAATCTGAAATTTTTAGACCATGTGCCTGCCATAAATGATGACCGAATTCAGTCAGCTGCTATTCTGCTTACCACGCCCGAGAACAACGTGAGACATGAGACTCAAGGGAGGAGATGTGGCTGGCTGGATGGGGGCATGGTGGCGCACAGCAGCTCTGCAGCTTTCTGCACCTTCCGACAGCGATCGGTCCGGGCATCTGCTAATGTCATAATTGATGCCGCATCCCTTCATCCCCTCAGGTGCACATTATTAGTGATGCGCCACACCCATCACTTACTATTGAGTCACCACTCGACCTCGTTGGCAGAATGACCACTCCGAGTCCTCATCAAAAAGCGGCTCAAGCCGCCATTCAGCCCGGTCTGCTCAACGGGATTCCTCTCCTAAACTCGCATTCCAAGACCTCCCCAAACACTAAAAACAAACATTTAAGAAAGATTTCAAAGGTTTACACGTAAAATAAAATGTCAGAAGGGATGACTTTTTTTAGACACAGACATGAAAGTGGGTGGACATCATCGATCCAAACATAATAGCGATGCAAATCTAATATAAAATTTAATTACATTTACGCTCATTCAAAACACTCATTAAGGAAATAACTACACTTCATTAAGCATTTATTAACCCCTAGGATTCATTTCCACAAAAATACATATATTAAGATTTATAAATGGTACTTTCTGGAATTAACTAATGCTTTCTGGCAATGTTATAGGTTTACAAGCATTAGCAACTACCGTATACTATTATGCCCGACCACAGTCCCACCCTCTGCTTGATGGGCAGTGAGTCAGAAACAATGCGCTTGTGTGACAGACTGCCATTGCTGCTTATGTTTTGTGCAGCTTCGGCTGTTATGGGACGCGATCATGCCTCATTGTTCCATCAAGCCAGAAGGTTCAATACATTTTTAAGCCTACAAGGTTGGCATGGTTACAGATAAATGATTGTGTGGTATGTCACCCTGAGGAGCCAATAAAAATGGTGAAACCATTTTTGGCAGCTCCACTGTCCTTTATTTGTGACCTTTAGAATCCTCGGTATTCAAAACAGATTTGAGTGTGGCCTTCTGAAGCCATCTTGGATGGAGGAGAAGTAGTGCACATGCGCACGTGTTTCATGTTGTGTTGCATTTATCAGCTCAGAAGGCCTTGTTTTGTTTTATTACAATATATTTAATGCATATATATGTATATATATATAATTGTTGCGGGCCAGGAGTTGGGTGAGAAGTCCACTGGGGGGGGGGGGGGGAGCTATCTCTGCTCTCACCAGACTCCCCGGAATTGTAGGCCGTCGCACATGGATAATTCCGTGATGTGGCGGGTCGCTTAACTGACCGTGGACTCCAATAACTCAACCACGTGACTTAGGGTTCTCCGTCTATTTAATCCGGTTACCTAAAAATAACCACGTGATTTAATTAATGGAGAACATGCCCTCGGTACGCCTTGTCCGAACCGGATCACTCTACCGGATTGGATCATTTTACCGGATCGGATGCAGTCAAGCGACACTGCCAAGAATGTACCGGCTAAAAGGAACGCATTGTTGGGAATAAAGTCCCGTCTAAGCTAGGATTTGGACCATGCTGGACCAATGAAGGAAAAGACAAAAACGAGCAGGGAACAATCCTTATAGTAATTTATTAACAATGGGCAAGGAAAGGTATGTGGTACGATCAAGAGATTTATTGGGGTGTGTTGTGCATAGATAGGGGAGAGAGAGGTGTGGTGCAGCAATAAACAAGCAACTTATAAAAGCGGATGCAGAGTAGACCTAACCCAAAAAAAATAATAACAATCTTCTGCAGGCCTACTTACATAGACAGGGGCCAGGACACACACACACACACACACACACACACACACACACACACACACACACACACACACACACACACACACACACACACACACCACACACACACACACACAAAACCCGATGAAGAGGGATTGAAGCAAGACAGGAAAGGAGTTGAGGCTACGGTCTCTCGGTACCTTTGTATAATTGATACGCATTACATCACTTTTGTAAGTATTATGAGTTTTCAAATTAGGAGCTTGGAGTGATTTCATACATTATATGAGATGATTTTCCACGATCAACTCTCACAGACTAATTAAAGTACATCATCAAAATATAACTTCTCTGTTTAGGTTCGGATGTCGTCCGGACTAAATAATTGTCGAAACCTGTTGTGAAATCTGATAATTTAAGAAATAACGAGTCTTATTACTAAGACGATATACCTATTTACTTAAACCAAGCAAGGCTCTGTTCCCTCATCCATACATACACAAGAAAATGTATCATTTCCGAAGCATTAAACTTATCTTTTTCTACTGTTTGGAGAATTTAATTGAGTCAACAAAAACTTTAGGAACGTTAACAAAATTAACCAGCTTTATTGAGCTATATGATTGAATGCATTCACTGCAAGACCTCCCGCCATCTCCCGAGGGACTGCCTATCCGTAGCGTCTGCCAGATCTGTGTCTATATTTTCAGAGGTTTCACGAGGTTCTCTTCAGGGAATCAAAGCAAATCTGGTAAAAACAAAAATGGACGTTTTAAAAAAAAAAGAGAAAAACATTTGCACGAACCTCAAACTGATGTACCACGTGACGTGCACAGACGAGCAGGCAAAATGGCGGATTTTCTGTAATGTTTATTTCAGGGAACCGGCTTCATTGAACTATGCGATTTATTGCTTTCAATTAAATGCCTGTTCATCATCGCTCCGAATTGCTGTATGCATCGCTTTTGTAAGTCCTATAGTTTTCAAATGAGGAGCTTGGAGCGATTTCATGCATTATATGATATGATTTTACACGATCTACTCTTACAGACTAATTAAAGTATATTGTTGTGGGCCGCGGGTTGGTGGCGAGAACAACCACTAGGTGGGGAAAGCTACGTCGTCTCCCACCATTCTCCCCGGAATTGTAGGCCGTCGCTCGGATAACTCCGCGAGCCGGCGGGTCGATTAACCGACCGTGGTCGCCAATATCTCAACCGCGTAGCGTAGGGTCTATTTGTCTATAACCAATTTACCTAATTGACTACGCGATTTCGACTACCGGGGAAACCACGCCCGGGGAAATTCAGTAACACAATAGCAAGCAACACGCTTTATCCTCTTTTCCTCATAATACATGGCTCTTGAATCCTTTTTATACTCAGCAAAAGTGGGGAAGGGTGAGATTGACGGAAGATACTGTATCTGGTGATACTCAAGATATGGTACTGTAGAGACCAGCTTTTGATGCGATAAAAAACACATGATCACTCATCATCTTCTGGCAGTGGTTATTCAGAGGTCAACTTAAACTCATTGACTGGAAAACAACTTTACGACCAAAAGGATAAGGGTTCAAGGCAGACATATGGACACTATCCAAGCGCACATTCCAATAGCACCAGACTCCAGCTTCAAAGGGTTCAGCCAGACTTTCAGACACCAGCAAATAATTATTTAATATATGAGGATCCTCTAATATATTGTCGTGTCCAGGGCGTTAAATTAATTACCTCGACCAAATTGTTGTGGATGGGATAGTTAACACCGGCCTGAAGAGATCGCCAAATGGTTTTCTCATTTGGAGGTGAACACGTGAGCTTTGGAGATTAATGGAGCACTCGGGACGGAAGGGCAGCGAGGACGGAGGCACACGGGTTTATACTCAAACCCATGACAAATAGACAGCACAAGCAACTTCAATAAATCCGGCGGTTTAAAGAAAATATATCAACTATTTACGATGGTAATAATTTGAAGTGTAATAATAAAATTGGAACGTGAGGTAAAACTAAATTCCTATTTGAGGCGCCTCCACACAAACTTTAATACAGACAAGGGAACAGGATTAATAAAAGAAAAATCCTTCCTTTCTCCCAGCACTTAGCTGTGTGCCCAGAGAAGAGTTTCTAGAGCATGAGGTTCGCCAAACTGCGTTGTCACTGTGCAGAAAAACACGCCCAAAATGGCACCAAGCTCCATTCTCAGCGGGAGACGTGCAGGAGGCAATTCGGGCAGTGATATTCGACACCAGGGCTCAGAAGCCGCTGTGAAACTTCTTTTCACGGTCGCACTTGTCGATGCCGCTCCTCTGCAAAATGGTGCCACCTTCTACAACGAGGGCACAACACAAGGCTTTGAGGCGCGGTCTCACACGACCCAGCCTCAGTCAATGGCCAGCGTCTTGCTCCATCACACAGGCAAATTCGCCTCAGCACAAACACGAGAATCATGCAGCCTTTTTCACTGTGTCGAGGGAAAGCCAGTCATAGTGCCCTTCTCTTCCAACCACCGATCCTGCCTCACTCACTTCTGTACCGCTCCTCATTCATGTCCCGCTCCTCCTTCGTGTTCCACTCCAATCCTACCTCCCTGCTCTCTCTCTCTCTCTGACGTCACCCCATTAATCATCCACTCTCGGGGGCATGGTTTGCTAGTTGTCAATCGTGGAGGCGGGGTTTTCGCTTGCTCGGAAATGTCCAGCTTGGTTGTTGGTTTAAGGACGTGATTCCTTTTTATTGCTGGTCTTGGAAATGCAAAGAGATAGGAAAAGATCACATACCGGGAGAAATTGGCCTTAATCCCTACCTAATTAACACAGTACCACCCCCGGTGTGGTGACATGTAACACTTAAGCTTACAGTTTCCCTACTTAATTTACATCGAGATGTCTCCTACCTGTCCACGGACCAAGCGACTCTATACAACCATACCTTTCGATGATATTTATCCATCTACCCCACAAACATAACAATATTTTAATAAGCTAAAGCGAATAATAGATAATTCTATTCCACTGAATAAAGAGTAAAGATTATTTGGAAGGCCAGTCTGCTTGGGGAAGGGGTTCTGACGTTAACTTGGGATGCTGGTAACCTTCCAATACAGTAAAGAAATATAAGGCCATTTAAAATTCAAATGGATACACGTATTGAAAACAGATATATACTTCCCATCTATATGTTAGGTTATCCTAGAATAATTTGGGCCATTAAATAAGTAGTAGTAGTAGTAGTAGTAGTAGTAGTAGTCGTAGTCATGGTGGCAGTAGTAGTAGAAGATGATTAATAGGATGAAATGATTACTCAGTCTCAAATCTACTGGAATTGAAATAATGTCTTTCTCATTTTTACTCAGGCAGGCATATAAGCAGGGATCATTTTAGCACAATATTTTCATCTCGCACAGTGACAAAGTCAAGACATTTAGCAATTCTTAGAATGCAGGTACAAGAGTCCAAATGTATGTGATGCAATGTAAGCTTGAATAATGCACATTTATATATGGGTTGGTAGGATGGCCTAGAGGTACGTACACTCACCTCTAAACTGTCTAGCCTGGGTTTGAATCCAGACGCAGCTATAAACTGTCAATCTGGTGTTTTACAGGGAGGGTGATTCATCAATGTGTGTACCGTCTCTTGGATTGAAGTTAAACTGGGTGTCCCATCTGCTGGCATTAGTTGGTGGACATTAAATATCCCACAGTGTCCTTCGTGAAGATTAGGTGAGCTCTTGCTGGCACCCTTAACAAATCACAAATTTCTGCCCCGATTTTCATGTGTTGGAGTGGCAACCAATGTATGATTGTAACCTTCACCAAGAAACTGCTTCGGAAGATGAGATGCCTTGTGTAGAGCATGGTACGTACATAATGATGACTACAGTATACAAAGTCATCTATTTATCTTCATGCCCTTCGAAAAAATCTATGTAAAGCATACATTCAAATGGCGTTTGAATTTTAAACCTTCCAGTGTGTGCTTATTACCCCCACAGAAAGTTACTAGAACAGCACTACCTCCACCAAGCTGAACAGTAACGGTTTGTAGCCCCTTAATAAGCCAGGTCTGCATCCGGACTTTAACCAAAATCGAATTGACTTGTTCTCGTCACCTGTGCAATTCATCCACCAAGTTTCATCCGAATCCATCAATAACTGTTTGAAATATCATGAAAAATATCGATTTTTGACCCCAACTCTTAATGGTGAAGACTCACTTTAAAAAATTAAAAACTTCTGGTGTCCGGATCCAGATCGGATCTTCACCAAAATCAATTTAATTTGTCCTCGTCACACTCGCAGCCTGTCCACCAAGTTTCATCCGAATCCGTCCCTAAGTTTTTGAGATATTGTGTTATATATATATATATATATATATATATATATATGTATATATATATATATATATGTTTTGGCCCTCTCTCTCTCAATGGTGAAGAACCACTTAAGAAAATTCCAGTATCCGGATCCGGATCTTCATCAAATCTAATCAATTTGTCCATGTCACACCCCCAACCTGTCCACACAGTTTCATTCAAATCCTTCCATTACCTTTTGAGAGATCCTGCTCACGGACAAACAGACAATTGGGTGAAAACACAACCTCCGGTCCACCTTCAGTGGCGCAGGTAAAAATGTTTCACCTCACCGACCTTATTTCGATATGCTCTGATAACCAAGCATTCTAAATTATCCGCAAGGTTTAAAGGATTCGTGCAGTCCGGTGACGTTTTTGGTTAACAAATTGGGTACCATGCCAATTTGTTAACTTGTGACATAACGCACAACACTCGTCTTGGTCCAGAATGACCACATTTTTCTCTCCAGGATTGACGCTCAAAGAAAAGCAAGTTGATGGAGGGTATGAACTGACAGTGGGACAGCAGGGTAACTCTTGAACACATTAAATGAACAGAATGAACGAAGAGGAGAGAGAGCGGGAAAGGATGCTGCAACCTGCAAGTAAGAGAGTTTGGTTATGAAGGGTTAATTGGGGTAATAAATATCATGGGTAACGATTTAGGATGGCATGGCATGATAGTTCTTTACCTGCTTGAAGCCCTGAAGTAAGAGTTTGATTGCACAACCTTTGGAAGGAATGGGGAGTGGGGGGGTTCCACAGACAGGAGAAGCGAGGAATAAAATGAAAACATGAGCGAGTCGAGCGATTGTGATGGCGATGACTGCAGTGCAATTGCCGAACTGCACCTTGAGGACAACTTACTACTTAGAGAGTGAGTGTGACAGTGCGAGCAACAATTGTGCCAATGAAGTGGTAATCCAACAGTATCACTTCAAACCACATTGCAGTGATGAGTGAAGCTATTATAAACTTACAGGCATTCAGCATTATACTTAGCGAACAATGCACACGAAACACTTGCTGCTTCTGCAATCTATTTGGAAGAGCATATAATGTCGAAGAGGATGGATAAAGAACTTGGAATACACTTAGACATGTATTGTTTTGATGCCAATGACTCCGATATTAAACAATTCCTGAGGCGATGACCCTGCAGGAAACCATGATCTCACATGGATATTGTCACAAAGTTAGAGAACATAAAGTCAATCGAATTTAGGGATGGAAAAAACACAACAACAATATTTTGGTAATCTAATCGGACTGGAGAAACCACTCCGTATAAACTGATTGATGAGCCAAACCACAGTGGATTGTGTGTTATTATTATTACTAGTTATTTCTGGTTTTGGTATTAAAAATTACATATTTGCTTGATATTTGAAGTTGGTTATTCAGTTTTATTGCATTAATTGGTGTTTATTCCGTTGTACAATAGGCTACTGTGTTTGCTTTTCTGTGTTGCATCGCATTGGGCCACAAGGAGCTTTCTGGAACACAGTACATTCCCATATTTTTTTGCTTCATCCATATGTACCTTACTTCCACATACACTACGACTCAGTATATGTAAGGTAGGGGAGCTGCATATTTGCCTCAGTGTACATCGACATCTACATTGCTACTCTGCTTATGTCCCTGCAGTTTAAGCAGTTATCAATGTAGATAACTACAAGGGCACTCGGTAGAGCGCATACCTCCGCCACGTAATGCCTGATCCACGAGAACATATCAGGCCCAATACATTTTTGAAATATCATGCTATACAGTACTACATCGTTTTTGGCGCAATTTCTCAATGGTGAAGAATCAGTTTAAAAATCAAATAATTCTCGTTGGCGGATCCAGATCTGGATCTTCACTGAAATCTAATCAGTTCGTCCTTGTCACACACCGAACCTGTCCACAAAATTTCATCCGGGTCCGTCCACAACTTTTTGAGATATCCTGTCCACAAACAGACAGAAAAGGGTGAAATCAGAAAAGGGTATGTGCTCTACCTACCGAGTGCTCTTCTCATTATTATTATTATTAGTAGTAGTAGTAGTAGTAGTAGTAGTCGTAGTAGTAGTAGTATTATTTATCCTTATCTGTGTCCCATTGGTTTCAGCTGCACAATCACTGGACAAGTCAATGGTTTAGCTACAATAACGAAAGACCCAAAATATTCTTCAGTCACATCAAAAAAGTTTGGTTCACCTATTCTTGAGTAATATATTTTTGCATGAGCTGAAAAAAAAATACTATTTTTAATTGAAAAAAGAAAAGCCAAACAAAGAACACTTGAATTACAATTCTCTGAACATCAATTTCTGGACTGAAAGAGACAAACACAGAACATGTAGTATTTTGACATCCCCAATATCATATTATAGTAACTTCATTCAGACAGAATTGTTGTTTGAAAGGCATAGAAATATAAAAAAAAGACTTGCAAAGCATCAAGTGATTGACTAACCTCTTCTACTCCGCCATTTCGACACCAGTTTGATGCTATCATCTTACAGTCGTATGTCTGGTGTTGGCTTTATGGTTAGGGTGGTGGGCTTGGGATTCTAGAGTCCTGAATTCAAATCCCGCTTGGCTGTTGAATTAATACCAGGTGGGGTTGATTCTGCCTGTCATCCGTCCGAGGTCGGCAAAATGAGTGCCAGCTTGCTGGTGTCCTGTGTCGGAGTGGCGACCCGTCCAGGATTGTGCCCAATAGCCAAGGAGACTGCTTAAGCAGCACCAACGCTCTGCACACTGCACAGAGTATGGTCCTGATGGATGGATGGATGCAGTGTTGTACTAGCATGAAAGTGAAGCTTTTAAGCAAACCATGCAGAATTGCTTTCTTCAGTCAGTCCAATCGTACTTTTGACTCCACAATTTCAAGTTTGCTGCCGACCGCCACCTTTTAGTTTCCCCTGTTTCTAACTTGGAGATTTACGACACCCACTGAGATACTGTTCCAACTCTTCACCTGAAATTCCTCTTTTTTTCTGTGATGTTCTTGTTGTTCCATATGTTCTTGTTCTATTCTTTTATCACTGTTCCACATTTTGTGTCTGTTTACTCTTTGTCCCTGTCTCACCACCCTCGTCCAACCGTTATTCTGCGCTTACACAAGGATTTTTGGGGGGAGAGGGGGTAGGAATTTCAATGCGAAGTATTATTTTCTGGTGTCACCAAAAGTTATCTCCCACTTCCGAATTATTTATTTGGCAGTGGGATTCCCCTTCGATGAGGTGACTTCTGGGTTAGTGTCCAACCGCATACATCCTTCGGGTTCATTTTGCGGTTAGGGTTCATTTTGAAACGATTCGTTCATTATGATCGGTGCTTATACATCCCTGTGCTCTTGTTCAACCTCAACAAGAGTCGCCTCAACTTTTGTTGTTAAACAAAGTAGTTTAGACAAATAAAGTTACCGGAATGCAAAGCAATTTAAAAAGAAAAACCATTCGTTTTCGTAGCCAATTTGATTTAAGCCTTCAAAATACAAACATATTTGACATGTGCAGTCGCCTAATCCTTCATCTCGACGGATATAAATCACGTTAATTAAACTGCACACCACCAAGCATGGGACTGCGTTCGAGGAAAGTGCCGAATGTTCCATCGCAATGGAAACGATTTTTCTTCTTCAAGAAAGAGCGATTTTCCTTTCCAGATATAACTCTGAAAATCGAAACATTGGTACAGATATGACGTCATAGCTGTGGGATTGGGTGCCCCCATACATTCAATAATTGTGTTTATTATTGCAATTTATTTTCAGTTTGTCCAGTGTTCAAGCTGGGTATTTAAAAAAATTCTCGATTGTTGCAACTTACAACACAAACATTGGTGCATTCGTTTATATTAGTACTCCTGGTTGCCCAACTCCCGATTGGGGCAACCAGGAGGGGAGGGGGGGTGGATGTGGGGGAAGAGGATCAGGTGAAGGTTTGCGCACAATGCGGACAGTGGTTTGTTAATATCCTTATTGTTTAACGGCCACAATTATCCCCACGTTATTGTGGAGTTGGCTGGGGAAGCTTGCCCCAAGTCTTTCACGAACCGCCTGGCCAGGCCTGACGTTCGACTAAGGATGAGGCAGGAATTTGTAATTTGTTCAGCGTGCCACCAATAGCTCAGCTCGTCTTTGTGAAGGACACTGTGGGATCTTTAAAGTCCACCAACTAATGCCAGCACATGGGACACCAGTTTAACATCCATCCGAGAAATGGCACACATTGATGAATCACCCTGCCTGTGAAACACCGGGATGACAGGATGACACTGCGATGACAGCTGGGTCAGGATTAGAACCCAGGCTAGACAGCTTAGAGGAGAATGTGCACAGCTCAAGGCCATCCAGCCAGCACCGGTGTTAATCATTATTATCAGTATGATATTACCATTGGACGGAATTGACAGATTGATTTGTGGTTAGAATAATTTTGACGAAAAATATGACTTGGAGGCTGGAGTCGGGATTGGAGGAAGACATATCAACAACCTAAAGCAGTCAGGTCAGGTCAGGTGTGGGAGCATGCACCGGAGCAGCGCATCGGTGAGTCCACTTTCCACCGGTACTCCAGGAGCTCCATTTGGCCATCCCCAGGCAGATGGCTGGCCCATCCCCATCTCCTTGAGATGCTGATCAACCTGCTGCAACCAGGAGGCACGCGGTCAGCCCATTTGCCTCCATCAATGAGGAGGCTCTCCAAGCTGAGAGAATCTGGTGAGCAGGATCAGCATCAGGAAAACGAGCCACATGCCCATACAGCCGCAGCTGACGTTCACGGATTATGCAGGTAACAAATCTCATTTGAGTCTCTCAGCAACCACTCGGACACAAAGTCCAACCAGCGATAGCAAAGGATTCTCTGAGGAGACCTGTACCAAAGGATTTATTCTCCATCACAGATTCCTGGTCAGAGTCAAGTCTCACATCGGTAGAGCAAGACTGGAAGCACCAAAGACCTGAAGACTCGGACTTTCGTCCTCCCGCACAGTACTGGCAGCACCACCCCATGACCAGTGAATCCATGACTCCCAGGCCCGACCCAAATGTCTGGTGACCTCTGACTCACAGCCAGCGGACATGAATATCACTGCTAAGGGAGGTGAATCTCTCCGTGACATCAACATCCTCGCTACAAACAGGTACAGACAGGATAGCAGCAACAACTGGAAATAAGTCAGAGATGGCATCACCACATCTCACAGCACTCTCAGTACCAGAGTATAGTTCGAGACATCATATTGATCAGTTTTAGTGGCATCCCACGAATACCAAGAATCCTCCAGAGGGCATCCCGATTCAATGAATCAAACTCTTTACAGAGATCAACATAGGCTGCAAGCAGCCCCTGCCAAAACTCTCGTCTGCGTTTGGT
>CM068964.1:46031311-46065617 GCA_035128595.1 Eptatretus atami
TTGGGTGCCATGGTGGGTGGAGTCAAGCAACAAATGTGGGTGGGGTTCAGCAGCTGTCCAATCAATGGTTGGCAACAATAACCATGCGGAGGTCTTGCAGACCTGCGATGCAGAGCATTGGCCATGTGTTTGTCTTACACTGTTTGTATAATGGTGCCCCTGTGTTCATAATGCAAGTGCTCATGCAATCTGACAAGTCCAATGGGCTGATCCTCAATCCATCGATTACGTTTTGAGGTTTAAAAAAAATATCCATTACGCACATGGAAGAAATTTCAATTTCATTACAGGCAGATAAACGTTTCACCAACGTGGTGACCACGTATTTCTGCTTGCCATTATGATGGTCCTTTGAAACCAATCACGTATTATCGAGGGCTTAAACTGAAAAAGGCTTGAAGCAAAACCACTACTTCCATCACATTCTTTGCTTCACTCTGCTTGTCACCGGATAAAATGTGGTTGGATCATTTTCAATAATTTAAGAACGTTGTCTGCTCTGGCTTTCATCAACTAAGGGTATTGTTCGTATAATCATTGGTTTCATCAACCGAAGTTTGACAAAAGTATGATTCCCATCATAGGGAATGAATAGAAAACTGAGGTTTTGGGCATTATCCCTTCATCAGATGGAAGAGGAACGGTGTAATGGCTTTTGTTCCAATGAAGGACCAACGCCTGAAACGTCAGCTTCCCACTGCAGTCAGCACACCTTTTTCAACCTTCTGTTGATAAAGCCTCTCGGTCAAAATGTCCGCTGACACAGACAAACACGAGCATTGACAAAGTCTCGAATTCTTATTGCCTATTATGTTTCCAAAAAGTCTGAGCAGTCCATCTTTCATAAATACGAAATCAGTCAACCACTGCCGGTACTTCATCTCAGCTTCACTATTTTCCCAAAGCCATTACCAGAGTCCATGTCCTTTCGAATAGCATTCACATATGAGTTAGTTGGTGAGATGCCCTGGAGCCCATAAGCCAATATGGTTTTACAGCTTTGAGGTCCTCGTCGAGTTTGTTATGTGAGGCATGCACCAAGAGGATGCACTATTGTGCTCTGTTTGCCCATTGATTATTTTCAGATTAATTGTATTCATATAAATGGGAGCCAAATGGCGGACAAAGCTCGTAATCTTTGAAATGACATTCATAAAAGAAAGAATAGCGGTATCGCACAGAGAATAAACACTAGCCATTGAGATATGTAGTCTGGCTTCCATTTCGAACCTGAGTTTTTTGTAGGCAGTGCTTTCTAACAATGACTGCACCAACTATCACATTAGACATTAAGCTGGGTCCCTTCTGACAGCATTGGTGACTGGTGGAGGTTAAAGATCCCATGGTGCCTTTCGCAAAGCGAAGGTGATTGTCACTGGCACGCTGAACAATTTACAAGTTCCTGCCCTCAGTACTCCTATCACACAGTGTAATCCGGGAAGGCGACGTCAGACCAGACAGTGTAATCCTTGTCACGAGGCCACATCCTCAGCACGGAAGGTGCCTTTGGGCAGACCACTGCATATGAGTGATTGATATAACAGATAGAGCTGCATTCGGTTGTGATTGCAGATTTTATATGAGAAATGTTCAGCACACAGTGAAGTCAACATGAGAACAACAACTGTTTTGAAGCCAATTTTCATCACACATCGTTGTCGTGATGGCATGTGTAATAATGGTCTTCTTGTTGGATACACAATGTGTGGGATTACAGCTTCGTGCCAGGGCAAGAAAGCCCAGGCTCATTAATATGCTAGTCCTATCTTTCTGTAATTAGCAGGCTTGTTGCAAGCTAGGGTGGTTGTCACTTGGACAATGCATTTGCAGCAGCACACACCTTCTTCACTGCTCCACACTCGCATTATCGCACACTTTTTGAATTGCAGAATTTTGTCATTAATGCTGCCTCTCCTCAAGGAGATGCTCCCCTGCAGAAGTTGTTGATTTTTCCATTGAGGTGTCACATCCTGAATTGATCTCACATGATAGGCACCACCAACCTGGTGGTGATGGTGGAGGCCCGTAGACTTGCCAGAGCATCGGTTCACTCAACCCAAGTGGTGAACGTTTCTGTGGCGAGGTAAACACTGTTCATGAGGTTATCACCCCATAACAGGGCTCAGAAATTTCCACTGAGTGGTCATAGAAAATCAAACTCACACCAATGATGGCAATGTAAAGAGGCTTTAACTGTTCCACCACCAAGCCACCGACCTCTCTTGGTGATGGTTGAGAATAGCTCCTGCAGAGGTTTAGAATAGTGCATTTTTATTAATTTTTTTGTGTACAGAGTCGAGACTTTTGGAAGAGCTAGAATACAGAATAGATAAGCACGCAACATAACTCGTGAAAGGAACAGTCGAGAGAGGGGGACCAACCAACAGCAGAATTCATGGACAAAATAGAGGGAGACTTGGTCAAACAATCGGTGTGGGGAGGAATGAGTGGTACTGTGGTAGGGGAGGACACATGGGTGAACAAGATGTATCCAGAAGCAAACTATAAGGAAGGGAAAACTGGAAATTTTTGGGAGGACAGAAGATGGAACGAGCAGAGGGTTCCGGTTCGGGGATTTTCGCACGTGTTGGTCGAATCTGTAGCTGCTGCATCCAACTCATTAAAGCTCAGTTTTCCGAACCTGATTTGTCATGTTTTTCTGTGATATCTTCATCACTGTCGTTGCTGTTTGTGTTTCCATCCAATTTTATGTGTTAAATCATACCTTTCCGTGCTGTATTTGTGGAATTTGTTTTCGTGTTGTTCAAGGCCTACTCCCCAGATAGCTGTCGTGAAAAACAAATCGGTCCCTTTTTTCTCCGTGTTCCTCATTTTGCTTCTTTCTGCTCAAATATTGTGCTTTCTCCCTCCTCAACGTTATACCATTCGCCTCCTCACTTCAAAAATAGATAAAAACAAACAAAGAAAACTTCATTTTCTCTCTTTTAATCTTGTTTCAAAAGAACCGAGTTGAAGTTCCAATGGGATTTAAATTGCCACAGTGTTTTGTCCTTGTGGGTCACTCAGGCTAACGAGGCTTTTGGGTGTAATTTACTAGAATACGAAACGGGTATTTAATCATTAATGGTGCCTATGGAAAAGATATGCCAATCTCTTAAGCATTGCCTGTGCAAGCCTTAAATATTTTAACACAATTGCATTATTTGTGGAGTTGTAGGAACAGCACATGTTTAGCAAGTGTAAATAATTCATTTTGACCAGTAAGCTTGCAAATCCAAATGAGCAGTGGTAAAGTTGCCGGTTGGCCACCTTATTAGAAACTTCATTGACACATTGTAACCTTTCTGCTCTGGACACAAAGTTATTGAGTTATTTCAGAGAATATAAATAGTTGTTGGACGTTATTAAAGATCTCACTTGTACATTAAAGATCCCATGATGTCTTCTGAAAAGAAGAGGCGAGCTGTAGCTGGCACCCTGAACAAATTCCAAATTCCTGCTCGAACCTACAGGGGGCACTGCATCAGCGGTACAGCTACTACTCCAAACAAATAATGCCACCCGCAGCCATGTGCTGCATGCGAAAGAAGAAGAGGAGAGATGTAAATGTCCCACATGAGGATGAGGATGTAGTGCACTTACTTTTGAGCTATCTAGCTTGGGTTTGATTCCTGATCTGACTCTAAACTGGAAGATAATTGCTTCACAGGCAGGATGTTCCATCACACGGTGCACCATCCCTCGGATGGAATGTCGAACTGAGTGTCCCGTCTGTTGGCATTGTCTGATGGACATGAAAGATCTCCCTTGTGTCCTATGCAAAGAGTCGGCGAGTTTTCGCCAGCACCTTGAATACATACATTACAAATCATTGCCCAATCACCTTCAGTCAAACGTCAGACGTGTCGAACACGTTCGTTAAAGACTTGGAATGAAAACCTTCCCAAGCCAACGCCACAATAAGGTGGGAATAATCTAAGCCAATAAAGTAGTAATGGTTGTCGTAGTAGTGGTAGTTGGTCACAGATAAATAATATTGTGCATCATGTTACAAGGGAAAATCTCACCTTGAAATGTTTCTCGGCTTGTCGTGAATGCACGTGAAAAAGTTCTGCCAAAAGTACAGGCGTTCACTATTATTATTATTATTAATTTGAAAATAAACAGCATAGAACATTATATATATATATATATATATATATATATATATATGGAAAAATTACATGCCCAGACCAGGAATCAACCCCAGGTCCTCTAGCAAACTGTACCAGTGCTCTGCCATCTGAGCTATCTGGGTGACCCATTGGTTGGGGTTGGGCAACACAATTCTTCCACATATACTGTGCCACTCTCTTTCCCCCACTGCTTCCGGGGCACTCACTGCCAACCATAGGAGCAGCTCGGGCCTGTTCTCGACAGGGTCTTCCCCCTGTGGGGGGAACATGTCCGCTATTAAACACCACAGGGGGCGCAGTAATATAATTTGAAAACAAACAGGATAGAACATCATAAATATATGTGGAAAAATTATGTTCCCACACTGGGAATAGAAAGAGAGTGACACTGTATATGTGGAAAAATTGTGTTGCTCAGCCAGTGAGTCACCCATATTATATAGCTCATATGTCAGAGCACTGCTATGGTTTGCCAGAGGACCTTGATTCAGTTCCTGGCTATTCCTGGTCTGGGCATGTAGTTTTTCCACATATCTTTCTGATATTATTATGAAATAATCTAACACAATTTGTTGATCAAAATTACACTGTAATTGATGTCCATTAAACGTTATCCTTTTCTTCATCAGTACTTGTTTGTCTGCTGACAAAATTGCTCTCTACTTTTTCATTCTGCCATAACAAGTGCTAGGCAAGCACAACCTTGGTCTCATTTCAATGAGGAAAGATTATTGTTGGTAACTATGTTATGTTTTTTTTGGAGGGCTTTGCTCAAATAACTTTGTAAGCAGATGAATCTACACCTGTAGTGGACATATGGAAGCAGATATTTAACGACTTGAACCATGGCCATATAAAGACCGACATTAATCAACACAGTCAATTACATCAGCAACATAAATCAAAAGTAAATAACAAAGTACGAGATATTTTGTGAGATGTTTCATAACTGGCTGTTTCAAAATACGATGTCAGCAGATGTTCAAATATTTATTGCAAGCAAATACAACCCTTCGCTTCGCTGATGAGAATATTAAGGAATGGAAAGGGAGAGAGAGAGAGAGAGAGAGAGAGAGAGAGAGAGAGAGAGGAGAGAGAGAGAGAGAGAAGAGAGAGACGGGAGGGAGGAGGGTAGGGAGTTGGGAGGGGGTAAGGAAGGGAAAAGAGCAATTGCAACGCCTCACCAAACGTGGCTATTATATCTCCAGGAAGGGGGTAGGAGTGAGGAGGATGGGGGAGTGAGGAAGGGGAGGAAGTGGAGATGGTTTGAGAGAAGGTAAGCATGAGGGAGGGTTCTCGACTTGTGTTTTGTTGTGGGACTTGTGGAGAAAGGGTGGGGGGGGGTAGTCCAGGATTGAACGAAATGAGGTACTATAGATCACTTCTACTTTCTTTTAAAACACTTCAAGTGCGACAGTAAAAAACCATGCTTTTTCCCACACACAACCACCGTTCTGCCAGCCAGGGAAGAGCAGAACCCCCGCACCCCTTCCAGCAGACATGGTGCAACATATTGGTGGAGCATAAATATGCATGAGGCAAAACATTAATATGCATGAAACAAAACATTGGCGGAGCATAAATATCCATTTTACATTCAAACTCGGTTACATGACCCCGAAAGTGCTTCACGACATCGGATTCACAAATTACTGGTATAGCACACTCTTGAGCATTTAGATCCTCACAGACAGTTTCACTTTTTACTCGGTTCCCCACAACATCACATCTCCCATAGAAGTCACTCAATTCATACACAAATTTGGAATCGGGAACATGAATGGGCAATCTACCATCCTACTTCACCTTCTTTTTCATGCCATCATATTTCTAAGTCCCCTCCAAGCGTTATGAGCATCGCTATCGAATAGTTGTTCTTCAGTCTTATCCCTGTATGACCGTTTACACTTGGCAATAACAGAGTGCAGTGCCCAAAGAGCACAGACATCCTTCGAGAGGAATGCAAGTGTCTTCTTCATCAAACAAGCCTTCACTTCAGTGGTAACTGAAGGTTTCTTATTGGAAAACATGCGTCAAAAGGTTCGCACAAAACTTCACATAATTTGTGATAGTCTCAATAAATTTAATGGGGTCCTCGCAGGTGTCAAAAAATACATCCCAGTCTGTGCATAGGAAACAGCCTTCAAACATTTGTTATCCTCCCCTGTTCAAGTGTTAACCCTCTTGCAGAGATCAGGCATTCTTTTCAACTTTTGTCGATACGTAAACAAGAGATGGACCACCTTATAGTCTGATGCAGGAGCACACTTCACCACATAAACTTGTTCAATCAGGTCAGGTCAGGTATGGGAGCATGCACCAGAGCAGTGTGTCGCTGCGTCCACTTTCCGCCGGTACTCCAGGGGCCTCCGTCTGGCCATCCCCCAGGCTGGCCCCATCCCAATCTCCTTGAGATGCCGATCAACCTGCTGAAACCACGAGGGACGTGGTCGCCCCATTGGCCTCCTCCACTCACGAGGCTCCCTCGCTGAGAGAATCTGATGAGCAGGATCAGCGTCAGGAAAATGAACCACATGTCATACAGCCGCAGCTGAAGCTCATGGACTATGCAGGTAACAAATCTCATTTGAGTCTCTCTCAGCAACCGCTCGTTGGACACATAGTCCGACCAGCGATGCCAAGGATTCTCCAAAGAGACCTGGTACCAGGAATTAAGTCTCCATCTCAGATCCCTGGAACCAAAGGAATTAAGTCTCCGTCTCAGATTCCTGGTCAGAGTCCAATTCTCACATCCATAGAGCAAGACTGGAAGCACCAAGGACCTGAAGACTCGGACTTTCGTCCTCCCGCATAGGTAGCGGCAGCGCCACA
Source organism: Eptatretus atami (assembly GCA_035128595.1). Taxonomy (NCBI): domain Eukaryota; kingdom Metazoa; phylum Chordata; class Myxini; order Myxiniformes; family Myxinidae; genus Eptatretus; species Eptatretus atami. Next base: position 46,038,280 of record CM068964.1, read on the forward strand.
CCCCATTATCCAGTGAATTAATGACTCCCCAGGCTCGACCCAGACGTCTGTTGACCTCTGACTCACAGCTAGCTAGCAGAGACATGAATATCACTGCCGAGGTAAGTGAATCTCTCCACGACCTCAACATCCAATTCAAATTCACCAGAATACATAATCCATCATCTTGGCCATTCCTAATCATTTACAATCCATCGAAAAACACGTCTTCCCCTTCACCAAGCCATGTCTCAGTGAAACACACAACAGACGAGGTCTGATAGTACCAGCCAAACTTCAGGAGGGCATCCAGTTCATTAATTTTGTTCTTCATTGAGCGAGAATTCATCAAAGTCAAATCAGTAAGGGTTACCTTGTGGTTTCTGAGTTTGAGCCACCGAAGAAGACCTCCACGAGAACCTCGTTTTTCCTTCATTTTGAAATCACCAGTCTTAAACGCCAAGTTCACGACATCTCTTTGCGTAACACCACCAATACCATCGGAACGCAGATTCAGCAAGAACTCACAAGTGGACGTGATAACACCATCTTGTGAAGAACTTCCGTGGAGTGAACAAAAGATACCGTCCAACATGTGCAATAGTAGTAAAAACCAGAAGCTATTTCAATAGCTACGAAGGCAGTGAATCTCCATCTTTCACTTACCAATAAAATCCAATCATGAAAAAAATACAGAGTAAGGTAGAAACTAGAAAAACACCAGAACATTACAGAGCCAGTGTCACTCTGGGTCAGCTACAGTACATCGCCCCCTACCACAAAGAGGATAGCGGAATCTTTCTCCACAGGTATTAGGGTTATAAAGGGTCTAAAGTGTCTTAGGGGTCTTGAGTGGTCTTATGGGTCTTGGGAGTAATAGGGGTCTAAAGGGTCTTAGGAGTCCAAAGGCTCTTCAAGGACCTTGGAGCTTCTTAAAGGGTCTTGGGGGTCATAAGGGTCTTTAAGGTCTAAAGGGTATTGGGGTCTTCAAGGGTCTGAGGAATCTAAAGGGTCTTAAGTGTCTTAGTGGTATTCAAGGATGTTGAGCATCAAAGGGGACTAAAACTTCTTTTTTGTAGACCATGTCGAGGCTCGTGTAAGAGCTAATACACAGAAACATAACAAGGCAGGAGACAAGAGGGGCAGGAGAGGGAAGCACAAAATAGTGGGGAACAGAGACAATAGGATATCTGTGGAAGGGAGAGGGTTGGGGTGGGGTACCAGGGTAAATAAGATGGACACTACTGTACAGGGACTTTCAAGACGAAAAACTGGGAATTTGAAGCAGGTGGGTTTGGGATGTATTAACGGGGGCAGAAAAGATTGTGGTTTTGGATGAGGGGGGAAGATAAGAGATGGTGGTGAACAGCTGTTTTGAAGACCTCGAGGGAAGAGTATGATTGAAGAAAGTGTGGGAGTTGTTCCAGAGGCAGGAAAAAAAGAGGTGAGCAGTGATTCAGTGTCCAGACTCCCTGGTTTTTTTTTTTTTCTTCGGTATGACGGTGATGTTGACACTTCGATTTCTAGTGCGGTTATGATTTAAATCGTTGAGCGGCAGCCTATTAATTATATTATATTATAACCGCACTAGAAATCGAAGTGTCAACATCACCGTCATACCGAAGAATAAAAAATAATTAAAAAAACCAGGGAGTCTGTAACACTCACGCTAACCATTACCTCGACGTGTTTCGACTTATGAGTAACTTACAAGTAACGTGTGTCGACGTGTACCAACGATCGCATATCGTGCGTACAACTTATTCCCATCGCATGCGGAACGTGTGAGGCATACGCAAGTACGTCGTAAAATATTTAACACGTTTAAAAGTACAAGACGTACTCCACTTACTACGACGTATGATAGCGTACTTTAGCGTTCTATTCACGTATACCAAACTTACCCATACCGTATTCGACGTGCGCCAGCGTTTTAGACGCATTTTTCAAAGGTCGGCATACGCTGGCAAGATCGCCAAGGTGTGACTGCGATGTTGACACTTCCATTTCTCCGGCGGTTATGATTTGAATCTTGTGCGGCAGCCTTTTAATAGGCTACGCCACGTGATCGTCGGCGATACGTGCAGCGCGCTATGCATAAGTTAGACTATCGTTGGCATAGGTTGTGACGCCGACAACAGGCTAAGCATTCGTTGGTATAAGTTATCTATAAGATAACGAAACGTTCTGTGTCCGTTACTAATATGTTATGCATACGACCAACTCGTTATGAATACGTCCGAATCTTAAAAAAAAAACATCAAAAGTTCAGCGTAAGCCAGCGTCTTACATACATTTTGATACGTTGCCATTGCTGGCTAAAACGTCAAGGTGTGACTGGGCCTTTAAGTACAGTTTACAAAAACTGATCAGATAGCATTTTCATTTGATTATTTTTATTATTCGTCTTCAGTTGTAGAATTTATTTTATTCAAAAATAAATATTATTAAATGGTATACTGTTTGCATAACTCAGTATGTCTCCCACAAAATATATGAACATTGAATCCCTTCTGTGCGAAATTTGCATTCCCAATCGAAAACATCATACATATCACGTGATCAACTATCTTACACACTATAACTATGTGACCCCCACATCATTAATAATCATGACAGAATAATCCAGTCGTATGCAATCTTCCATGTCACATGATCACTCAAGTCAGTTGCGCATATACAAAGATCTTGTAAATACGGGCTAGCCCTTTAACTCCGTAAAGCAAAATTACTAAAACCACTACTGGGGCTATGACTTTTTATGTTATTTTCTCCTTCAGGTGTGGGGTGCAATTCCTCTTCCTCAAATGCTTTGGCAAAATGCTATTCCTCATCAAATTTGGCTTACTGGGACTGCTCGGTATAAGTATACTGTTCTACTTATCAAGATGAATGTTGTGGGGTGTTCCTCCTGACTATACACACATACAGTACCATAGATTCATACATACAAGGTGGTCCATGGGTTTCTTTTCCCTCCAGGTTGGCAAGCAATGCTTGTTTGTGCCATACGTCATATCCAATATCAAGAGGGTGTTATGGAATAACTGTTCAGTGCATCATTTGACATGACGACTGAAGGCCAACAGATCAAAAAGAATAACACAGTAGTACACTTTGCTGCAATGAAGGGTGTGAGTGCTGAAATGACCCTTCATAGTTTATATTTGAGACATGATGAGCACCGCAGAGCAACTCGATGCTTTAACTCCACAGAGACTTTCAACAGAATGACACTGTGCTTTGACTGAAGAGTCCTCGGCCACGATCAGTATGCATGCCAGAAAGGCTTGGAGTTCTCTGAACTGCAATGAATTGCAATCCTGGCAAATCAAGCAGAAAGAGAAAAAAACAATTGGAAATTTCCAGGACTACCATTCAGTGGATATTGAAACAAAACCTACACTTTCGAATGCAATCTCAAAATTATTGGACCAAGACCCACCGCAAAGTAAATATTTTCTTCCAATTCAAGACAAGACAGGAAGAATGGCTTGCAAAAAGGCCGGAATATCCTCAACCAACTCCCATCCAGCAGTCAGAAAATCAAAACACGTACAGGGTGGAAGCAGCTCGTGTCCGCTGTTTTTTAGTAAGTACTTTATTTTTTGCCGGCATTGTCCTTCGGTTCAATATTCCTGTGCGGAATGTTAACATGGATCATGCTTTCACTGATAATTCAATATATGAACTATTTTATGGCACAGCATCAGACATGACCATCACATAAAAAAAATTACATCGCTGGCTGTTCATTTCCGTTGCCAGAGGTTACAGGTGCCTGGGGGGACATTGATCTTGCTCTATGGCTTCGAATCACACTGATAGGCGCAGTGTTCGTTGAGTCGAGTGTCGTTCATTCGTTTCTAATAATGTCTTCAGTGAAAGTAGCTCAGCTGCATGTTATATATTTCCATCCTAACACAATGCTCTTTCGATGTTCCGACACACGGTGGATGCACTATCGAACGTTGACGTTTATTTTGAATCCATGAATGGCCGAGTCACAGACTCGTCTGTCGATCAGCCCAAATGCGTTATCGGAGGATGTCAAAGACAGAGAATGGCTTGCATTGTTATTCTGCTCTTTGCATAGTCGACTTGAGTGTTTTGACCTCAAAAATAAATATTTTATTTCAACAGTTTCAATATTTGATAAACTTTATTAATTTCCGTACAATAATCAATTTAATATTATGCGATACTCCTACATAGAAATAACAGTACTTTGTTCATTGTATGGGAGAGGTTAGTGTTAAAGCAGCGTTTGAAAATGACACCCCCAAATTTCGTACTACAAAACAATAAGAAAATGCAAAAGACATAGATAAAGAAACACAAAGACAAATAGAATGGCACTCGGTAGAGCGCATACCTCCGCCAGACTGAACAGTTTGCGTTTTCTATCCCACTTATAGGCCAGATCTGCATCTGGACCTTAATTAAAATCTAATCAGCTTGTTCTTGTCATCTACCCAACTTATTCACCAAGTTTTGTTATAATCTGTCCACAACCTTTTGAAATATCATGCTCTATATCGTTTTAAGCCCCCATATCTCCATGGTGAAGAATCACTTGGAAAAAAAATGATAACATTCTTGTATCTGGATCCAGATCTTCACCAAAATCGAATCAATAGGTCCTTGTTATATACCCAACCTGTCGACCAGGTTTTGTCCGAATCCATTCATAATTTTTTGAGATATACTGCTCACAGACAGACAGAAAAACAGACTGGGGAAAACATAATCTCCATCCAGCTTTCGTGACAGAGGTAATAATGAGCACAAATAATAAGGAATAGGGAGAGAGTGAAAAAGGGAAAAAGAAAAGGGGAGGGGGGGAAGAGAAATGGGGAAAGAGAGAAAGAGGCAGACAAGGAGGGGGAGAGAGAAAGAGAGAGAGAGAGAGAGAGAGAGAGAGAGAGAGAGAGAGAGAGAGAGAGAGAGAGAGAGATAGTGAGTCAACAAGCCTTTAAATATGGTGAAAACGGTGGAGACTTTAATTATGGTCTTAAAAAGTGTGGAGTAGCAGCGTGATCTTGTTAAAGCTCAGCTGGCAATAAGGAAGCGAAGATCTGGTGAGTCGATAGCTGAATCAGCTCACAATATTCGGCATGCCGCATGCATAGCATATTACAAGCTGGATGCCTCGGCATGATAAATTGGCGCTTGACCAGTTCATTCGAACCATGGGGGACCAGGACCTGAGCGGGCAGCTGGTGGTGTGGCAGATCGACCTCTGTGAGCGAGGTGGTCGATGCCGCAACCCAATGGGAAGTGGCATGGCACCCACTCTGAGCACCCGCCAGTGACAATTCGCCAGGTGAGATCCATCGGGCCCATTGGTGCGTACACTGTACTACCAGCATCAGAGGAGTGCATGGATCCAATGGGAACCGGTGGGGCCAGGTGAGGACCATCAACTCGGCCAGTCAGAGGGGGCTACCAGGAGTATCAGAGATCAAATGTGTGGCCCCCCGTGGAGAGGGACCTCAACCCCTTCCTCAACCAGCAACTCTGCCAAACAACAGCTCGAGGCAGCTCGAGCCCCAATGCCACCCCGCCAGGACCAGAGAAACTGAGAAGTGCTGTGAAGACATGGGGCCATGCTTGGCAAAATTTGATAGCTGTAAGCCTCGTGGGGGAGGGCCAAGGACCACCCTCTGCTGGACGAGGAGCAGTGCAGGCAATTCACGTAGAATCGACAGGTAACAGTGACTGGGACTGACTGGAGTGTGAGGCGAGTGAACGGTGTGAAACGAGTGAGTGAGACCATCAGGGAAGCATGCCCCCACTGGAGAAAAGGGCTGTTGGCTCTCCAATAGTTAGCAGTGGTTAGATGTTTCAGACCTTGGAGGCTACTTGGTGCTGACTGAAGTAGGTTTTAATTTCAAGGGGTGCAAAGGTGTAGTTGAAGGGCTGGCAGTGTGGTCTGAGAGCATGTCAAAATATGAAGAACAAAAAGAAGAAAACCCTCGGCCCTGAGTGCCTTGAGTGACAGAGGCTGCAGAAGCCAAGTGGGCATGATGGGTGCTGGGAGCACCAGACCCTGAGGGGGAGGAGGAGCCAATAGGGCCCCCTCTTCCCCCAGGATTTGGATGTGAAGTGTGATAACAGTCAGGCCTCATGAGTTCAGGGGAGTGGCATTATGAAACAGGTGAGGATCCTGCAGAGAGGACTGCACTGCCCAGCCACAATATTTGTAGGCTGGGCCCAAACTGAATTGAGCACCGGCATGCAGAGCAGCAGGCAGATTCGTTTATAGAACCACCATTCGAGGGGCGTTAAGTGTTAGAAGTGGAACAACTTTGTTTCAAAATGCTAGAATTTATTATAAACTAGTGCGGGCCCGTAGGTGCGTGCCCGTACGTGCGTGCCCGTAGATGCGTGCCCGTACGTGCGTGGCCGTACGTGCGTGGCTGTACGTGGAAAAAAAAAATTTCCAACCGCATGCCAGAAACAACAACCACACAGGCCGTTCCTTCGCTCTCGCATGCCCGTAGGTGCGTGCCCGTACGTGCGTGGCCATACGTGCGTGGCCGTACGTACAAAACAAAAAAAATTTAATTGATAATTGTCACGTCAATTGTGACGTCATAACACCGTGTCCTGTCATTGGTTTGGTAAATAAATGGCCATAACTTGGGAAACAGCTGAAACGCATGAAGAAGAACGATATCAAACCTTGAAAAGGCACATAGGTCCCCAGCGTCAATTGTGATGTCATATCAAACGAAGAAGAAGAAGAATTGTGACGTCAATCGTGCAAAAAAAATAAAAAAAATATCAATAAATAAATGAAAGAAGAGAGAATAAATAAAAGAAGAATAAAACTGGATTGGGGCATTGTTTCAATTATATCGGACCAACCTGTCATAAATGGCCATAACTTGGAAACACTTGGGAAACAGCTGAAACGGATGAAGAAGAACGATATCAAACCTTGAAAAGGCACATACTCAGGTCCCCAGGTCAATTGTGACATCATATCAAAAAAAAAAATTGTGATTGTGACGACACTCGTGACATCATAGCACCGTGTCCTGTCATTGGTTGATAAATAAATGGCCGTAACTTGGGAACCGCTTGTCCGATTAATATCAACTTGAAAAGGCACATCCTCAGGTCCCAGCAATATTCCTGGCAAGTTTCAATTAGATCGGACCAGTGATTGTCGAGAAACGGCGGTCGCAGACACACATACATACAGACAGACAGACGACAGACAGACAGACAGACAGACACACACACAGAGATTGCTGGAATTATAGATAGACTAGTGTGGCCTGTAGGTGTGGGCTGTACTTGCGTGCCCGTAGGTGCGTGCCCATACGTGCGTGGCCGTACATGCAAAAAAAAAATTTTTTTTTTAAAAAAACTTTCAAACCGTGTGCCAGAAACAACAATCACACAGGCCGTTCCTTCGTCTCGCGTGCCGAATGTGTGTGCCCGTACGTGCGTGGTCGTACGTGCGTGTCCGTACGTGCAAAAAAAAAAAACTTTCAAACGCGTGCCAGAAACAACCATACAGGCCGTTCTTCGCTCTCGTGTGCCCGTACGTGCGTGCCCGTACGTGCGTGCCGTACGTGACAAAAAGAAAATTGTGACGTCATAGCACCGTGTCCAGTCATTGGTTTCGTAAATAAATGGCATAACTTGGGGACACTTGTCCGATTAATATCAAACTTTGAAAAGGACATCCACGGGCCCCAGCGTCAATTGTGACGTCATATAAAAAGAAGAAGAAGAGTTGTGACATCAATTGTGATGCATAGCACATGTCCTGTCATTGGTTTGGTAAATAAATGGCCATAACTTGGGAACCACTTGTCCGATTAATATCAACTGAAAGGCACATCCTCAGGTCCAGCAATAATAATTGGGATAGCAATATACATTATACATTACACACCCTATAACACATTACACACAAACAGCTGAAACGGATGAAGAACGATATCAAACCTTGAAAAGGCACATACTCAGGTCCCCAGCGTCAATTGTGACGTGCGGGCCCATACGTGCATGCCCGTACGTGCGTGGCCGTACTGCATGATCGTACGTGCTGGCCATACGTGCATGCCTGTACGTGCGTGCCCGTACGTGCCCGGCCGTACGTGCAAAAAAATTTTTTTTTTTGATAATTGTAACGTCAATTGTGACGTCATAGCACCGTGTCCTGTCATTGGTTTGGTAAATAAATGGCCATAACTTGGGAAACACAGCTGAAACGGATGAAGAAGAACGCTATCAAACCTGAAAAGGCACATACTCAGGTCCCCAGCGTCAATTGTGATGTCATATCAAACAAAGAAGAAGAAGAAGAATTGTGACGTCAATGTGCAAAAAAAATAATTTGTGACGTCAATAGTGATGTCATAGCACCGTGTCCTGTCATTGGTCGATAAATAAATGGCCGTAACTTGGGCCCGTTGTCCGATTAATATCAAACCTTGAAAAGGCAAACACTCGGGTCCCCAGCAATATACCTGGCAAGTTTCAATTCGATCGGACCAGTGGTTGTCGAGAAACGGTGGTCGCAGACATGCACCACACATAAGACAGCGACAGACAGACACACACACAGAGATTGCTGGAATTATAGATAGATGCTCCTCTTTCACACCATAGACGTCATGTTGCCAGGGAATGGTTCGGTAGTTGATTTCTGAATCGGACCCATTGAGTCACCAAATTGTTAGCAGGATCAGGAAAGGTCTTCCTTGCACAGGTTCCTTGATGGGGTGAGTGGGCCGTTCCCGGTGAGCCTCCCAAGTCCACTCATGTACCCAAGACCCTGCTAGCTAGGCTCCTAGTGTGGAGGGACACAGCTTAGTGGATGAGGATAGACCAGAGTAGGAAAGCATAGGGTGAAGCCAGCTGTCCAGCCTGCTTGCCAGTTCTTGCCTGATTCACCATCTGCCGGCCTGCTTACCTGCTTTGCCATACCGTCTGCCTTGTCACTGCTCACTTGCTGTGCCATCTTTGTTAGTGGGCCACATGGGTCGAAGACCCACTGTTGTGGGCTAGATGAAGGCCGGAGACTTGATGGGCATGTGGGCCCTTTGTGCAATTTTTCTGGGTGCCCCAGGACATTTCAAAAACTCCGATCATGAAGTGATCCTATGGGCCATTGGGAACAATAAACAATGAACTTTGGGCCAATCGCTGGCTGGGAGGAGGCAGCCTGAAGAAAAGGACTCAGTGCTGAGAGACATGAACATTTTGAATGTCATTAAGGTATATGCTGCCCTCCCACCAGCCATACTTGTATAAATATGGCCTTTGTTTATTTTTTGAAACTGCTGGGGGATAGAATTATTAAGTACGTGCATAGCAAGAGACTATCAATACAGTTGAGTAGGGAAACAATATATACGTGTTGGATTAGAATATGTGGGAATGTGTATTTGTTGTTAGGAGCTGACCCCATGTTGTCTTCTTAGTCCTTAGCTCCAGCACGGGCCTCAGAGGAATGAGGGGGCAGTGTTGCGGGGATGTGATATGGTTTAAAGGTTGATAGTATAGTTATTTCATTATATAGGAATATGCTATTTATGTTCAAAGCTAACGTGTCGAAGTACATCGAGACAGATTTTAATTGTGATCCTTCAGTCCTCTGTTATCCCTTTGTTAAATGGTTGTTTTTAAGTCATACATGGTCTTGAGGCTGCGAAAACTGTCATTTGGCATCACCACAGGAGGGAAAGTTGCTTGTTGATTGTGCGCTGGGCGGTTATATAAAGCTCGGAGAGGAGGAAAAGTGCTAAAGATCAGCAGATGATAACAAGCACTAAAACACTGAGAAAAAGCCCTTATGATCAGCAGATAAAAAGCGCGAGAGATCAGCATATGAAATGACCTGGAGAACGCCTGTAGACGAAGATCAGATTGCTCCCTGGAGTTCTAAGAACTGACAGCCTCAACTGGCATTCGTATAGTTTACCCACATAATTTTTTTTACCACTAGACCCCTGGTCTCTTCCCTTTATAAGGGGTGAGGTCCAACAGTACTAAGCTTCTGCTCTGCCTTGACCATGATACTCCTCCACTTCCACCTGTCTTCAACCAACTCTCTCCACTCTCCAACCGCCCTCAAGTTATTGATATCACTCCTCACAAAATCTTCCCATCTCAACCACGATCTACCTCTTTTCCTCCTATCCCCTCAACCTATCCACTCTCTTTGCCATTCTCTCTTCCTCGATCCACACCAAGTTTCCATAGCCCGTGTCACCCGGCTTTTTACCAATCTCCCTGTCAAGCTCATCTGCACACCAATCTCCTTCCTCAGTTCATCCATCCTCCTTCTATCCACCCTCTTCACTCTCACAATCCTCCCGACCCAGTTGTTCTTGCAAAACTGCAACCTCTGTTGTTGTCTGTGTCAGGCCATATTTCGAAACCACAAAGGTAGCCTGGCATCATACAAGAACCAGAATTTTCCCTTTCAATTTCTTGGTATATTTCTATCTGTTAATTTTATTCTATCAAAACAAATTCAAAATCAGTGCGAAAAGTTGATGTCACAGAAGTTGCGTACTAATCCTCTTATTCTGTGTACTACGCAAAAAGCCACGGTATGCTACTCTTAAATCTATATTATAAAGCAGGAGTGTCCGTCTGTCCGTCCCCGACCTACTCCCTCGGTTTTTGGGCTGGCCCCGCCAAACCTTCTGTGGAATGTTTTGGGGTCCCAGCGGATGTCCGAAGGTGGGTGGGAGGTTTTATAAATACCTCAATACCATTATGATTTTAATTTTCGATCATACCGGTTATTAAAAAGAGCATTCTAAAGTTGCCTTTCCAAATACCGTATGCATACTATTGTTCAAGCAAATTGTGCAGTACCTCCTTATGTAAGTAGATGTGATCATGTGATCCTTTTATACAGCATATATTTATTACTAGCAGGGTACCCGTCGAGACGGGTAATGTCACTGAAATGGACGCTCATTTTCACACCTGAATTTCATGAAAGATAAGCATCAGTTCACCACAAAAATTACATTAAGCCCCCTTCCAGATAGTAGAGTAAATACCTGCCAATTGTCCGGAGGCTACGATGTGATTTGGTGCCGCAAATTGGCACCAAAATTTGGCGTTTCTGTCTTATTGTATAGATGCTTACACAGGGTAGGGAGGGAAGAAATTGGAAATGCCAACATTGAGTAAAGGAACAGAAGGGAAGAGGATAGCAATGGAGGTCTCTCTTTATTGTGTACATATAGGTACGGAGTAAATTGAGGAAAAGAAGAGAATGTATGATGGGAGGAGAAGGAAAGGAGTTCAGTGGAGCTTTGGAGAGAAGGGAAGGGAGATTTGGAGAATATAGGAGTATGGGGATAGAATAGAAGGAAAGGAGCAGATAAAGGAGAGAGGTAAAGAAAAATTCTGCCTTGTTGGCATACAAAATAAATAGATAACTCCAGAAGTGAAGGACAACGGTGTAGCAGAGTGTCTGAATTGAGACAGAAGGGATGGGAATATTGGACGGGACATTAAGGGAACTAGGGAAGAGACTTGTAGGAGATATATCGCTGAGGGGGGTGAGGTCAGGGAGTTTCCCATGTAGACGCCCCTCAAAATAATTTACTGCAAAATGACGTCATTGTCATCCAGATTGGGAAAAATAGACTTAAACAAGTCAGAAAAAACATTTTATAAAAATTAATAACATGTAGGGGCATTCCCAATAAAACAGCCAAACAAGGCAGGTAGGAATGACAACACAATACAACACCACAATCCTTTTACGGATTGCCATCATGAAATTTTTGGACGTTTTTCCGTCTCAATCTCACAACAAATAAAACACACAATTGCACCAACCCACTCTACAAATGTATAACTTACCTCTAACATATACATCTTCAGACAATTGTTACTATTGCTACTTACAATAAAAATGTCAAAATATGTCGTGATGTCAATCCATAAAAGGACTGTGGTCTTATATTGTCGTGTCATTCCTACCTTGTCATTTCTTCCCACCTTGTTTGGTTATTTTTTGGAGATTCCATCCCTAGATGTTTTTTCATTTTTTATAATTGTTGTAATTAGAGTTGTGATTGTAAACGTCTTCACTGTCATAGCTACTGTGATTTGCCATAAATAGAACAATGGTAACCCATATTTAGAAAGTTGTGCAGTTGGCGACTATAAAATTCACTGTAATTGCTTACAACTTGTGTGTGATCAGGTTTTTTTGTCTGCAATCTCTAAGCTCATGGAGGAGGGAAAATAACAGTGGGTAAAATTGACCTGAGTTAGTGGGGTCAGAGTTGAGGGGGGGGGGAGGGGAGAAAACATTAACAAGTAAGTCAGAGGGTTGCAAGAGGGAGAGTTAATGGGGGTACCAAAGCTGGCGGGTTGAGATGGCAGTTGCATGTCTTGCATGAAGCTCTGGAGGGAAAAGTGTGATTGAACTGCCTGCAGAAGGCAGTTCCACAAGCAAGATAAAAGGACCAAAGGAAGTGGAGGTGTGTGGAAAGCTTGGGTTTGGGGAGTTGAACCAGGAGTGTTTTACTGGAAAAATGTGTACATTCTGGAGGAGCTCGTGAGGTTTGGAGGTGTGTGAGAAGAAGCTAGACCAGAGGAGAGGTGGTGGAAAGAGAGGCCACTGACCTCTCTGTGATATGAGAACAACAAGAGAATTGTCTCTCCTGAGTTTGTTGTTATCAACATGAAATTCCACCATCTGTTTGAGTGTTTCAAAAGGCATGCTAAATCATTTGGAACTTTCTCCCCGACTCTACAAATTCATTTTGCATCTAAACATTTCTCCTGCTTTTGAACACAGGAGAAAAAAGTGGTCCCAAAGATTGCAAATAACTCATCAGTGAGTGAACAGTCATCATTTTCAATGCACCTTTCATCCCAATCAAGACAGCTTTCAAAAGAGCGAGGATGGCAACATTATCATGATGGCATGGGCACCTGCCTTTTCATGAATAATTCAGCAAGGGAATGCATTTTACCCACAGGGACCATCTTCTTCGTTTGTCTTCATTTTTAAACAAACGGTGAAAAATTCTAACTTCTGCCTTTCTCCCTCGAGGATCGTTTTTGGAATGGACCGTAAAGATACATGAGATTACAGGCTACAGGCCACACTGGGATGTGCAGTATCTTAAATCTTGGATCGTACTTACATTGGCCAGTAATGCAAGATGTGAACCCAAGTCTGACACCACCATACATTATGTTTTAATGGACTCAGACTCAGAAATGGACTTTGAACCCGAGACGTGAAAAAAGTACTTGGTCCAATTTAACACAATTGCAAACTTTTAGGGATATATTCCCAATTATTTGGGGGTGATACTGCCTTTGGACGTGCAAACAAACATTGCTCTCAAGGCTACCTCGGTTGAATGCTCGGTTATTAGTCCGGTTTCACCGGAGGGGACTATAGGTTTGCTCTCTGTCTGTCCATCCGTCCCACCTGTGATTTTTCTGACTTTTTTCCCATACCCAATAACGTATTCAACTGAAACTCGATGCATGGCTTTACTATGATAAGCTACAGAAAAAGTTCGAGTTTGAAGGTGTTTCGTCAATTTTTTTACAGTTATACCCTTTTTGGACTTAGAAATATCACAAATGATACAGGCATCAGTGTTCAGCTGCCCTGACTCCACCCCAATAAAAATAATGTGCTGTCATTACATGAAGTAGCACAGATCATCAGGCCTTCTGCCTGGGTGTTAGTCTATGGCCCAGTGCAATTGGAATGATCCCAGGTATATAACAATGATGTGTTAAACAAGGTGTTCCAAAAAGACCCAGACAACTTTGGTTATGAATATATTTAGAAACACAAATGATACAAAGAAAATCTTTGGTTTATTTGATACAGAAACTCATAAGGTTTTATTATATACACACTATCAACACACTTCAAGATGAGCTCCATTTGTTGCGCACAGGGCTTCAAGGCGGTACACGAGTTCTTGCCATGTTCGGCTCGGCATGTTTCCGTCCACCAGTGCACATGCAGCTGTGAGCCGAGAATGAAGATCCTGCAGGTTTGCCACCTTGGTGTTGGCGAAAACATCTTTTATAAATCCCGACGGAAAAAAAAATCAAGGGCGGTTATGTCTGGTGATCATGGGGTCCAGGTGGTTTGTCCGTCTCAGCCAATCCAGCGACCTGGAAATGCTTCATTCAGGACGGCTCGAACGACTAAGGCCCAATGAGGGGGAGCTACATCCTGTTGAAAAATGATATCGGGTTGCAGGTCTTTAACCTGTGAGAAGGCAAATCCTTCCAACATGTTCATGTAAATTGTTGAGGTCACTGTATCCTCCGCAAAGTAAAACGGACCCACAAATCGGTCATGGAGAAGACCACACCACGCATTGACCTTTGGACTTCCCCCAATACATGAAAGCAAGCTTAGTCTGTGAACATGACCTTTTTCTGGTAATCTTGTCATCCTCTGTGTGACTGAGCATTTCCAAGGCAAATGCCTTGCGTTTGTGTCCATCATTTGGTTTGAGTTCCTGCAGAATCTGGACCTTATAGGCATAAAGCTTCAGTCTTTTATGCAAAATACTGTGTGCAGTGATGGTTGGTAGTCCCAGTTTTCTGGATGCGCATTGAATTGATTTTCTGGGACTTTGTTGAAATGATTCACGGACTCGTTCAACATCTGCTGTACTTGGGATTGGTCGACTGGTACTTTTCTGTTTCTGACAACTTCCAGTCTCCTTGAACCTCTTGTACCACAAATATAGGAAACTTCCTGAGTTTTTGTATCATATAAAGCAAAGGGTATCATTGTTTCATTTGTGGTACTAAATATATTAACAACCAAAGTTGTCCAGGTCTTTTTGGACCACCCTGAATATGCACAGAAGCCATGCACATGTTTTTGCTTCATGTGTGTACATAGGGTTATTTTTTATTATTTTCGGCACCAAATGTGCCATTATTCACCATCAAAATAAACGAACATTCATTGGGACCGGTAGGGGACATGTATTGCAAAGCAGTTCTCACTCTTGTATTTTCGGTGGCGGAGGTAATGTTTTCACCTGTTTGTTTGTTTGTGTGCAGGATATCTCAAAGAGTTTCGGACGGATTTGGATGAAATTTGGTGAGCAAGTTGGGTGTGTGATAAGAACGAAGTGATTCGATTTTGGTGAAGATCCGAATCCAGATTCGGCTACTTGAATTTTGAAATGATTCTTCACCAATGAGAGATAGGGGCAGAAACGATATACTGTATAACACGATATCTCAAAAAAATTGTAGACGGATTCCGTTGGCAAAGTGAGACCCCACCCTTGGGGGCCCATCGATAAAGATTGTGAACCACGATCGGTCGTGTGGGGGCCCCTTGTTAGATCGGGGCCTTGTGCAATTGCATGGCTTTCATGCCCGGAACGCCACCTCTGGCAGTTGTGCTGCTGATGCCCTCGATTACCAGTACACTGGTACTCATTCCGTCGACCTTGGAAGAATGATAGGCGAAGTCAACCCCACCTGGTGTTAATTCAACGGTCGACAGGGGCTCAAATTCAAGACCCAAAGATCTTAAGCCAGCCACCTTAACCGTAAAGCCAACAAAAAACTTACCCTGGGCAATACCAACACAAATGCAAAATTTGGGAGAGATCTCACCAGTCTTGTGTGTTTTTTCTCTGATTTTCAGACATGTCCACGCACGTGCACACGCGCACACAAACACACAACCCCACACACACACACACACACACACACACACACACACACACACACACACACACACACAGCTTATTTAATATAGTAGCCCTCTCTTTTTCCGTTGTTGCATGCCGCATTATCCACTTTTCTATATTCGGTTGGAGTATGAGTGTGGTGTGACAGACCGACAGGTTGTTGCAAAAGGTTACCTTTGGGCTTTCTAATTCCCAACTGGACTATAAACTGTTGGATTGGTGCTTCAAAGCTGGCCTTTGCTTCATAAACTGTGCCCTTCCTCAGATGGATGTTAACATGGAGCCCATTTGCGAGCATTCTTTGGCAGACTTTAAAACAGCAAATTCTTTTCACGAAGTGCAGGTAAGTTATTGCTGGTACCCAAGAAAAATACCTGCCCAAACCACCTCCAATCGAACACCTCCAGCCTGGCCATTCAGCTTGCGAAAAACTTGGAACAAAACCTTTCCCTGGACGCCTCCCCCCCCCCCCCCAGGAAAGCAGGATTAATTGGACCAGTAAAGTAGTAGTCAATATAGTATGAGTTTACTAACCTATGAGCTGATACCGATCACCTAAGCAAGGAATAACAAGGAAGTTTGATGCAGGAAAAGACCATTCAGGAAATTCCTGTGCTACACCAATGCCAGATCAAATGATCCATCAAGCAAACAATTTAATTTCATTGGGGGGGTGGGGGTGTGGAGTGGAGTGGGGGGGGAGTGGAGTGGGGGGGGAGGGAGTGGGGGGGGAGGGAGTGGAGTGGGGAGGAGTGGAGTGGGGGGGGGATGGAGTGGGGGAAGGAGTGGGAATGAGAAAAGTGTGGCAGGCTCAGGGATAGCACCAAAGTGATAAAATGAAATTGGAAAAACGTTTTTGTGTTTTTGGGAGTTTTTGGGGGGGGGGGGGGGGGGGGGGTGGTAAAAGCGATTTTGGATGAAGAACATCACCCTCAGCAAACATGTTCACAATCGCCCATTCATACTCAATCAAGCTACCTACAAGTCCTGCCAATATCCCTGGAGCCCTCTATCTCCAGTGCTTCAAGGTTCGAATCGAATTCCAACTTATACCTATCTACTGTTTCTGCTGCGACGACCTTTCCAGGGAAACCATTCCATGCATTATGTACTGCCCTCCTAGTCCTACCATCTTAACTCTCCTCTTATTTACTCGCAGGCAATGACCCCTGGTCCTGTCACTGTCAATTCTGCTCCACACTCTCTCATCCCTCCGGGTTTACTCTCTATCTTCCCTTTCGCTTTCCTTCTCGTCTCACTCTTCTCTTTCCATGCTTTTCATTCTCTTATCTTCCACCTTTCCTTTCATTCCCGCACTTCTGTTCATCATTCACACGTACACATCCTTCATCTCTCATCCTTGCACACCTTCACATTGAGTTCCAGTTGCTGCGCTCGCACTGCCTGGTTGCATCACTGGCCCCATTTTCACCTCGCACACCTCCAGCGTTTTCCCGCAAAACACCATAATCGAGTTTGCATCATGGACGGTCCATCGCTGAGCGCACGAAGAGGGTGGCGCTTTGGTGGCGTAGAGGAGGGACCGAGAGCAGAGCGCAAGGGGCCCGGGCATAAGACCATCTACCAGAACCATTGGACAGCGCTAGCTCAACCGGGCTAGTGCAAGGTGTGAAAGGGCATGACAAATGACCCCATCTTCTTCTTTCTCTTCTCTTACCTCATCTTGCCCTCACCCATCTGTCTTTTCCCACCGGTTGTATGTTTTGTGCCATGTTAATGTAAAGTTGATAAGTGACTGATAAGGATATGAGGGCACGGATGTTGATTTGGGGATAAAGGGAATATACAGGTGCTTGTGAATTTTCCTGTACATACTTGAGCCTGCTTTGTAAATACATTCCTGACTGAATACATGTATAAAACGCATTCGTGTCCTGATTTATTGTCTATTTTGATGATGATGTAAGGCAGCTGTGCGTGATTGGTCAGATTGAATTGGGCTTGTGGATTGCTAGAATCAGTTAAGTAACAACTGGTCCTGCTGGGCCCAACTAATTAAGATCTGTTGCGTGATTGCCTGCACGGTACTCGCTCGTTTCTGGTCTTCTTTGCATGGTAACACAACTTTTGGCGTGGGATCCCGCGGGAAGTTCTGGGGCGACTGGCTACCATGGACTTTGAAGACGCGCATCCTCATGGAATTATCTGGAGGTGACATTCGTCACAGTATCTAGATTTTTCTGAAGCTGATCCCCCCCCCTCCTCTGCTATCTACCTTACTTCCAAGTTTAGTGTCATCTGCAAATTTGGAAAGCCTACTTTTAACGGCCCTGTCCAAATCATTGATAAATTACGATTAATAATGGTCCCAGTTCTCATCCCTGAGGTACCCCTCTACTTACGTCCTCCCATCATTCCACTCACAACCATTCTTTGCTTTCTATCATGCAGCCAGTTTCCAATCTAGTGAACTACCGGATCAGCCACTCCATAAGCCCTCATCTTACGTAACAACCTCCAATGGGGTACCTTATCAATTACCTCTTGAAAGTCAAGATATACTCTGTCTGCTGCATTTCCCTCATCCAACCATTCAGAAACTGCTTCATGTAACTATAATAAATTTGTTAAACAAGACCTACCTTTGGAAAATCCAAGATGAGTGCCTTTAATTAGTTTGGATTTATTTTAATGGTTCCTCAGCTGGTCCCTAATTAACGTCTCCAACCCCTCCCTCCCCCAACCCCCACACCCACCCTCCTTCACTCCTCCCCTGATTCACAAACCATGAAAGTTGTCACCTTAAATCAATGTGCATCACAACTCTACAAACCTGCACAATGCAGATGAATCCATCTTGCCATGTCAAGAATGATTGCTCGCAGAGCGTAGATGTGCGCCAAATGACGGGAACGAATCCGACAGAAATTGGAGAGACCAAGAGAACATATTATTGTAGCTGAAAGGTGATTTCAAGTTAAAATTCCCTGAGGAGAAAGCCATTTATATTGATGTCTCTGCAGGTCCTTTGAAAGGTGGAGGCAGCATGGATTTGTCGGAGAAAGCACGAAGAAAGGCATTGACAGCGCAAATGTGTGTGCAAGTGTTAGTGCACTGTCAGTGCGTGCATCACGTGATGTCATGAGTGACCATTTTGAAGCAAGTCTGGAAAAGTGCTTTCTCAAATAATGGGGTCATGCAGTGCACACCAGGACAATGTGTCACACAGAAATTCACAATGTTACAGAGCATCGGTTCTCTCCTGGCAGTGGCTACAATCCTGGGCAGGTTGCCACACCGACATAGGAGACTCAATGGAGGTTGGAGGAATTTGCAATATTTGATCAGGGTGCATGCGATAACTCGCTGAGTCTTCACAAAAGACGCCGTAGAAGCAGACGTCTGTCCGACGGATCAAGAGATGGGACAGCCACTTGATCATTCCAAGGGAAATAACACACATCGTTGCCTCGCCCTCAATGTGCAACAACAGGGTGATAGTTTGTAGCTGGGTTGGGATTCAAACCAGGGTAAACAGCTCGGGGGGGAGTGCGCACATCTCTAGGCCATCTTGCCACCCAGATAATGACACAACTTGGGTTTAAAACCAATCAAACCGAATGCATGCTATGACAGGCACAAACACCCCCCCCCCCACCAACCCAACCCACAATCCCCCAGAAACGATGATTTAGATTGCAGACACAGCACCCGCTGGCAGCATGCTGGTGCTCTCATTCCACTTGATGGTGCGGAGCTGGAGCACGAATACCCGTAATTAGCACGCCATCACGAGTTGCGTCTGAGAGGCATTTGTGCGTGAAGGCAGGTTTGCAGGATCTGTGGATCCTTCAAATGTCCACACGTGCTCCGGACATCAGTACCTGGAAAAATCGAGTTTAAGGTATACAGTATTTGTCACTGGATGGGGCTGGCTGATATCTCATGGAAGCGCATTGTGGCCTCAAGCAAATTAAATTTCATTTGGATGTGGGTGGGCGAGGTGGGGAAGGGGGTAGGCTGTGAGGATGAAGAAATTCAACCAGCTTGCAAACCATTTACTGGAAAATTTGATGGAAGCATTTAAAAATCAGAAACTTAGCTTTAATTAAGAGACAAAGTCTGCGGTAAATTTGCAAATAAAAGTGCTGCAATGCCGGCGATTTAGACGTCTGCTGCAAAAACAAATGAGTAAACAAATGCTCATGTATTGCAGTTGCTTTCCACGGCATGAATCATCTAGAGATTTAAAAATATATATAATATACTGATTGCTTTCAGGTTATAATCACTTATTGCCACAAAGAGCAGATACAACTGTCAACAACCATCTTTTTTTAAAACGTTTTTTTACTAATCGATGAAAAATTAGTCTCAGGAATGGTGACTCCATCATGTACAATTTTGTGGATATGCAAGAGTAGGTATTTATTTTAAGAGACCAAACACCATCTTGCATTGATGCATGAGAATATATAAAATGATCTCATGGTGCTGACCATATATCCTGAGGAATTCATACCAGGAGTGTTGAAGATATTGTAACATGTACACAGTCACTACGTGACCACGTCTGCAAAGTGCTCATTGCCCCAGAATCGCCGAATGGCAATTGGTCGAATTCAAACCACGTGAGAACCATCCTGTTTGCGCCAAAATATAATAGTTTGCCAGGAACCTGACGGGTCTTTCTCACATAATGGCAAAACAAAATGACGCCCGGCACTACTAAATGACAATTCAATAATGACGATGAAAATTACCTTGGAGGAAGAAAAGTATGGGTGTGTTGAAAAGTAATGTCTCCTATTCTTTTTCTCCAAAACGGGTAAAAGTATTTGAGTGAAACAACTACGGATACCAACATCAATCTCCATTCTACCATGGTGCATATTTATTTATCAACATAATCACTACTGTGGTCCACACATTTCTGCCAAAGTTCAAGTAGATTTGTGATGCCGTCACGATAAGTGCTTCACCTTGGCCTTGACATCATCGTCAGAAGAAAACAGTTATCCACAAAGGTGTTTCTTAGGTTTGGGGAAGGGATGAAAATCTGGCAGAGCCAAGCTGGATGGTGGGTTCTTTACAGCGGTGAAACCAAGACAACTTCATGCTTCAGTCGTCCATGCACTCATGTGAGGCTGTGCTTCATCATGCTGGAGGAGATCCATCTGCATGTCAGGATGAACCCTCTGAATCCGTGCCTTCAGTTCCTTTAGAGTTTCAATTTCACACTCACAGTTAATGGTGGTACTGTTAGTTATGAATTCCAAATGGACTCACACACTCACATCCCAAAAATCCATAAGCATGACTTTTCCGGCAGATTCTTGTGTCTTCAGTTTTTCTTTTGTGCTGGTGATACTTTGTGGAGCTACTCCATTGACTGCCTCTTACTCTCAGGATCATAATGGTGCACCCAACTCTCATCTCCAGTCACAATATTGAGCAGGAACTGATCGCCTTCACATTCATGGTGCAACAACAGCTCCACACACATTTCCACCCGCTACTCCTTCATTGCATCAGTCAACATTGGGGGAACCCACCACGCACACAACTTTCTGAATCCGAGAGTGCTCATAATAGCTCGCACTCACTCATGTGAAATGCCAAGCTGAGTAGTGAGATTCTGCTGAGATATGCACTGGTTCTCTTTGATAAGTTGATTGATGCATTGTTGGTGAGCCGTATTCTGTTGCTATTATTGGTCTCCTGGAATGCTGTTTGTCTTGCAGGTCAGTTTGTCCAGCATCACTGTCTTTAGTATCCCCAGCACATCACCAGACAGTACTCACATCAATGCAGTCACTGCCATACACAACTTTCATTCGCCGATGAACGTTGATAGGAAGCACGTTCTCTGCTGTTAGAAACTCAATAACTCCACACTGCTTTAACCGCACTGACAATGTCTTGCTGCCCTCTGCCATCTTGACTCACCTAGCATTGAGACATCGAGTGCCAGAATCATGAAACTTCGCACCCAGTGGTGGGAAGAACTAATGTGTGGACTGCGCTTTGTTTCATTTAAATATCTTTACGTGTTTTGGAGAAAAGGAATAGGGGGCATTGCTTTTCAACACATCTTCGCACGTTTATCAAACTGTTATGCAATACACGAGGCACAAATCGGATGGGTCTCAATGGATGATACACACAAACCATGTATTTATAAATTTTTAACACAAGTGAACACTGTGCAATGCCAATAGCATTCATCATATAAATATCGCAAGGCCCAATCACATGTTTCACCTGTCTACACTGATTTACTTGGCATGTATAACAAAGTTGAGAAGCTTAACATTCCTCAAGCTGCCATTTAGCGAGTTGAATGTTAAATTAAAGCCTCCGTGTTCAGGCCATCTTGCAGAGTGTTAACTCTGGTATAACCAGGTTTGAGTCTGGTAGAGCTTGACCAGTTAGTTGTTTGTTACATTGGTGTCAGCAGTAGAATTTGAACCCTTCACCAATGACACTTCATTACATTAGTTGTCAGGAGTGGGGATTGAACCTTACACCGGTGAACTGCATTATATTGGGGTAAGCATTTAGGAGTTGAACCCTGTTATGCGGAATCTCACCCGACCCAGATAAATTATTAATTCAATTTTGGTGCCAGGAAAATTTCAATTTGGGTTTTAATTTAGCACGATTCGGAAAAAAAAATGTATTTTCTTC
Source organism: Eptatretus atami (assembly GCA_035128595.1). Taxonomy (NCBI): domain Eukaryota; kingdom Metazoa; phylum Chordata; class Myxini; order Myxiniformes; family Myxinidae; genus Eptatretus; species Eptatretus atami. The sequence goes on from CM068964.1 coordinate 46,060,620, forward strand.
AAATTTGGTGCAGGGGTAAGGTTTTAAAAATTTTCTTTATAAAATGCCACAGATGAGGATCGTATCCCAGGTGAGGATAGGCATTTATTGGATGCCACAGCACCGCCGGCAGGCATATGGAGTTGGCACACAGATGTAATGGCTTCTTCGCCGAGTGACAATGGAAGAACCAAATGAAGAGGGGACATTTTCTGGATGCACTGAGAAAAGTGGGTCAATGCCTTCAGAGGGAGCAGAGCATGGAGGGGCGATGATGAAGTTATTGCAGATGATGGAAAGTTTGAGCAAGCAGATGAAAAGAATGGAACAAACAGTTTGGAAAAAAATTGATAGTGAAAAGTATAAAAGAGCAGAAAGAAGACATAGATAAAAGCATGGAAGGAATGAAAGAAATAAAAGCTTGAAACGAGGAATAGGGAAGTGATAATGAAGAAAGAGGAAATTGGAGGAAATGTGAACAGGAAATTGCATAAGGAAATGCAAGAATTTAAAGGTGACGTGAAAGAGGATGTAAATATAATATGGTGTCATGTGAATGAGTCACTACAGGAACAAGACAAAAGGCTGGAGAAGTTAGAAGAAAAATGCAATGAAATGATGGAGATGGAGAGACATAGACCGGTTGGAAGGAGAGAAGGCGGAAACAGAGAGGTATAGGAAAATCACTGACATTATATGTCAGAGGATTGTCAGGACATGATATGAACACACATTGGGGCTGAACCGAGTAAAGTGCATGTGAGTGAGAGATCTGATTGTATGATTGGTGGAGAGTTGAATGAATAAAAGAGTGATGCCAGAGGAAAATCAAGCACTTGGGGAAAGACAGATTTGTTAGGATTGGGAACAAACTGGTTGTTTGGGACCTTGGGATGAGAAGGAGGTCTACTGGGGTCAGGAAGAGAGGATTTTGCAGTGAGCCCAGTTGGAGAACTATGCTGGAAATTGACAAGTACGTGCACCCCTAACTACATATGGTGGGACAGGCAGTTTAGAGACATTTCCGACCCAATTTGGCTTTGTGAGTGGACTGAATGGATGGGGAGAATGAGAGTAGGGTTCATAGATGGCTGCACAGGGCCTACAAGCTTTGGAGGAAAGACAGGAGTCAGCAAGGGCAACCATGTTAGCTCGGAGAGCCTTCGAGGGAAGGTGGGGCTTGGCATGGGCAACCACATCTGCTCCGAGAGCTGAGGAGGAAAGGTGGGGGCTGGCGTTGACAACCATGCCAGCTCTGAAAGCCGAAGAGGAAAGGTGGGGTCAGCGTGAGCAACTGCCTAGGTTCCGAGAGATGGGGAAGAAAGACGAGGCTCAGCATGAGCAACTGTGTCTACTCCAAGAGCTGAAAAGAAAAGGTGGGGATCAGCATGAGCAACTGCAACGGCTCCAAGAGCCAAGAAGGAAAGGCAGGAACACTATGGGCAATGCTAACGGGCTCAGAGCACACCACAGAACAAGAGAGAATGCAGTTGTGACAGAGTTGACATGGTGGGCAGACATGGGTGAGATAAGGTAGTTGCAACAGAGGGACCTTGATATAAAGGCAGCGTAGGCTGCCATTATATCAATATCCCCTCTGTTGTAACTCTCCCCTCTCTTTCATAAGGAGGTCTATGAAGTATGCACTACAATGTGAGTCCATCTATTAAGTACATAGTAGAATGTGAGTACGGAGTAGAACGTAGTTTATTATAATTAGCACCTACATTGGATACCATATTTGCTTTCAGTGAAGAAGTTGAACTCCACTTGAAATTCACATTTTATACCCACCTGTATTGTGGGTAAACATTTGAAAATGTATATGTATATATATATATATATGTATATATATATATATGTATGTATATATACAAGCCAGTAGGTGACATGGGTGGTCGCGACATAATTGCATACTAGTCATACAGTTTTTGACGGATCGGGCTGAAAATTTTTGACAAAGAGGGTGATTTTAGTGCGCATAAAAGCCTGGAAGCCGATTTTTGATTTTCGAAAAAATTAATTTTTTAGGATTTTTCAAAGTCCCATTGCTAGGCAACGGTGGTGTCCATAGCAACGGTGCTCAAAAGCATAGAACTAGATCCTGGTATGAACCTACCTGTCAAGTTTCATCAAAATCGGTTGACTCCTCTGGCCTCCAGAGCTGTCCATTACATACAGACATACAGACATACAAACAAACCATACAGACAGACGGAAAAAGTGAAAATAAGGGTACTCTAGCAACCACCCAATATACATGTATGTATGTATATTTATACACATATATATATATATATATTATATATACATATATATATACATATATATGGACAACATTGGGGCGGTTGGGATTACACATTTTTAAAGAAGAAGAAGGTGCTTCCAACCAAAAGTAAAAAACTAGATCTACTCTGCTAAATTGAGCAAAAAAGCAAGAGCAGACTCGGTCTCAGGCGATGTTTCACCAGCTTCACAGCCAGCTTCCTCAGGCACAATAGACTGAAATGTATGTGTGGTGTGGAGACAATTCTGTGTATAATTTCTCCAGTTTCCTGGTGTGTGTGCATGTAACAGACTCACGTGTTGCCAACGTTCGGTCTGATGCCATTCCGAGTATGTCTATCGTGCCTGAGGAATCCGGTTGTGAAGCTGGTGAAACGTCACCTGAGACCAGGTCTGCTCTTGCTTTTTTGCTCAATTTAGCAGAGTAGATCTAGTTTGTCACTTTTGGTTGGAAGCGCCTTCTTCTTCTATATATATATATTGTTACGAATTCGCGCCCGCCGGCGTGCGATCGGCCGCGTACCTCTAATCGCAACCACGTTGCCCACCGGACGGACAATTCAGTCGTGACTTTCCGGAGCTAACGCCGGAACCCTGTCACGGGTGGGTCTTCACCCACACGGCATGCCAATTGTCTACCCGCGCAAGATAGGGTCACTCGCCGAATTCGATATACCTAAGTACCTGCGCGGGGAGCCGACCGGGCACCGTACCTCGACGCAGGTCGGCTTGGGACACGAACCGCTTAAGCGGTCCTGTTCCGTTCTGCAGTGATAACCGAGCGGGTATTATCGCCGACCTCACCGGATCCGATTCTATTTAAGGGTGTTTGAAACCCCACTATTTATTCCACGATGCAAGATGGCATTTCCAATGGTGAAAGGAGGACGCGACAAACGGGGTACATTTGAACAAAGACATTATTATTTACAACACGTATGAGGCAAGGCAATGATGCACGTATTCAAAGAAAAAGCAAGCATGTATACAGGCAAACAAAAGCAAGAAAACAAAGCACTACGACCGAATATAATTAATAAATGTACAGTCATTAACAGTTTTTACTTGTCAGACTCGGGCCACAAGATTCACTCAAAAGAAAGGAAAGGCCACTCTCATAGACGGAGTGGCAGACAGGGTCCGTGGACCTTTATATGGTGTGAGCCTTGGTTGACCGAATGAGCCCACGAGACCGATGCGGGTTACCTGCACCCTCGTGGTGCGACGATGGGCAGGTCGCGACGTCTGTTCCCCACGGCCGCTAGGTCAGCCGCGCCTGATTGCGGCCTTGCGACGATGGGCAGGTCGTGACGTCTGTTTCCCACGGCCACTAGGACAGTCGCGCCTGATTGCAGCCTTGCGACGATGGCAGGTCGTGACGTCTGTTTCCACGGCCACTAGGACAGCCGGGCCTGATTGCGGCCTTGCCAAGGCGAGGTGATCCGGGCCCCAGCCGGCAACGCGGTTTGAGAGGAACGAATGGGTCTTTTAGTGCTCTGTCAGAGTTGATGCTCTATAAGAGTTGATGCTCGATAAGAGTTGATGCTCTTACGACCCCGTCCGCTCCTCAGCGATGCGCGAACTGTGCCGAGGTCCGATCACCTCGACTGCCTTGGCGCTGGCAAGCTCTCCCCGGCTGTGGTATCCATGCAGCTCCTTGGCTTCCCCGACTGACTCTCTCCAGACTTCGGGCTCCACTCGGCTCTCCGACCCCTCCAGACTGCGGGCTCCACTCGGCTCTCTCGACCCCTCCAGACTGCAGGCTCCACTCGGCTCTCCGACCCTCCAGACTGCCTCGAAGCTCCGTTCTACTCGCCCTTATATAGGCCGGGGGGACGAGATTTGGCCTTTGCTCTCTGACCCTTGACCCCGCGCGGAAAGCGGACGTGGTAGAGATCACCGGCCCTCTGGATCCGATTCTCCGAGACGAAGCTTCCACACAGAGCGGACGTGGTAGAAATCAACACCCTTCGACCCCACAGGCCCCGCCCTTTCTCTCCTGTGATCCGTTTTTCGAGGCGAAGCTTCCACACAGAGCGGACGTGGTAGGAATCAACCAGACTTGCACGGCGAGAGAACCCTTGCCTCTGCCTGCAGCGATGCCGTTTGATCGGATCCCGCCGCTGCTGGCGCAAAGATGGAGTCGTTTCGGGGACGAAGGTGAGGCGATGTTTGTGGCGTGGAGATGTTGACGGTTGCTGGCGGAGTGGTGAGGATGGCGTGGTTGTTGAGAGGCAGGTGTGGTTGTGGTTGGTGTTGTGGTTAAGGGGAGCGATGTTGGTTGTTGTAATGGTGGTGGAGATGTGTTGGTTCAAAATAACGATAGAAAAAGAAAAACCTACCTCAAAGGATCACACGCCTGTGACACGAATAATTCCATTAAACAAAGGTGGGGAAATCTATCTGAACACTCACTTACCGGATAACTGATCTAAGGAACCTTTATGGTGTTCTGCGAATTTCCACAGCCGTAACAATATATATATATATATATATATATATATATTATATATATATATATATATATTGTTACTGCTGTGGAAATTCGCAGAGCACCATATAGGTCCTGAGATCCGTTATGCCGATAAGTCTGTGTTTAGATAGATTTCCCCACCGTTGTCTAAAGGGAATTATTCGTGTCACCGGGCTGTGATCTTTGAGTTAGCCGTTTTTCTTTTACTATCGTTATTTTGGACAACCACCACGCCAACCACCAACCACCTTCTCCACACG
>CM068964.1:46065841-46091913 GCA_035128595.1 Eptatretus atami
AGATGGAGTCGTTTCGGGGACGAAGGTGAGGCGATGTTTGTGGCGTGGAGATGTTGACGGTTGCTGGCGGAGTGGTGAGGATGGCGTGGTTGTTGAGAGGCAGGTGTGGTTGTGGTTGGTGTTGTGTTAAGGGAGCGATGTTGGTTGTTGTAATGGTGGTGGAGATGTGGTTGGTTCAAAATAACGATAGAAAAAGAAAACCTACCTCAAAGGATCACAGCCCTGTGACACGAATAATTCCCATTAAACAAAGGGGGAAATCTATCTGAACACTCACTTACCGGGATAACTGATCTAAGGAACCTTTATGGTGTTCTGCGAATTTCCACAGCCGTAACAATATAATATATATATATATATATATATATATATATATATATATATATATATATATTGTTACTGCTGTGGAAATTCGCAGAGCACCATATAGGTCCTGAGATCCGTTATGCCGATAAGTCTGTGTTTAGATAGATTTCCCCACCGTTGTCTAAAGGGAATTATTCGTGTCACCCGGGCTGTGATCTTTGAGTTAGCCGTTTTTCTTTTACTATCGTTATTTTGGACCAACCACCACGCCAACCACCAACCACCTTCTCCACCACGCCAACATCAACCACCCTCTCCACAACCGCCTTCACAACAACGACATCTCCTCACCATCTCCCAAACCGCATCTCCCCAATAGACCAACCAATAACATCGCCTCACCTTCATCCCCGACGACGCCATCTTTGCACCAGCCGCTGCGAGTCCGCATCGAACGGCATCGCTGCAGGCACACGCGGGGTTTGCTCGCCGCGCAAGTCGGTGATCTCGCGCACGTCCGCTCACCGAGCAAGTTTGGTGATCTCGCGCACGTCCGCTCACCGAGCAAGGTTGGTGATCTCGCGCACGTCCGCTCTGTGGAAGCTTCGCCTCGGAATTCGGATCAAGAGAGCGAAAGGGGCGGAGCCAGCGGGGCGTCGAAGGTGGAGAGCGGAGGTCAAAATCTCGTCTCACGAACCCTATAAAACGGCGCGCAGAGCGCCAGTTCAGTCAGTCTGGAGAGGTCGAGGAGCCGCGTGGAAGTCTGAAGCCTGAAGCCTGCAGTAGCTGGAGAGCTGAGGAGAACGGAGGAGGCGCGAACGGGGAGCGTGGCTAAGCCTGCTGTGCCGTGCGGAGCTGCGGAACGTGTACGAGCCGGAGAGAGCTCGCCCGCCATCGCCAGACGGTCCGAGGTGATCGGGCTTCGGGACAGTCCGAGCATCGCTGAGGAACGGACGGGTCTTACAGAGCATCAACTCTAAGAAAGCAAAGACCCGTTCGTTCCTCTCAGGCATTGCCGGCTGGGGCCCAAATCACCAGGCCGCGGCCGAGCCGCGGTTACGCTAGCTGCCGTGGGGAGGGAGCGTCGTGGGTCGCCCCAGCGAGGAAGGTAACCAGCGCGGCCTCACGGAGCCTCTGCGGTCTACACGGCTCCATGCAATAAAGACCCAAAGAGGTCAGTCTACCCCTCGTCTGTCCTGGGGCTTTTCTTTGCTTTCGAATGAATGTGAATGTTGTGGCGCCATGTCCGCAAGTAGAACTGTATAAGTGACTGTACATAATAAATAGACGGTATTAGGTCTTTCCTTTGCATTGTGTTTGGCTGTATAATTGCATGTGTGTGTTTTGTATTGATTCCATACCTGCATGGCTGTATACGTGTCGGAAATAATAAATGTGCTTGTTTGAATGTAACCTGTTCGTCGCGTCATTTTCCCTTAATTGAGCGGCCATCTTGCTCTCGGAATGGTAGCGGGCTTTTAAATAGCTGATAATAGAAAAGGGTCCAACGAGGCCTGGCGATAATACACTGCTCGGCTATCCCAGAACGGAACGAACCGCTTAAGCGGTTCGTGTCTAAGCAGGCCTTCGTTGAGGTATGGTCTCTCGGTAGTCTGCCCGTGCGAATAATTAGGTATATCGACAATTCGGCGATTGGCCCTGTCGTGCGCGGGTAGAATATTGACTAGGCCGTGGTGTGCGCTTGGAGCACACCCGTGACTTGTTTTCGGCGTTGTTACGGAAAGTGGCGACTGAATTGTCCGTTCGGTGGGCGAAGCGACCGCTATTGGTTAGACGCGGTCGTTCGCATTCCGGCGGGCGAGAATTCATAACAATATATATATATATATATATATATATATATATATATATATACATGAAATGTTTGTTTGTTTCTTTGTTTGTGACCCTACTCCTCCAAGCTCTAAAGGTTAATTGCCACAAAACTTTATAGGATCACACATTATTTACCATGGTGCACCTAACTAGGGGTTTTAAACTGTCATTTTCTCACAATTCATAAATTATAAACACCCGAGATGCCACCTGCTGCCATCTCATCAAGGGGAGATTCTGAAAAACAATGCTTCATAAAAGGCCCATTTTCTTTCGGATTTCAACCCAGATACCCATACATTTGGTGACTTGGTAACCTCTGATCATCATATGTAGTATCAAATGTGAATAATAACTGTCAATTAAGACCTTACCATGATCGGTAAAATCGGCGAAGGAGGCATCACGTGACCTCTCAATTGCACGAATCATTCAAAAACGGAAAATAGTACAAATACAATCCACACATCGATTTAACAGTAATTTTACTGCTCATCTAAAGACGTAACTCTCAAGAGTGAAAAGAGTTTGTCGAAAAAGAATTGCCATCTTCGCTAACTTCACCAAATATACACTTCAAATATACATGCATCGTATATCTATATATTACGAAAACTCTCATCTTGTGTATATGTATGTATGTATGTTCCCGAAATACAGCCAAAACGGTACACAATAGCGCAAACATTTTCGGCCAGCCTTACTCACCATTCTCCTGCGGTGTGCAGTATCAAGTTTCGTTCAAATCGGGCAACGAAAAAATTATTTAAAAATAAATTCCCAATTCAGTCAAGTACTCTTCGGGAGTATTTGATCAATGCAAACAACCTCAGCGGTATAGTTCACTGGAGCTATCTTTTTTTTTTCTTCAAATGATTTTTTTCATCAACCGCTGTCACAACAGGAACCTAACGGGTTCACGGGTCGTCTCGTATAGTTTAAAAGAACCGAGTTAACATCGTGATTTATTTTTTGATGGTAAATGTTTGATTACTTTCATCGTAGATGTCTCACCTCAAATGAGCAATTTTTTGGAGTGTGTATTATATTGGTAATAACGGGAATTCAATTTAAAAATTCAGTGACGAAATATCATAGTGGGTATAGCCTGTAACCTTGGCAACCATTGTTTTTTTTAATTTCAAATGGTTTCTGGTCACTATCACAGAAATCGTCAATCACAGGTGAGATATATTTCATTTCTTACAATATTATCGATTTCTCTGACCTCTTAACGATGTCTAATCTGAGGGGTCATTAAAAAATGACACGTAATGCGTCGGGGTTGGGGTTAGCAGTTTGGTTGGGTTGGGTGTACGTCCAAACGTCTGACTTTTACACTTACAGGGGGTTGGGGTCAGTGCCGGATTAAGCCTCGGCTGGCCCTAAGGCACATTTTGAAATTTTATAGAATGGCCTGAAAAATTTAAATTAGATCTCGGGCTCATGGAAATGGACCCCAGACAAAAGATGAACTGATTCAAGAACAAAATATTAAATACAAAAAAAGACAAATATTTAATGTGAAAAGAATTTTTGGCCCAATTTTTTGGCTGGCCCTAAGGCACATGCCTTGTCTGCCTAATGGTTAATCCAGCACTGGTTGGGGTGTTTTCAGAGCTGTGATGTAATGACCTTTTTTAGTTGCACATTAAAACGAGCTGAAAAGGACTTTTTGGACGTTTCTGGGTGAGCTTTCCCGTAACCTTGAATGACGTTCTGATTGAGCATTTCTCTATTAGCCATGGCTTTGCCGAGAGATCTCACTGTAAGCTGGTCAATGGAAGAAAAAAGTGACTCCACTTTCCTGAGAAGAGGAAAAGGCTGCGGCAGTCACAGCAAAATAGGTTGTCCATCTCGATGTATAAAACCGAAATGTTTTTTTTGTTTGTGACCTTACTGCTTTGAGCTCCCAAAGTTAATTCATGATGAAACTTTTTACCATCACATTTTTAACCATGATGCACCTCAATGGGTGGTTTAAACAGTCATGAGGAGGTCATTTGGCCCATTATTGTCGTGTTGCACTCCAGAGTTAATTTATTTACAAACATGAGGTAATTTCTTTACCACAGCGTCACTCTTTAACACCCTGTAGGCCTGTAGACCCTTTACACACCTTAGACCCTTTAATACCCATTTAGACCCTTTTGAGATGTATAGACCGTCTCAACCTTTTTAAGACCCTTTGGACAATTTCAGACCATTGGGACACCTCAGACCACTTTTGATCTTTCACCCTCAGCCCCCTTAAGACATTTAAACCCATTTAAGACCCATTGATCCTTAAAACACTTTAGACCCCTTTTTGACCTTTTATGACCCTTAAGCCACTTTAGACCCCTCTACACCCTTTAGAAAATCGAAAAAAATTCTCCCGAAAATAGTTTTTCATGACGTTTTTCGTGCATCATTCGCTTTGCATCACAAGTTGCGATATGAATCGAAACTGATATCCCAAAGTGAGACTGATGTAGAAAAGTGAAATTGAAACTACTGATCTATGGATCATCGAATGGGAAACCAGAATGAAATGCTGTTAAAAATACTGAATGGAAATTGCTGAAAGCAAAGCTATGGGGAGTATAGAGAGAGGGAGCAGGATGGGGACTAGAGAAGCGATGTGGAGAGGGATAGGTGCCTGTAGTTGGTCGGTTGGCATGGAAAGAACTTCGGTGATCTTCCATCAGGTGGTAGGCCCAAAACATTCCTAAATTAGTTTCCCAGCCAAGCTTTCATAATATCACCCTCACTCCGAAGTGGTACTTCGGAGGTACAACAAGCATGGATTGGAAATATTCGCTGGTGGAATGCAATGAGGTTGCCAAGGTTGCCAACTCCACCTACTGCGATATCTGCACAATGAATAGTTATACTGAATTCCCGTTTCTACCAATACACACTCATTTGAGGTGAGACGTCGACGAGCCTGTCATTGACGGTACCCTGCTAATATATTACGTATAATGTATATGTATGTATATATATATATATATAATTATATATATATATATATATATATATATATATATACATATATTGTGGTGGGCCAGGGTTCGAGGTTCTCCACAAGGGGAAACACTTGAGTTTCTCTCAAACACCCGGTCCTGAGGCCACCAACCACAGGTAACTCCACAGTCAAACGGGCTGCAGTCCTTGCACAGCCGTAGTCACTTTAGTTAGACTACCGGCCGAGCAGGGTTACACTTCGAGGTTTCTGCGGTACCTTTCTATTGGCACGGCAACCTAACTAGAGGCCAGGCCCTTGGTGCCACACCTGCTGATGTTCTACCAAGTGGAACAGAAATGTGCAGCACCGGCTAGTCTGGTGAGCCAATTTGTGGGGGTAGAACCTCCCGGTCAATGCTATGTATGGACTATGCTGGACCAATGGAGGAAAAGACCCCATGAACTCGATACATTTACAAAAGCAAATAATTCATTTCCTGCAAAGGTGAGGAAAGGTATGTGACACAATAGGAAAGGGATTTAATACAGAAAATACATACAGCAGGGAAATGCAAGGATGGGTGAGGTGCAGCAAAAGAAATACAGTTAGTAAAAGAAGACAGTGCAGAGCTGATGCAATACTAATATTACTAATATACAAACAATACTGTACCTACAAACAATTTTAATTATGTGAACAAAACAGGTGCCGTCAGAATCACTCCGCCGAAGTGTATATTTAGAGAGAAGATAAGAGAAAGTTTGAGGCTTTGGCGACCTCTGTGCCCACCCAGTGTGGGCGAGTGAGCCCACTGCTTTCCTGCGCTGGGGAAGAGGTAAGGGAGAGGTGACTGGGATAGAGGGGTGTCGCTGTGTGGCTGGGTTATTGTTCCACCTCTTCCTGTGGTGCTCTGCTGCGTCCCTTGTTACTTCACCTCGAACTCACCACCAGTGAGTGCACCCATAATCAGGCCGAAAAGAACCTCCAAGAAAACTTCTGAAATATCTCCTGAATGAACCTAATTAAATCGCCATGAAAAACCTTTCAAAACAACTTCATGAAACCTTTTCTGAAATTTCTAAAAAGAACTTGAATCCTGCTGGAACACTATTTTATATGCTCCAAGCGGGGTGGAGCCCAGCGTCCCCAGCAGGTTTAACCGCACCACGCAGCAACAAATGTCTTTCTCTCATGTTCCGAGTGTGCTGTGTTCATTGGGCCAGACTTTGCCTGCTTCCTGAAGTCACCTGCTCTGTGAAGCCGTTGGACTGGAAATGGCTCCATTCGTCTTCAAGGCGGGCCATGGGGCCGATATCCCGAATTAAAGTGGGGGCAGCGTGCATCGCTCCTCACTTGTAAGCGCAAGTATCTTGGACGGTCGCAGATGGTTGCCCGGCAGCGCAATGGTTGCCGCTGACAGAGAGGAACAAGAGAAATGCCAGCGCAAACTTGTGTTAGATGGCGGCGAGCTTGGCTGGTCGTGGCACTCCGAGAGGGAGCGAAGCGACACCCCGAACAGGCGTGATGGTGGTTGCTGTTGTCGATCAAAGGCGATTGGTTGAAATGGTGGTTGGAGCAGTATTTGGAATGGTGCCACAGTGGTAGAGCGATGGCTGAGGCCAGTGGCGTATCGAGGAAAAATGTCGCTCGGGGCGAGATGTCAAATTGCTGCCACCTCGTTACTCACAAGCTGAATTAAATACAAAGCCTGATTAAATAACGTCATTACAAATCAAATCAAGTACAGCGCATTTGCAACGATACAGTTACACCTTTGTTTTCCACCTTTCAAAATAGTCATCAGCCTCATAAGTGTTTTGGAACACAGGAATGAGACGCATTGGCATACTCGGGAGGGGGGGGGGGCGGTGGGTGCGTGGGTGCAGGGAGGGCGGTGCAAGTGATATTATCGTATTATTATTTACCGAAGACAGTAATTCAGTAATAAAGTTAATTTAGCTGTAACACTTACCAAAATAATCTTGAGTCCAAGTTCCCGAACGAGAAGGACGCATGTAAGATATAGGCCAAATATAAAAATAAAAAAACACCAGTTCATCATCCCCACCCACTTCATTTTTTGCACACAACTCCCTTTTTTATTATTTGTTATTTTGTCAAACATCCCAGAAAAAAAAAATTGTACCGTGTCGGAAGGAAGTTGTGCAGTGAAGCTGCTACATTGCTTAAAAAGTGGCCCCATGGGGGACTGACGGTGACTTCCCCAACAGGTGGGGTGATCTATGGGGGACTGACGGAGTGACCTCCCTAACAGGTGCGGTGACCTTACTGGCCTGATGCAAATAAAGAATAACACAAAAAAACTAAACAACAAACTTATCGAATAAAACATGGTGATTCATAAAAGTTCTTCATTTTTGGCCGACGGATGAAAAGTAGGACATGAGGTATATTGAAGCAGTTTCTACAAATTATTATCTATTCTCTTATTTCCAATTTGCTTACTGCAGGTTCAGTACTGAAAGCTGCATGAAATTTTACTTGCACACATATGTTTTCTGCGGATTTGATTTTTTTAATTATTCATCTCTGGGGGGGGGGGGGGGGGAGTTGCCAAAGGTAGGGTCTGCCCCGGATGTCAAATATTCCAGTCCCTAGGTTCGCCTCTGATGAGACGGGAACACAGGAATGAGACGAGAACGGCAAATTGGATTGAGCTACGAGCACAGGAATAAGCTATGAACACAAGAATGAGAACGCCTCCCTGCCTTGTCTTCAAGTTTAGTTTCCCAGAATGCTGCGCGCTCCTTTTTGCCCACCCCCTCTCTTTGAGACATTGTTGGCCGCAACCATTGGTCAGCAAATGGAGGGCGGGGCCATTTGCACATATCAACCCCTCCCTGCGCTTGTGCTTTCACACGCCACGGGAAAATTGTCCTCAAAAGTGTCCATAATGCTAGATGATAGATGCAACAAAACAAATCCGCCGCCCCCCCCCAAAAGTGCCGCTCAGGGCGGATACCCTGTTCGCCCCCCCCCCCTCCCCTCACGATGGCAGTGGTTGACGCTGAAGTAGATGGTATGTAAGCAAAGTTGGGGCAATGGCTGTTGGTTTTATGGAGGTAATTGTAGTCTTGTGGTGGTGGCATGGTTGAGGTGGTGTGGTTGAAAGTGGTATGGTGGTTAAGTTCTGGAACACAATTTGAATGGGGTTTTGGCAGCATATGCTAATGAGGTGGCTGTGTTTGAATGTGGTGTTGAATTAAAGACAGAAAAATGGGGAGAATGTGGGGAAAAACCGAACTAATCCCACACAACGCATATCCCCTTTGTTACCCACCAAACATAGGGAAAGGACTGTCTCCAACACTTAATAACAAATAATCTACCTTGGAAACCACTATATGTAGGTTGCCATTACTGGGGAGTGCCAGTTCGCAAGAGCATAACAATATTTTATGTTCAATCATCGAAAAATACAAATAAATGTTGTCACCTTGTAGTGTTGTATACTCACTCTGCAAATCAATAAATAGATCAAGCATTCGTCTCGGCATTTATTCATGTGCGGTAACAGCTCATTTGTATGTGTCCTACACCTGGATTTGAAAGGCTCATTTCTGTGTACTTGACCTATGTCATACTTTTGTAATAAATAAGTATATAGTAACAAGGATCGGTTTTGTAAGGGCTGAAATAAATCTCAAAAACACTATTATTACTGCCACATGTGACATTTGTTAATGTTCATGATTTTTTCGTTGTCGTGTTGGCTCGGGGAAGGGACCGGTGTTCATCTCGATCTCAGCTTGTTATGTAATGTCCTGCACATTATCATCTTTGTGTCGCGAGTCATGAAATTATTATTCAACCCTCCAATAATAGGTATTCACACATCTGTCCATGGTATCCTACTTGATAATCTTACAATGCACTGCAGGTTATCCTTGGGTAGTATTGCAGCCTACAGGGTAGCCAAGAGGTTATGCGTACTCGCCTTTGACTTCTCCACCAGGTCGGGCAAGTGAGAGTAATGAAAAAAAAAATCTCGATTTCTCAGTTCTCGATAAAATAAAATATCTCGGTTAGAATCTCCAGCGAGTCATGATCTGTTAACTGTCACTCCGGTGTTTCGCATGCGGGGCGAGGCATCAATGCGTGCGGCATCGTTGGAAGTAGGTTGACCTGGAGAACCCGTCCGTCTGCCAGTGCCAGTCCTTTTTGGACGTTAAAGATCCCACGGTGTCTTTCATAAAGAGTTGGCAAGTTAGCGCCAGTACGCTGAACAAATTACTCATCCCTGTCATCCTCAGTCGAAGTCAGGCCTGGGTAGTCAGCTTTTGAAAATCTTTCCCCAGCCAATCCCTGAAGAAGGTGGGATTAATTTGCAATGGAGCTGTAGTCGTAGTTATAGTAGTAGTAGTACTTTTGTTGGAAAGGCTTTAGAGGTTTGCACTCAGGGCGCAGGCAACCTCAGGCAGACACAAGTTTCCTGTTTGATGTCGCTCGGCTTCCTCACCTCTGCAAGTCCATGATTGGAACTGCAGTAGGTGCCCCAAAATTCAACTTTAAAAAAGATGACACAAAATAAATCTTTCTTATTCATCACAACTAATTGGATGTCCAAGCATCAGAAATGAAGACCACCAGTCCTTGTAAATCGTTTAAATCGTTATTGATGGGTCGATTCAACAAACCAAACTGTCTTGTATGCTAAACAGGAATGAAGAGCAAAGCATAAAAACAATTACAAAGAAGAAACGAAGTGGGTGACAGAGACTCGCACATGGGAGATTGCAGAGCCTTTGCAGTCATCCCAAAAAAATCTGGAAGAAAACCCTCTCTTCCGAGCAAGACAGAGTCGCATCATGGGTTCCTCTGTTTTTCCAAGTTGCCCGATTTTTGTTTCATTACTCGCACTTGCACCACCTGGTGGTCATGCAATTTCTCCTGCAAACGCATTTGTGCAAAATGCACCTTTAAATATTCTTTCAACACTCATTTAAACTGAGAAATTGTTTTTATAATTCCCTATTATCTACAAATGAGCAGAAAAATTGCATTGTACGTTTTGCTCCATAAATGTGATGACATTTTCCCACAAACCTCCCCCCCCCCCAATATATCCACCACTATCCTCAAAAACACACGATGACTGTGACTTGTACATAACTTACTAGGAGAGGAGAAAGGGGGGGGGGGAGGTTGCCCGGCGCTACCCATGGCTGTTCTTTTCAGCTTTTCCCGGTGGGGGTTTCTGGATGTGTTAGACATTGAAAAGCTATGGAGTTATTGGTCTCATGGTAATTACCTTTTTTCCTGTGGGCTGGTGGCAGCACTGCCTGACCCCACATCCAGATAAATATTTTATAGCGGCCTTTGTTGGCCTCAAAAACGGCCTTCAAGGCCAACGTGCAGTCGCTGACAACATTGCTTCGATTCAGAAGTACCGACACCCAAACTGTGGAGCCTCGAGGTGCAACAGTTCAGCCATGAAAGAGTCACAAACAAACGCATAAACAAACGCACAAACCTTGAAATTATTTACAAGTTATATGACTCTCCACAGGAAAAAACATATGGGTCCCCTTAAATGTCGAATAATATAGCTACAGTATCCAAGTCTTGGGCTGGCAGGATGGCCGAGAGGTATGCACACTCACCTCAAAGCTGTTAGCCTGGTTTTGAATCCTGAACCAGCTATATACTGTCCTCCTGGTGTTTTACAGGCAGAGTGATTGATCAATGTGTGTGTCATCCCTTGGATGAAGGTTAAACTGGGCGTCTCATCTGCTGGCATTATTTGTTGGACGTGAACGATCCCATGGTGTCCTTCCTGTAGAGAAGGTGAACTATTCCCGGCACCATGTCCAAATTCCACATTCCTGCCTGGACTTCCTCAGTCAGAGTGGTCACCCGACCAGGATTGCTGCCTAGTAACTGTTTCAGCAGTACCAATGCTCTGCATAAAGCATGGTACATGATGGAAATAATGATCATGATGATGATGATTATTATTGTTATGATTATTCTTATTGCAGTCTTGGTTGTGTGGACATGTAAGTTGTCCATATCCAAAGAGGGCCCTTCACGTGTAACATACAAACCACTTGGTGAATTTGTTTTTAGTGTAGAAGCTGCTGCCCAGACAGTCTGCTGCGTCATACTCTGAGATGGCAAGCATTGTAACCTGGTGTCACAAGGAACTTCCAAGAAAAATAGACCACATACCACCTACAATCCAGGCAGGAATTTGTACATTGTTCTTCAAGGTGTTGGCAAATACTCGACTACTCTTCAAGAATCAAACAGAAGATCAAATACTGCATTCGAGTCATCGTAAGGAACCCAAAGAAGTAAAAGAGGAAAGATGGAGTCATCAGGAGTCACCTGGATAGGATTCTGGTTTCAGCCGCTACTCCACAACCCTCAAACCCATCCAGGCGCAGCCAAGTGAGCCTTACAGAAAAATTTCTGCAATAATTCACTTCTTGACAGACAAAGAAAGAGATGGAAACTATGTGTTATCTTTAACATCCGTCAACTAATGCTGGTAGACAGAATGCCCAGTTTACCATCCATCTAAGGGACGGCACACATATTGATCAATCACCCTGTCTGTGAAACACCAGGATGACAGTTTATAGACTGGGTCGGAATTCAAACTCTGGCTAGACAGCTCAGAGGTGAATGGCATGGCCAACAGCACGAGATTTGTGGATTAGCATTCACAGGAAGCTTACGGATAATTATGTCGTACATGAGCAAGTCTTGGGTAGTTTCTCAGGAGGTGAAGCAACAAGAATAATAATGGTTTTTGACTTCCTGAATAGTACTTTGTTGCACTTTCAAGCTTCCCATGGGAGTTTTAATAGGCAGTAGCATCGTTTTCAGAAAATAAAAATGAGATGATAAAGTTTTTTTTCTCATTTTCAAAAGTCGACAAGAGAATAAATGGCAGTGAAGATGGCAGCTTGCGAAAGCAGGTAATTGCAGAATGGCCGAGCAATTACATTGGAAGCAGAGACAAATGTACTTCACTCTCTGCACGGAAAGGTGAGGCGGTAGAGCAAATTGGAAAAGGGATGTGTTGGAATGATCATGTGCAGAAAGCAGGATGGTTGGGCTTGAACCATGTAACAATTAAAGAGTTTTCACACAGTAACGTGCATATAATGCAATGACATCCAAAGTGACAAGGTACATTTTGGTGTAAACATAAAAGGAACCCATAAGGCAGTCGCCAATAAACTATACGACCTGTACGGCAGAGCAAATGAGGCAAGTTCATGGAAAAGTATCACTTTGAGCTTGCTCAGCAATGGATTGTCCACAATAGAGCATGATGAAAGGTGAATTCATGCTGTGCACACCATTTCTATATTTCAGAGGGTTACGATAAAGCTCATACAGTATATCAATTTGGGGGTGTCATTCGAGACTGAGGCATAAATATTGAGGGTGGGAGACCTTCTGATCTGTTTCACTATCCCAAGTGATGGTGCTCTTGCTATACCAGAAACACACAATAAATTTCAGAGAATAGAAAGTGATCTTCACGTTATGTCGATGCGTGTGTCGGACATGTAATGTGTGTGTATACATTTCACACATTCATTCATTCTCTCTCATTATCATTCTGTCTCTGTCTCTGTCTCTGTCTCTGTCTCTGTCTCTCTCTCTCTCTCTCTCTCTCTCTCTCTCTCTCTCTCTCTCTCTCCTCTCTCTCTCTCTCTCTCCTCTCTCTCTCTCTCTCTTCTCTCTCTCCTCTCCTCTCTCTCTCTCGCTCTCTCGCTGTGTCTCTGTCTCTGTCTCTGTCTCTGTCTCTCGCTCTCTCGCTGTGTCTCTGTCTCTGTCTCTGTCTCTGTCTCTGTCTCTCGCTCTCTCGCTCTCTCGCTGTGTCTCTGTCTCTCGCTCTCTCGCTGTGTCTCTGTCCTCTCTCGCTGTGTCTCTGTCTCTCTCTCTCTCTCTCTCTCTCTCTCTCTCTCTCTCTCTCTCTCTCTTTCTCTCTCTCTCCTCTCTCTCTCTCTCTCTCTCTCACTGGTTTAAATCCTGCTGGTCTTCCAGTTCCAAAATTTTATTACTTTGTGTATCTTTATTGAGGTAATTGTTATTGTCTACGTCAGTGATTATTGTGGTTGTCTGTCATCCGTTTCTCCATTCATAAAATTGATTTTTGACAATCTGACCATTCAAATTGGAAGGATTAGAATAAGCCAGAATTAAATCTTTTCTGTTGATTTTTTTGTAACTGAGCTGGACCTATCACCACGACTGCACAGTGCATAGAGCAATTGAAACCTGTGTCAGTTCGCTGATGTACGTTTGGACTCAACTTCGGACTTTCAAAAACTGAAGCACACAAAATTTAATGCAATAAAATGAAAGAAAGAGATATTGCAAAGTTACGCCAATGGACTCGATGGAGATTGAGATCAAGCCATGATGGAGCATGACGATGTCAAATGATGTCGTGATGGCAATCTGAAAAAGGATTGTGGTGTTGTATTGTAGTATCATTGCTATCTTGTCATTACTTGTCATTCATTCATACCTTGTTTTGTTGTTTTGGGGGGGATTTCATCCCTACATGTTTTTTAATTTGTTTAACTTTACTTACCCTACCAGGTCTTATTCCGAATTATGTGTGGCGACTCAGCACGAGTTACCACTCTAGAAATTTTGCCAATGAATGTCGCACGTACAGGGAGAATCCCGCAAGGGTAAACACGTACTAGGGGATGAACTGGACAAGCGCGCATGCAGGCCTCGTGCATCAGGTGCCCCGATAATTTGAAACGACTTCGGACGAGTCTTAAAAAGGGAGGGGGTAGTGCTGTCGCCTGACGCGTTGGAATATTACGCGATTAACACACCAATAAGTGTCCGTAAGGTTGAGGAATAACTATATTAGTCACAAATACATGTGTGCTAGGTCAGTTAAGCCCAGAGCTACTTCCTGTGCTGAAGTTGTAAGACGAGATATTAATGTGATGAGTTGTGGGGGTGCCGAATACTTTGAGTTAGGCTCTTTTTTTTTTTTTATGTATCTTTCTTTTTTGTCGCTTATCCTGCTTTATATCTTTCCGGGAGAGAACTACTAATGCTCTCAACCTGAGACCTCTGTGCAACGTCAACAACCGGCAACATGCACCAGCACAAACTGTAGAGGACAAAGACACGCTAACCCCCAAACGGACACACCCTCGATACAACCTAACATAGATCAAACAACGAAAAAGCAATAATTCGGCTTTCCTGGGAGAGAGCTAGGAAAGAGTACACCTGGCAAACACAGCACTATCAGGATAGCGGTTAATACTGAGAGCCAACATAAACTATAGTTGGCAGGGAACAATCGCCAACGATGGTGCACAGGCTGCGACTCTCAACCAACGCACCAAAGAAATACACAGAGATTATAGGAATAACTGACAGAAGATACACGTTGCCAGGCGGACTGAAGACGTTATGACCGACGTTGTCGAACCGCAGTTGGAGGCTCGGTCTGAACCGACGGCCTTTCGCCTGCTTGCGGGCGCCTCGGTCACGATCGAGCCAGAGATATGAGTAGAGGCAAACTGAGAGAGGCAACGAGACCTGCCTAGTACTCGAATAAGCATCGCCGAGGCGAGAAGAACTGGCTGAGAGAACTGAAGACGGCGTGGCGCCGGTGCGATATATATTATACGGAGTTCGGAACAGAAAACAGTGCCTGCATGAGTGTTCCTCGCTCTATCAATTCGTTCGGTGTTATTGGGTCAGATCATCTCGTACCGGTGAGCTCGCGGTCGTTGCTCGTATATAGTGTAGATTTCGGCGTGTGCTCTCTGTGTCGGCTGGGATCGAGGCGGTCAGGAGAAGGACACAGCATAACGAAGACAAGCAGTTTGAGGCTTGGGCGACCTCGTCGCTGCGACCAGGCCGCGACCTGGTAGAGGCCGAGTGAGCTCACCACCGAGCTACTTCGAGCGGCGGAGTCACCGGGCGAGAGACCGTCCGCCTGCGCGTAGGGGGAGACTCAAACAGCACGCGTGAGCAGGGAAGCTACGAAGCTGTTCGGCATTCTTCCGGCTGATAGATTCTGTGTGGGGGGGTTCGTTGTTGTGAAGCGTGGTGTGTGTCGTGGCGGTACGCCCAGTCCGTGATGGATAGTCAGTCTTGTTTTAAAGTGGCCGTGTGTCGCCGTACACTCGGTCTTCCGTGTGAGCTCTGCGGTCGATTGTTCTTTATTTGTGTGCATTTCTTTTTTGTTTTCCCCTATCATTGATATATGTGCATTTCTAGAAACTGTTGGCTTTATGCTGCTGTGTGCTATTTTCGGTGGTGTGAGTTTCGTTGCTGTAAATAAGACTTGTGCTGTTTATCTGAAATTCCTTTCCCGTGTCGCTAGCGTTCTTCCTTCAGCTTCCCGTATAGGGTCTATTCCCACTCTGATTCATCTGATAAACTAGAGATGTTCGGTCGTACCCACGCCAATTATATCCGCACCGATAACAGTTAATCTGAACCGTCAAGGCCGAAAAGAACCCTGCAAAGAAAACACTCTGCAATCATCTCCTGAATGAACCTAAGCTCGGTTATATCGCCCCATGAACCAACCCCGTTAGCCCACGGACACGAGCCGCTTAAGCGGATCGTGTCGAAGTCGCTTGTGGCAAGGCTAACAACTTTCCTCAACCGGCTAGGTTTTACACCCGCCGGAGCAATCAATCTTAGTATATGAAACCTTTTCTGAATTTCTATCAAAAGAGTAACTGTGATACCTCGCGATCTCACGCCGAACACTATATTTCATGCCTCGCCAAGAGGAGAATGAGGACGCGACTCAGCGGCTCGAGTGGTCGAGGAGCTTGATAAGGTCCACTAACCGCATCGACTAGGGATCCCGAGCGTCAATCCACTGCGTCTTAGTCTGCTCACGACTCGAATCTTGCGTTCCATGTTTCCGAGTGTGCTGTTTCATGGGCAGACTTTGCCTCGCGTGGTTGCGTGAGACGCGGAGTCATCCGCTCTCTGTGAAGCCGAGTTTCCTGTACACGTCGTCGGGGAGGAGCGGCTCCATTCGTCTTCAAGGCGGGCAAGGCTGGAACCCGGGAGGGTATCCCGCGCGATGCAACAAGTAATTAGAGGCCCAGGCCCCGCAATTCAGCAGAGAGGTGTGAGTGATGGTGCAGACGTGCATGCTCATTGCTTTCTAACTATCTGATATTGATTTAGCGAGAGTCAAGGTATCTTGACTCGGATGATAGGGTTAAGGGGTAAAAATAGTGCTCATGTGGCATTACCTTTCCAAAATGGGCCGATGGTGTCCCTACAATCCACTACCGTGCGCCTCGCCGGGGCCTCATATACACATAGATGATGAAGATAGATATTAAGGACTGGTCGCAGAGCTGTTGCCCAACTCTGTGACCTGGTCTGGGGCCGTATGCTGCTTAAGCAATCAAGGTTATTGACCAAATTTAGCCGGAGCCCAATCTCGCATGCTTTAACTGACTTTGTTGGAAATTGCACGAGCACCGTTCTCTGTTCGTAATATCAAGATGCGTCATCCAAACCGCCCCATAAGCAGTATAACAATTGCGTCGATGTGTTGTGTAACTATAACTTGTTGTTTGGTATTTGTGTGGCGTGGTTAGTCGGGGCTTGTGGGGGTTTGCGGTGTTTTTATTGGTGATGCTTATTGTGTGCGGTGGTTGTGTGGTGTGTGTGTGTTTATTGTGATTGTGTGTGCGTGGTTATTGTGTGTCTGTGTGTGTCAGTGTGTGTTATGTGTTGTGTGTGTGTATGTGTAATTGTGTGTGTATGTTTGTGTATGGTGTGTGTTTGGTGTGTGTTGGATTGTGTATGTCGTGTGTGTGTTAGTGTGGTAATGGTGTGTGTGTTATGTTTGTGTGTGTGTGTTTCGTGTGTTGTTGGGTGTGTGTGTGTTTGTGTAGTGCGTTGTGTGTGTGTGTAATGTTTGTGCGTGTGTGCGTGTGTGGTATGTGTATTGTGCTGCTGTGGAGGTGTAGTGTGTGTGTTTTTGTAGCGGATAGTGCGATAAGCTACCGTATGTGTACCAGAGTGTGTAACATAGTTGCTGGTGGAATTGGGTGTATGTGTAGGTGTGTATGTTTGTGTGTGTTGTGTGTGTGTGTGTGTGTTGTATTGTGGCCTGTTTGTGGTGTGTGTGTGTGGTTATGTCTCTGATAGTAATGGCGATTTTGTGTGGTTAATATGTATGTTTGTTGCGTGTGTGACGTGTGGTGGTGCGTTGTGAGGGTGCATGGTTGTCGTGGTCAGTTGTTGTGTGAATGGTGTGGTGGTCGTGTGTGTGTCTGTTCTTAGTAGAAAGTTAAATTTGAAAGAGTACGATATGTGGATGGTGAGATGAAGAGCGATGCGTCGTGAGAGTAGTGCAAGCAAATGAGCGAATTTATGGTGGTTCGAGAGGAGAACACTGTTCCCAAAATAAGATTTATTATTTTCTGCTTCCGGTTCGGCCTCCAAGTAATCATTGGCGAGATGGTCAAATGATGCACCTGTTGCCTCGACCTTCTGTTACTTCTCTATCTCACTCTACAGTCCTTTGAATCTCTCCTAAATC
The DNA here is from genome assembly GCA_035128595.1 of Eptatretus atami. NCBI lineage: Eukaryota > Metazoa > Chordata > Myxini > Myxiniformes > Myxinidae > Eptatretus > Eptatretus atami. The sequence goes on from CM068964.1 coordinate 46,083,487, forward strand.
ATCTATATCGTCCTCGATTTAAACTTAACTCATTTCACTCCACATTTCCATACACTCACTGTACGCGCTCTATTCTCTCTCGGCGGGGGAAATCGCATGTTTACAAGTCAGGATTATCAATTCGTCTTGTTTGGCAGTCCCATACGTTATATTTTTTCCCCATCCTCTTTCGAGAGAACCTATGGGGAAGAGTATTTTATGGCTAGGAGTCTATAAAGTGTTTTTCTGTTTGTCCCCGAAACACGGAAACAGGATTTATTAGCACGAGACATTTGGTCCATCAACCAAACCTCGGGGAAAACATGTGGGCTACAATGCTGCCTCGTGCGCCTGCGAAGAATGCACCACGGGGGCTGCGTGGCGGGTGGTGTACCAGCAGGCGGCTGAGCCAAGTTGTGTGAATATGAGAACATCTCTTACTTCAGGCTCAGGGAGATCGGTTCGGAATGAGTAGCACATCAGATTTAGTTAATTCCAGGTATAAAAACAGTTAAATTTAGACTGTAACTGATCGCAATGGACCCGCGCCACACTACAAAATGAGATATCAGTTGAGTCGCGAAGTGTGCCCACGCCTTCCCTTGCCAGAAGGGACGTGTACTCACGTAACATGATCATAGGCCAATATAGAGAAAATAAAAGTAACGACAAGCACTACCGCGAGTGGCAACTCTCACATATTAAACCCCCCCACGCGACCCGCACGTGATGTAGCAGGGTCGAGACAGGAACGTTCCTTAAACTAGTGAAGTAAGTTATAGCGAGACCGGGAAAGATGAGGGCATACAACACTATACTGACATCTCTTTTGTATTATTTGAACGTATATCGTCTGGTACGAAACATTGACCGAGGAAAAAAAAAAAATTGATACCGGGGTCGGGAGTCCCATTGAGGCAATGAAGCGAAGTTGTGCAGTCGACACGCTCAGTCCAGAACACTATCGCTTCCATCAAAACAAAAGATGATGCCCGTAGGGGTTGGCGAAATAGGATGGCGAGTTCCCCAACAGGCCATTGTCCCAAATGGACTGGAGGGAAGAGCGCTGAATTCCCTAATAGACCGTTAGTGCAGTTAATTTAAGGGAGGAAAAGCAGACGGTATAGGTGAGACTTCCCTCACTTTTGGGCTAGGCCTGAGCGCGATGCGGTTAAAATGGTTCCGAAGAACCCCGTATATGGCCCTGATGCAAATAGAAAACGTCTGTGACAATGAATATGATTACCAGTTTGATATCCTGGGTCAATGCTTTTTTTTTTTTTTTTCACCAGGGTGCTAAAGATGATGTCTACTGCAAAGAATCACGATACTGTTATCTTGCATAGAGAGTATAATAGTGGTGATGGGTATGATTCTCGCTCCAGGTGCAGTGGTCCCTGCCGCCTCATAAATGGAGTAATAAATACTCTCATGTTCGGACCGACGGCTGAAAGTAGGACATGAGGTATATTGATACGAGCGTCTATTTTTTTTTATTTTAAACTCTCTACAACAGATATACTCTAGAACTATGGTGTCCTCATTTCTTAACTATGAGTACCCAACATGTTGCCAAGTCTGTAGTGAGGCGTACGCGTTATTGAAGTTAGCAAGACCTACCTGCTCGAGTGACAAATGCATCGCCAAATACTGATTAAAAAAATTAGGTACGTTAAGCGGCTCACACATTTTGGGCTTGATCTGCTTTCAGCCATTTTAAAAAGGTCTGCGTGAGGGATCGGACTAAATCAACAATTTTATGCCGTTGGCATACATTATTCACCAGTAGCGGTGGGTTGGAGTGGCGCGGAACGGGCGGCCGGGCTCGCTGGGCGATGTCCTCTGGCTTTTCGCCCCACATGGGTGAGGGAGACTCGTAGTTATTGTTCTGCCCCGGATGTTTGAATCAGTTGGATGACTAATAGTGATGTACAATTTGTAAACGCTTAACCTAATGTGAGCTCTTTGGGAGACCCTGTGTGCAAAACACCTCTGGAGAGACACAGGGAACACAGGAAGAGGAAACGCGTAATCACGCGCCAAATAGTGATGAGGACGAGTGACGCTACGCATATTGATTTCGAGCATGATATACAAGAAATGAGAGGGAGACCTGGCTTCCTAGCTCCTTCGTTCGTTCAAACGCGTTATGTGTCCGGAGCTTTTAAAATGCCGCCGCAAACCCATTGTTTGCCCACCCCCCCCTCGCGTACGTTGAGGGAGACATTGAGTCAATGTGGTCGAAAAACTGCTCGAGAGTCATGGTTCGGCTAGGCGGGGTTTTTGAGGTTTGTGGTAAACAATAGGATGTCGAGCTGTCGAACATTTGCACATATCAATCCCTCCCTGCGCTTGTGCTTTCACACGCCACGGGAAAATTGTCCTCAAAAGTGTCCATAATGCTAGATGATAGATGCACAAAACAAATCCGCCGCCCCCCCCAAAAGTGCCGCTCAGGGCGGATACCCTGTTCGCCCCCCCCCCCTCCCCTCACGATGGCAGTGGTTGACGCTGAAGTAGATGGTATGTAAGCAAGTTGGGGCAATGGCTGTTGGTTTTATGGAGGTAATTGTAGTCTTGTGGTGGTGGCATGGTTGAGGTGGTGTGGTTGAAAGTGTATGGTGGTTAAGTTCTGGAACACAATTTGAATGGGGTTTGGCAGCATATGCTAATGAGTGGCTGTGTTGAATGTGGTGTTGAATTAAGACAGAAAAATGGGGAGAATGTGGGGAAAAACCGAACTAATCCCACACAACGCATATCCCTTTGTTACCCACCAAACATAGGGAAAGGACTGTCTCCAACACTTAATAACAAATAATCTACCTTGGAAACCACTATATGTAGGTTGCCATTACTGGGAGTGCCAGTTCGCAAGAGCATAACAATATTTTATGTTCAATCATCGAAAAATACAAATAAATGTTGTCACCTTGTAGTGTTGTATACTCACTCTGCAAATCAATAAATAGATCAAGCATTCGTCTCGGCATTTATTCATGTGCGGTAACAGCTCATTTGTATGTGTCCTACACCTGGATTTGAAAGGCTCATTTCTGTGTACTTGACCTATGTCATACTTTTGTAATAAATAAGATATAGTAACAAGGATCGGTTTTGTAAGGGCTGAAATAATCTCAAAAACACTATTATACTGCACATGTGACATTTGTTAATGTTCATGATTTTTTCGTTGTCGTGTTGGCTCGGGGAAGGGACGGTGTTCATCTCGATCTCAGCTTGTTATGTAATGTCCTGCAACTTATCATCTTTGTGTCGCGAGTCATGAAATTATTATTCAACCCTCCAATAATAATAGGTATTCACACATCTGTCCATGATATCCCACTTGATAATCTTACAATGCACTGCAGGTTATCCTTGGGTATTGCAGCCTACAGGGTAGCCAAGAGGTTATGCGTACTCGCCTTTGACTTCTCCACCAGGTCGGGCAAGTGAGAGTAATGAAAAAAAAAATCTCGATTTCTCAGTTCCGATAAAATAAAATATCTCGGTTAGAATCTCCAGCGAGTCATGATCTGTTAACTGTCACTCCGGTGTTCGCATGCGGGCGAGGCATCAATGCGTGCGGCATCGTTGGAAGTAGGTTGACCTGGAGAACCCGTCCGTCTGCCAGTGCCAGTCCTTTTTGGACGTTAAAGATCCCACGGTGTCTTTCATAAAGAGTTGGCAAGTTAGCGCCAGTACGCTGAACAAATTACTCATCCCTGTCATCCTCAGTCGAAGTCAGGCCTGGGTAGTCAGCTTTTGAAAATCTTTCCCAGCCAATCCTGAAGAAGGTGGGATTAATTTGCAATGAGCGTAGTCGTAGTTATAGTAGTAGTAGTCTTTGTTGGAAAGGCTTTAGAGGTTTGCATCCAGGGCGCAGGCAACCTCAGGAAGACACAAGTTTCCTGTTTGATGTCGCTCGGCTTTCCTCACCTCTGCAAGTCCATGATTGGAACTGCAGTAGGTGCCCCAAAATTCAACTTTAAAAAAAGATGACACAAAATAAATCTTTCTTATTCTCACAACTAATTGGATGTCCAAGCATCAGAAATGAGACCACCAGTCCTTGTAAATCGTTTAAATCGTTATTGATGGGTCGATTCAACAAACCAAACTGTCTTGTATGCTAAACAGGAATGAAGAGCAACATAAAAACATTACAAAGAAGAACGAAGTGGGTGACAGAGACTCGCACATGGGAGATTGCAGAGCTTTGCAGTCATCCCAAAAAATCTGAAGAAACCCTCTCTTCCGAGCAAGACAGAGTCGCATCATGGGTTCCTCTGTTTTTCCAAGTTGCCCGATTTTTGTTTCATTATCGCACTTGCACCACCTGGTGGTCATGCAATTTCTCCTGCAACGCATTTGTGCAAAATGCACCTTTAAATATTCTTTCAACACTCATTTAAACTGGAGAATTGTTTTTATAATTCCCTATTATCTACAATAGAGCAGAAAAATTGCATTGTACGTTTTGCTCCATAAATGTGATGACATTTTCCCACAACCTCCCCCCCCCCAATATACCACCACTATCCACAAACACACGATGACTGTGACTTGTACATAACTTACTAGGAGAGGAGAAAGGGGGGGGGGAGGTTGCCCGGCGCTACCCATGGCTGTTCTTTTCAGCTTTTCCGGTGGGGGTTTCTGGATGTGTTAGACATTGAAAAGCTATGGAGTTATTGGTCTCATGGTAATTACCTTTTTTCCTGTGGGCTGGTGGCAGCACTGCCTGACCCCACATCCAGATAAATATTTTATACGGCCTTTGTTGGCCTCAAAAACGGCCTTCAAGGCCAACGTGCAGTCGCTGACAACATTGCTTCGATTCAGAAGTACCGACACCCAAACTGTGGAGCCTCGAGGTGCAACAGTTTCAGCCATGAAAGAGTCAACAACAAACGCATAAACAAACGCACAAACCTTGAAATTATTTACAAGTTATATGACTCTCCCACAGGAAAAACATATGGGTCCCCTTAAATGTCGAATAATATAGCTACAGTATCCAAGTCTTGGGCTGGCAGGATGGCCGAGAGGTATGCACACTCACCTCAAAGCTGTTAGCCTGGTTTTGAATCCTGAACCAGCTATATACTGTCCTCCTGGTGTTTTACAGGCAGAGTGATTGATCAATGTGTGTGTCATCCCTTGGATGAAGGTTAAACTGGGCGTCTCATCTGCTGGCATTATTTGTTGGACGTGAACGATCCCATGGTGTCCTTCCTGTAGAGAAGGTGAACTATTCCCGGCACCTGTCCAAATTCCACATTCCTGCCTGGACTTCCTCAGTCAGAGTGGTCACCCGACCAGGATTGCTGCCTAGTAACTGTTTCAGCAGTACCAATGCTCTGCATAAAGCATGGTACATGATGGAAATAATGATCATGATGATGATGATTATTATTGTTATGATTATTTTATTGCAGTCTTGGTTGTGTGGACATGTAAGTTGTCCATATCCAAGAGGGCCCTTCACGTGTAACATACAAACCACTTGTGAATTTGTTTTAGTGTAGAAGCTGCTGCCCAGACAGTCTGCTGCGTCATACTCTGAGATGGCAAGCATTGTAACCTGGTGTCACAAGGAACTTCCAAGAAAAATAGACACATACCACCTTACAATCCAGGCAGGAATTTGTACATTGTTCTTCAAGGTGTTGGCAAATACTCGACTACTTCAAATCAAACAGAAGATCAAATACTGCATTCGAGTCATCGTAAGGAACCCAAAGAAGTAAAAGAGGAAAGATGGAGTCATCAGGAGTCACCTGGATAGGATTCTGGTTTCAGCCGCTACTCCAAAACCCTCAAACCCATCAGCGCGCAGCCAAGTGAGCCTTACAGAAAAATTTCTGCAATTTCACTTCTTGACAGACAAAGAAAGAGATGGAAACTATGTGTTATCTTTAACATCCGTCAACTAATGCTGGTAGACAGAATGCCCAGTTTACCATCCATCTAAGGGACGGCACACATATTGATCAATCACCCTGTCTGTGAAACACCAGGATGACAGTTTATAGACTGGGTCGGAATTCAAACTCTGGCTAGACAGCTCAGAGGTGAATGGCATGGCCAACAGCACGAGATTTGTGATTAGCATTCACAGGAAGCTTACGGATAATTATGTCGTACATGAGCAAGTCTTGGGTAGTTTCTCAGGAGGTGAAGCACAAGATAATATATGGTTTTTGACTTCCTGTAGTACTTTGTTGCACTTTCAAGCTTCCCATGGGATTTTAATAGGCAGTAGCATCGTTTTCAGAAAATAAAAAGAGATGATAAAGTTTTTTTTTCTCATTTTCAAAAGTCGACAAGAGATAAATGGCAGTGAAGATGGCAGCTTGCGAAAGCAGGTAATTGCAGAATGGCCGAGCAATTACATTGGAAGCAGAGACAAATGTACTTCATCTTCTGCACGGAAAGGTGAGGCGGTAGGCAAATTGGAAAAGGATGTGTTGGAATGATCATGTGCAGAAAGCAGGATGGTTGGGCTTGACCATGTAACAATTAAAGAGTTTCACACAGTAACGTGCATATAATGCAATGACATCCAAAGTGACAAGGTACATTTTGGTGTAAACATAAAAGGAACCCATAAGGCGTCGCCAATAAACTATACGACCTGTACGGGCAGAGCAAATGAGGCAAGTTCATGGAAAAGTATCACTTTGAGCTGCTCAGCAAGGATTGTCCACAATAGAGCATGATGAAAGGTGAATTCATGCTGTGCACACCATTTCTATATTTCAGAGGGTTCGATAAAGCTCATACAGTATATCAATTTGGGGGTGTCATTCGAGACTGAGGCATAAATATTGAGGGTGGGAGACCTTCTGATCTGTTTCACTATCCCAAGTGATGGTGCTTTTGCTATACAGAAACACACAAATAAATTTCAGAGAATAGAAAGTGATCTTCACGTTATGTCGATGCGTGTGTCGGCACTGTAATGTGTGTGTATACATATACACACATTCATTCATTCTCTCTCATTATCATTCTGTCTCTGTCTCTGTCTCTGTCTCTGTCTCTGTCTCTTCTCTTCTCTCTCTTCTTCTTCTCTTCTTCTCTCTCTCTCTCTCTCTCTCTCTCTCTCTCTCTCTCTCTCTCTCTCTTCTTCTCTCTCTCTCTCTCGCTCTCCGCTCTCTCGCTGTGTCTTGTCTCTGTCTCTGCTCTCTTCTCCTGTGTCTCTGTCTCTGTCTCTGTCCTCGTCGCTCTCGCTGTGTCTCTGTCTCTCTCGCTCTCTCGTCTTGTCTCCTGTCTCTCTCTCTCTCTCTCTCTCTCTCTCGTCTCTCTCGCTCTCTCTCTCTCCTGTCTCTGTCTCTGTCTGTCTCTCTCTCTCTGTCTCTCTCTCTGTCTCTCCTCTCTCTCTCTCTCTCTCTCTCTCTCTCTCTCTCTCTCTCTCTCTCTCTCTCTCTCTCTCTCTCTCTCTCCTCTCTCTCCTCTTCTCACTGGTTTAAATCCTGCTGGTCTTCCAGTTCCAAAATTTATTACTTTGTGTTCTTTATTGAGGTAATTGTTATTGCCTACGTCAGTGATTATTGTGGTTGTCTGTCATCCGTTTCTCCATTCATAAAATTGATTTTTGACAATCTGACCATTCAAATTGGAAGGATTAGAATAAGCCAGAATTAATCTTTTCTGTTGATTTTTTGTAACTGAGCTGGACCTATCACCAGCATGCACAGTGCATAGAGCAATTGAAACCTGTTCAGTTCGCTGATGTACGTTTGGACTCAACTCGTTCTTCAAAAACTGAGAGCACACAAAATTTAATGCAATAAAATGAAAGAAAGAGATATTGCAAAGTTACGCCAATGGACTCGATGGAGATTGAGATCAAGCCATGATGGAGCATGACGTGTCAAATGATGTCGTGATGGCAATCTGAAAAGGATTGTGGTGTTGTATTGTAGTATCATTGCTATCTTGTCATTACTTGTCATTCATTCATACCTTGTTTTGTTGTTTTGGGGGGATTTCATCCTACATGTTTTTAATTTGTTTAACTTTATTTCCCCGATCTGGATGTCAATAACATCATACACAGTAAATTATTTCAAGGGGCGTTTACTTGTCGGTGTCCTCACTTGTCGGTGTCGGTATCTGGGCGGTTAACGAGAACATGATCGCAGCCTCAGGTGGAAGGTCAGATCGTCAAACGACTGTTGCAGCTTCTCAAATGTGGAGAACTATCAAAGGAGGTGTCCGACAGAATTAAACTGTTGGAGCCCAACGTCCAAGAATGTACGGCCTGCCGAGATTCACAAGGAGAATATCCCTAGACCGATACTGTCCATGGTGCGATCCAGGGCCGGATTTGACATGTGGTGGCCCTGGGCAGCCTTCAGTAGTGGAGGCCCATCCTACCTTAGAATACTAAAAAGGTGAAATATACTATTTACAGTCATCGCCATGAAAGTATAT
>CM068964.1:46091938-46107970 GCA_035128595.1 Eptatretus atami
ATTTTCTTCCCCGATCTGGATGTCAATAACATCATTACACAGTAAATTATTTCAAGGGGCGTTTACTTGTCGGTGTCCTCACTTGTCGGTGTCGGTATCTTGGCGGTATAACGGAACATGATCGCATGCCTCAGTGGGAAGGTCAGATCGTCAAACGACTGTTGCAGCTTCTCAAATGTGGAGAACTATCAAAGGAGGTGTCCGACAGAATTAAACCTGTTGGAGCCCAACGTCCAAGAATGTACGGCCTGCCAAGATTCACAAGGAGAATATCCCTCAAAGACCGATACTTGTCCATGGTGCGATCCAGGGCCGGATTTACATGTGGGGCCCCTGGGCAGCCTTCAGTAGTGGAGGCCCATCCTACCTTAGAATACTAAAAAGGTGAAATATACATATTTACAGTCATCCATAGAGTATATTTTTCAAGAACAAAGAATCTGAATAAAAATGGACATCTATAAACATCATGATGACAACACGAGTTGGTTACGTCAAAATTGATGATGCTACGAAGACAAATTTGAGTGTTCCCTATGTAAATCTTATTAATCTCAGTCTCACATAAGATATCTGTTCACATAAGATATAAGTGAGCATGCGTGACGCGCATGCGTGTCCACTATTTCTCGCCATGATGTGATCTGAATATACCTCAACAGTTTTGTAGAGCAAAGTGCAAACGGCTAAAGCCGCGGTTAACCAAACGTAAGCTAACTGTTAAAGTAACCTTAAAATGCAAGGACCATAAATGTAACCTGAAAAATTGGAGGATAATAATAGTAAAGAGACGTGCAAAGTCCCATATTCCCAGACAAGTCAACTGACTTCGATATAAAATAGAGAATGAGATAAGATGAATATCTTATATCTGTTCCACTAACTACCAACTACCATTCAGGCACTCACAAATACATTTTTCCTTACAATTTTTTTTTCATGAAATATGTGGAGGCCCCCTGGTGTTGGAGGCCCCCTGGTTGTGGAGGCCCCTGGGCAACTGCCCAGCTTGCCCATGCCTAAATCGCCCTGGTGCGATCAGCACAACATGAACTTGCCAAGAGGTATTGCAACCAGTATTGGATTCACTTTCTCATTTCATGGTTAAGGATTCCTTCACATTTGCAGAATCAATTAGAGCTAAAACACCGACAAGTGAGGACAACATCATGGCATCCTTTGATATTAAAAGCTTGTTCACGAATGTCCATTGACGGAGACGATTGAGATATGCGCACGTTTGCTGTATCACACCGATCTGGAACAACCGATGATCTCGGAACACGTCTTCGTTGAATTAATGAACACAGCAACAAGGAGGGTGGAATTCAGTTTTACAAACATGATGTATGTTCAAACGGACAGGTGTGGCCAGGGTTCTCCATTAGGCCCAGCTCTTGCAAATATCTTTGGAGGCTATCATGAAATTCAGAAACTGACTGGTCGGCAAGGGTCGATTCCCCCATCGTATACTATCGGTATGTTGTTGACATTTTTGCTTTGTTTGAGTCTCAGACGGCATGTGACAATTTCCAGGCATGGCTCAACACTCTCCATCCAGCGCTGAAGTTTACCACGGAGCTGGAATCGTCAAACATGTTACCGTTTTTGGACGTGTTGGTTGATAGATCCAACCTTGGTTTCACAACATCCATCTCTCGGAAGCCGACTTTCACAGGGCAGTATACTCGGTGGGACTCCTACAGCTTCACGATAAACAAAATTGCCTTGATCAATATCCTGGTTAACAGAGCACAGAGGATTTGTTCACCTTGTAATCTTAGTTCTGAAATTGACAAAATCATGAATATACTCGGGATGAATGTTATCCTGAGCATATCGTTAAGAGATACATGCACAAGTTTCTAAACACGATAAAAGATCGGAAGATTGGTCCGGCCAAATGTCCAGTCTATATCAGGATGCCCTGGAAAGGGCAATCACCACAAAGGTTTGAAGTACAAATCAAACATATTGTATCCAACACGTTTCTGGCTGTGCAACCCCGAGTAATCTTTACCTCTCGCCGTTTTCTGACGTCAGTCAACAAGGATTTGCTACCCACCTCACAAACCAGCAATGTATTTTATGAGTTTAAGTGCCGATGTGAAGCTCGGTACGTGGCTGCACAACACTAAGATTGGCTGATCGGATCAAACAACACATCCCCTTGGCGATTCGAAGAAAGATTGTGAGTGTTAGAACACAACCAGTGCGAGGATGTAGAAATATCCAGCAACCACCGGCCACTGTATCTGCTTCATCTGCCATGGCACAGCACCTGGTTGCCAACCCTATCTGTGCAGACCAGTACAATGCAGATATGTTCACGATATTGAGTCGAGGTTGGAGCTCGTTTAATTTACGTATGTTGGAAGCAACCTTCATCCTTACCACCGATCGAATACTATGTCGTCAAAAGGAATTTGTACGATCCCTGTGTCTCTTTCAGCATGGAAAGATCAAGGGAAGACGGTAACAAATGGTGAATGGACCTCAGGGAAACCCATCCCCCCTCTCTCCAGGATGCGTTGCAAACGTCAATCATCGACGAACTCTGCTCCAGCCAATGGAGCTCGAGGTGAAGATGATGAGCCAACCAATGGACGTTCGGATTAACCGTGACGTCATTACGTTGAACCAATCAGTGTCTACCTTATTGAGACCTGCATATAAAGGACGCGCCTTCACTTCCTTCTTCACTTGCTGCGATTTTTACCCTGTGGAGTGCAGCACGAAAAGCTTCGGTCACGATTATGTCGTGTTTTGTTTGTATCCATATTAAAGTTCTGTAGTTCCAAACATCTGTTTATATAAATATATATATATATATATATATGTTGAATTAATAATAATAATTAAATAATTTACCTCACTAAAATAATTATTTTCATTTTCATGATATCAAATTCAATGCAAAAGGAACTTGTTCACATCAAAACCAACCAAAGTTAAATAAAGGTGACGATGGAGTCGAAAGACATTCTCACAAGACTTGATAAATAATCAGCCAAATATCCTCTGTTTAACATGATAGAAAAAATACCTTCTCAGCACGTTCCACAAAATAGGTACTTTAGAATCTGGGCAAAGTTTAAGCTACCAGAGGTGGTCTTGACGTCTGTTTTGAAACCACCAAAGGCCGTTACGAAGTGTAGATTGGGATGTGGGGTCAGGTAGTGCTGCCACCGGTCCGCAGGCAAAATGTATCAACCACAATGAGGCCAATAACTGACTCCACAGCTTTTCAATGTCCAACAGGTCCTGAAACCACCGCATTCTTACAAATACAATCTTGTGAATACTATCAAGTAGCTGGGTACTTTTCCCCCATACCCCAGCTCGTCTAACACAAACAGGTACAAAACCATGTACGTACAACGAGAGATGCCGGACTTAACAAAAGTTCTCATTACAAATGGATGACATTTTGAAAAGGTCTTTAGTCAATGCATATCGGACCAGGATTTAATGACGAATTTGGTCCACTGGTTACATCATTACAGGTGTGCTGCTGCAGCAACCTTCCAGCACATTTGGCAGGTGACATTTCAAGGTGCCAGTGACAATCATCTGATTGTTTGCGGAAGACACGGAGCGCTTTCACGTTCCCACTCGCTGATGCTAACTCACAAGTCCCGGCTTAACGTCCATCCAAGAGACAGCATTGATGCAACGCTCTGCCCACAAAGCACCAATCTGACAGTTTATAGTCATTTCAGGAATCGAACCCATACGAGGCAACTCAAAAAGACAAGGTCACTACCTCGGAACATAGTACTTGTGATGAAACAAATCTGCATTCGAGGTTTATTTTCCACCCGTTGCAGAATCTTAATTGTGCAAGGTTTGAATGGTTTTGAAACAAAGTATGCCAACCAAATATTAATAAACCACATTCGACAAGTTTGGATGTCCTTGAAGTTCAGCAACTTAGAAGAAGCAATTCATAACGCCATGCTTGATAGGATCCTGATAGATGGTGACCTTTCTGACGTCATTCTATCTGGAATGGTGTGAAGAAGCTGTGTTACGGCCCAATTTCAGTTTGGTTTTGGTTTTTTCTGCTGTGCTCATGGATGCAACACATGGCATAAGCCAGGGTGTCTTTATTGAGCTTTCGACTGGTGGCAAACTGTTCAAACCCTTGGCAACAGCAAGCAACCACCAAGGTAAAGTGTGAGTGAGCTTTGTCTGCAGGGAATTCTGTTAAAAAGTTGATTGATGGCATGTTACACACACCCAGAACACCTTCAAAACACTATCACTAATCCTCCACCCCCCCCCCCCCCCACCAGGACATCCATGAACACGTGGCCTTCCCCAGCAGTTAGGCAGTTATTTATTACCTCTGCCACCGAAGGTGAAGGAGGTTATGTTTTCACCCCTTTCTGTTGGGTGGTCGCTAGACGACTGTTATTCTCAGGTTTTCCGTCTGTTTGTTTGTATGTAATGGACAGCTCTTGAAGGCCAGAGGAGTCAAGCGATTTTGATGAAACTTGACTGGTAGGTTCAGACCAGGGTGTAGTTGTATGCTTTTGAGCACCGTTGCTATGGACGCCACGTTGCCTAACAACGCGGACTTTGATTTTTTTGAAAAACTCCGAAAAATATATTTATTTATTTTCGAAAATCAAAAATCGGCTTCCGAGCTTTTATGCGCACTATAATCAACCTCTTTGTCAAAAAATTTCAGCCCGATCCGTCAAAGACTAAGACTAGTATGCAATTATGTAGCGACCACCCATGTCGCCTCCCGGCTTGTCTGTCTGTCTGTCTGTTTGTGTACAGGATATCTCAAAGAGTTGTTGACGGATCCGGATGAAATTTTGTGGACAGTTGGGTGTTTGACAAGGACGAATGATTCGATCTTGTGAAGATCCGGATCCGGATCCGACTACTAGAATTTTTTAAGTGATTTTCACCATTGAGAGATGGGGGGGGGGGGAATTATATCTAGCACGATATCTCAAAAAGTGCAGACGGTTTCTGGATGAAACTTAGTGGACACGTTGCGTGTGTGACAAGAAAGAATTGATCAATTTTGCGAAGATCCAGATTCGGATCCGATCTGATAATTTTTTCAGTGATTCTTCACCATTGAGAGATTGGGCTGAACCGACATATAGCACGATAACTCAAAAAGTTGTGGACGGATTCGGACGAAACTTGGTGGGCACGTTGGGTGTGTTACATGGAAGAATTGGTTTGATTTTAGTGAAGATCCGAATCAGGATCTGGACACGCAGAATTATTTAATTTTAAATGATTATAATTATTCACCATTGATTGGGCCAAAAACGATATAGTACTGTTTTGCATTATATTTCAAAAATGTATTGGACCGATTTGTTCTCGTGGATCAGGCATTACGTGGCAGAGGTACGCACTCTACCGAGTGCCCTTCTAGTTTAATGATGTGTTTAGATAGACCCTTGCCCTTTGTCGAGGGGAAAGGGGGGGGATGCATTGTGAGATACTGTTTCATCCATGCTGTAATTTTTCTGCCTCTGTGTACACTTTCAACCTTCTCGATCCATCAATCCGCATTAATCCACTTCCAATCCATCGTGCATTGTTCAATCCTCCAATTAATCAGTCGATCCATCCATTGCCAAATCCCTCATCCTTTCATTTCATAACCTATGTTTTTCCATGTGTTGGCTTTATGGTTAGGGTGGTGGGCTTGGGATCTAGGATCCTGAGTTCAAATCCTGCTCGGCTGTTGAATTAATACCAGGTGGGGTTGACTCTGCCTGTCATCCTTCCCGAGGTCGGCAAAATGAGTGCCAGCTTGCTGTATTCCTGTGTCGGAGTGGCGACCCCGTCCAGGATTGTGCCCAATAGTCCAGCAAACTGCTCAAGCAGCACCAACGCTCTGCACAGAGTATGGTCCCAATGGATGGTTTTTCCCGTGCTCCATCAGAGACATTCTTTTTCCGTTCATTCCTCTTTATTATCTCCCTGGCAGTTTCACCCCTCGAGCCTCCGTACCGTTTAGCTAATAATCCTGAAATTATTACACATTCGGTTCTCACATTCAAATAAACCCCCTTTTCCTTTCTTCCCTGCATTTTCCTGTTAAAAATGACATTAGAAGCGATTGAAGCACTAAAATTGGTGTGCACTGCAGCAGAGAAATCTTCCAGAAGGAGAGTTGCCACTTGGTCACTGGAGACGTTTGTTGAAGGCCTTGGAAGCTCCACAAACCAAGAACCAATCAGAAACGGGTGGAAGAACCTCTTGGACAGTCTCTGCTGCACCCTGTGCCAGCTCCATAAAAAGGACAGAGCCGCAAGGGAAGAGGAGACGTTACGAGAGTGCCAGGAAAGCCACCTCATCGCGGAACCATTGGGGGAAAACCAGCTCATCAATGAGGAAGCCAGATCAAGTTACATCTGCGCTGAGTCCATGAATGAGTTAACATCTGCTGGGACTGTGTCTCTGCACATGAGCCACGAGCACGAGAATCGCGAGGAAGACAGGCGCCAGAGAACTATTAATCTGACGGTTTCAATCACCCCACACCACACCCATACCACACCCCACACCACACCAACACCCCCATATCCCTCATCACCCCCACCCTTCCCTCTCCTCCACGTTGGATCGACATGGGCAAGCAGTCTGTGTCGATAAGACAGAGTCGACCCAAACTACGCCCTGCTTCTATCTTCTCATGCTCTTGTCTACTTCCCCGATTTGAGTGATGGTGCCATGTCTTGTATACATATGATGTCCGTCTAAAAATTAACGGGACTGACTTCACAGAAATTTCATTCAAACAATATATTGAAATCACAGCTTGTCGCCTTCAAATAGTTTCCCTCCAGTCTCACACACTTGTCCATCCTCTTCTTCCACGCTTCGATGCAACCCCCGGAAGCTTCTTCTGGAATCCTCCAGAGCTCCGTCGTCACGGCCCTTTTGATGGCCTCCACATCAGGAAATCGGGTCCCCTTGAACACCCCATTGAGCTTGGGAATAGGAAAAAAATCACAAATGGGCCAAGTCTGGTGGATACGGCGGGTTGCTCCAGAGTTGGCACGTTCCTCTCCGCCAGAAATTGATTCGGATGCACAGGGCACTGAGAGCAAGAGGCGTTGTCCATGGTGTGAGCACCAGGCGTTGTCTCCCACAGATCCCTCCTCTTTTCCCGGACTGATCTCATGAAGGCGCCGGAGGATCTCCTTGTGCAGGTATTGATTCACTGTTTGACCCTGTTGGGAGAAACTCGAAGTGGACCATGTCCTTGATGTCAAAAAAACGGGATGAGCATCACTTGACTTCGATTTCAACATCCCTGCTTTCTTTGGTCTTGGTGATGGCCAGACTTTTCCACTTGACGACTCTGCTGTTTATTCTCGGGATCGTATTCGAATATCCACGATTCATCGCCAGTAATGACTCTCACCTGAGCAGGTCTGGATCGGTCCTCGAAGTGTGCTCATAATGTCTTGACAGACAATGGATTCTATGCTGTTTCTGGTCCTCGGACAACAGCTTGGGGACCATCTTTTAACACAACCTTGCCGCATTTCGAGATTTTCAGTGATGATGCTCCATGATAGTGTCCTTCGCAATGTTGATGGGAAAGTCCTCAAGCAATCATCCGCACCGTGAGTCGATGATCTTGCACGCACCAATTCTGCTTCACAACGCTCTGGTTGTCCGCTGTTCTGCTCGGTGAAATCTTCCAGCCTGTGGATCGTCTTCTACCTCCTCCCATCCCTCTGATTGAACCTCTTGTGCCATTGAAAATGACATGTATAGTGACATCGTTTCTCCCCGTAGACTTGCTGCAGCATTGCGAAGGCATTCAGAAGGTGTTTTTGCCAAGGCTTGGCAGAACTTCAAGATTGGCTCTTGCTCACGACTCATAGCGCGACGACTCAGACTAGACAACGTGTAAAGCACGACGTGTAAAAATCACAACAATGACGCAGTCAACCATCACCAATCATATATGTTGCTGGACATGTTGCGTTAATCTGTAGACACAACCCGTATTCAATTTGTGTATTGGAGCACACAGCAGGCTCAGTCCCGTTACCTTTTTAGACGGACCTCGTATATCTGCATTAGGGGCAAATATGTGCTAGGCATTCAAAATTCTGCTTCTTTCTATGTCTTGCTGTAAATTTCCTTTATATTGCTTTGTTTGTGAATAAATGCCATTGTTCTGTTGATTGCCTTTTGATGACTTTGTAGATACTTGCCCCATGATTATTCTTGGTGTGTTGTAAATAAATGCTATTTGTGTTTGAAACTGGGAAACATTTCAGACGTTGCTCGTTTTGTCTTTTCCTCATTTGGTTCACATAGTGTGTACGTAATAGATTAGACGGAATATTTTGTGCTCCACCGATTGGCTCTTCTGGTTAGCAACGTGCCAACCACAGTTTCGCTCGGCTTGGCCGTAATATGTAGACGGGTCGGTCATTGAGGTGCATTTCCCAATGAGATCACCAAACCACTGGTGAAGGTAACGTGTTAATAAAGAGTGAAACCCTTGCTCGGTTTTTGGTGTTTCAATCAGCTTCCATGTTTGACTGTCCAACCCCGCCGGGACCGTGGAAGTTAAATCTCATGCGTGGTGCGACCCCAGGGCTGGGAAGTCAGGGGAGTGGTCTGAGTAACTATCTCGTGGTAACCCTGAATCCGGTCCATAACAATATCATCACTTTCGATGATCAACAACTGAAGTAAAAAGTGAAGTTGTGTTTCAACGACACCCATTTGAGCCTACTTAGGATCCTTTCATCAAGTTAATGGAGAGATTCTCAAACAACCTCCAATAATTTGTTCCTTTTTTCTTCACACTGCTGCGAATTCAACTGCCACATCTTTGTTCATCTTCCTTCTTCCCTGCAGGTTCTTCAAGACAGCCTTCATCACCATCTCAGTTTGTCCCATTCCAAAACAATGTATTTTTCTACCCCTTATTAACCAATAATCCTTCCTCCTTCAATTTTCCACTTTATCTCCTTGGAGTTTCCTTCTGTATCCACTTGTCAACCACATCCATCCTCTTCGTCCAACTTGTCCACCTTCATGCATGCGTGTTTTGCGTTCCTGTTTTGTTCTGTTACGTTCCTGTCCCATCAGTGTTCTTGCTCTCCACGAGCATTTGAGCCCACGGCATTATTGGGATAAACTCCACTTAGACTTAGTCACATTATGCAAATGTCGGTATGACCACCTTCCGAATGTGTCTAGTTATGCGGATAATCCTCATGTTTGGCGCGCAAGTCGAGAGTCAGGCCTTCCGAGAATTTACCCATTCAGCTAAAATGCGTAAAACGTAAGTAATTTTCCCAAGAAAGAATGTAATAGATGCCGTGGTTTGTTTGTCAGATGGCAGCTGGATGGGGAAGACCGAGAGAGGGAAAGTTCTCTTCTGCCATTTTAATAAAACAAAATAAAAATTAAAAATTTCACTCACCTGATATGATAAAGTTGTTTTGCGGGTGATGGATGGAGGTTGGAGAAGCGATGATGCTGGAGTTATTAGGGGTTACATCAAGCAAGCATCCACTTCTCCATGATGCCAATTGGAACAAACTCACTTTTGTTGCAGTTCATAGGCTGTACCATTCCGAGCACTCTCTTTGATTTTATAAGCATTTGCTCGAATCGTTCGTATAATGAATCGGAAGTCCAAGCGTTTCGACCAATGTCCACTGCTTGTTCACCTGTCTTATATCGCTCGATCACTTTTTAATTCCATCTTTAGCGAAACAGCTTTCCTTTGCTTTTTCTTTTTAATTTCACCCCTCATCAGTCATGGTGTCGAAGGATGTACATGATTACTATATTAGGATATTTTTTTGGCAGGTTAAATTCGAGATAAATTTGATCCGCACACACACTAAGATGTCGTGCCGAAGAACCGGAAGCTGACAAAAGAACCCTCAGTTTTGCCGCAGTGTTTGTATTAGTCACGCAAACCGACATCCTACGGGCCCATCTCCACCTAGTTCAGTCGACATGGAGGGTACGGCCAGGTATTTGCCCACAGCAAATATTAATGCGATTGCATGCACATGAAAAATTCTCCAAATTCATCAGCCGCCTAAATAACGAAATTGCGTAAACGAAGCGCCATTATGCGAGGCAATTAGCTGCCTGAAAATTACTTTAGGGCAAGTAGTTTTGTTGAGTTGGCAAGTGCTTTAGGATGCTCATCAATGTACAGTAAGAGTATATTGATTTCAACACCGAGGAAGAGGTGCTTTCAAACACACACAACTGGTGTTGCAGTACATTGATGGTATCTGTACCTTTGAGCATTGTAATAATCCAGGGTTGCCTGCGCCAAGACTGTTAAAACCTAACGCTGCCGCATAAGGCCATGGCCAACAGCATGTGGGGCACATTTCATCTGCTGAGGCATGTTTATGACCAGCTTGCCTTTGTCATGTTGCTCTAACCTTCAGCATCGGCAGTCGATCCAGCAAACTCCCGGTTTTCCCATTCTTTGTCCCGGTGAATGAGTCGTCATCTTCTCAGACGCGACTTCTGGCTACGCTTTCGACTGAGTTAGCCAATAAAAAGTTACTATCCCAAAATTCGAGCTGGCTGTCTTTTTTTCTTTATCTTAAGAACAGGGCTCATTTAAGAGAAAGGGTTAATGACAGTGGCGTAATGGGATAACAATGGGGGCACAAACCTGCCCAGGAAGGGGAATAAGCAAATAGGAAAGGAAGGAGAAGTGATGAAACACTGAAAACAGCAGAGGAAGAAGTATGGGGTATGAAAGCTGTTAATGGGGGTAATAAAGATCATCTGGTCAGGATAGGGGATGACACAGTTGGCCGGTTACACTGCCTGCTTAAAACCCTGCGAGGGAGAGGAAAAAAGAATGGTATCTCTATATAGACAGTTCTCATAGACAGAAGAAGTGAGAAACAAAGGTCTCTTCACTTCCTGCTGCAACAGCATTAAATGTCTTTTTTATTGCAATTGCTTTCAAAGAGGCTATAATCATGCAAAAATATTCACAATAGATGATCCATAAATATATTTGTTGCCGGTTACGTAACAATTACGGTAAGTGGTATTCATTTTTACGTTATTAACCGTTGATATTAAAGTGAAAATGGCAAATTGCCCCCCATCTGCCCCCTTCATGAATCATTTCAATGCCATCCAAGAATTCAGAAATAATGTAATCTTTTCTCTCTGGCTCTGATTGAAGGGTTAGGCCCAAAACGTCAGCTTCTTTCCCTCCCGGTGGCGGATCAATCATCCATTAAAGGATTTTTAAATTACTATTTGTTTGACATCAGGAAATTATTTGTATGTTTCATGTACAAATATGTTCTGAGAGTGCATTATTCT
This sequence comes from Eptatretus atami, assembly GCA_035128595.1. NCBI lineage: Eukaryota > Metazoa > Chordata > Myxini > Myxiniformes > Myxinidae > Eptatretus > Eptatretus atami. Next base: position 46,103,282 of record CM068964.1, read on the forward strand.
GTAGGCAATGAAAGCTTCAATGTTGCACAGCACATCAAAGTCAAAGCACGCGCTAGGAACCTTGCGGCTTAAAATGAAAAAACAAGGCAACCAATGTAGGAAAGAGTTTCTTATAGAAAGCTCAAGGCTGATCCAGGATCTGAGCAACCTTGGTCAGTGTTGCATCTATGTGCATGCTGTCAGCAGGTACCTTTATGTCGATGTGTTCTGGAAGAGAAAACCACATCAATGGAGTATTTTCCATCTTCCTTCCCTTCGCGGCAAATGGAACATGACGAACACAACATTTTATGACATTCACTGGAAAAATATATGGGCCATATCTTCACTTGATGTTCCTATGACACAGCTTTGAATTTGGACTGATAGCAGTACATTCCACCTCCAGCATCCTTTTTGTAGTACATTCTTCGTAGGACCCCAAGGTCAACATTTTTTTTTATAAAAAAACAAAAAAAAAATTCTAAAGGACAATTTCTTTTTAAAATAATTTAAAACATTAATTACAGTAGATTATCTAGTTTTGGTCTTAAAAATATGCGCAAATAGCGTCTTCAATTTTGATATGCTACATAATGTTATTACAATAAAATGATTAGAACACAGTTTTTTCTCAAAAAATATTTCTAGGGGAGTTGTGGTGGGGGGATCTGAAAGACCCCAGAGATGCCCAGATGTTACTGTGGATGAAGGTTACCTCTTAGGAATTAAAGAAAGAAAAGAAGAAAAAGATCCTTCATGAAATTAAATTTTAGATGGTCTTCTTTAATGAAGCATTCTGCCAGGGGCAACATCCTTGGTAATAGTTGCTATTATTAGAATTTCTTGTCGCAAAACAAATTATATGTGAAAAGCGTTGACAACACCAGACATGTCAGTAAATATCAGACAGATCTCTCTTGTATATTTTTCAAGAACAAAGAATCTGAATAAAAATGGACATCTATAAACATCATGATGACAACACGAGTTGGTTACGTCAAAATTGATGATGCTACGAAGACAAATTTGAGTGTTCCCTATGTAAATCTTATAATTCAGTCCACATAAGATATCTGTTCACATAAGATATAAGTGAGCAGCGTGACGCGCATGCGTGTCCACTATTTCTCGCCATGATGTGACTGAATATACCTCAACAGTTTTGTAGAACAAGTGCAAACGGCTAAAGCCGGTTAACCAAACGTAAGCTAACTGAAAGTAACCTTAAAATGCAAGGACCATAAATGTAACCTGAAAAATTGGATAATAATAGTAAAAGGACGTGCAAAGTCCCATATTCCCAGACAAGTCAACTGACTTCATATAAAATAGAGAATGAGATAAGATGAATATCTTATATCTGTTCCACTAACTACCAACTACCATTCAGGCACTCACAAATACATTTTTCTTACAATTTTTTTTTTCATGAAATATGTGGAGGCCCCCTGGTTTGGAGGCCCCCTGGTTGTGGAGGCCCCTGGGCAACTGCCCAGCTTGCCCATGCCTAAATCCGGCTCTGGTGCGATCAGCACAACATGAACTTGCCAAGAGGATGCAACCAGTATTGATTCACTTTCTCATTTTGTGGTTAAGGATTCCTAACATTTGCAGAATCAATTAGAGCTAAAACACCGACAAGTGAGGACAACATCATGGCATCCTTTGATATTAAAAGTTTGTTCACGAATGTCATTGACGGAGACGATTGAGATATGCGCACTTTGCTGTATCACACCGATCTGGAACAACCGAGATCTCGGAACACGTCTTCGTTGAATTAATGACACGCAACAAGGGAGGTGGAATTCAGTTTTAAAACATGATGTATGTTCAAACGGACGGTGTGCCAGGGTTCTCCATTGCCCAGCTCTTGCAAATATCTTTGAGGCTATCAGAAATCAGAAACTGACTGGTCGGCAAGGGTCGATTCCCCCATCGTATACTATCGGTATGTTGTGACATTTTTGCTTTGTTTGAGTCTCGACGGCATGTGACAATTTCCAGGCATGGCTCAACACTCTCCATCAGCGCTGAAGTTTACCACGGAGCTGGAATCGTCAAACAGTTACCGTTTTTGAGTGTTGGTTGATAGATCCAACCTTGGTTTCACAACATCCATCTCTCGGAAGCCGACTTTCACAGGGCAGTTACTCGGTGGGACTCCTACAGCTCCAGATACAAAATTGCCTTGATCAATATCCTGGTTAACAGAGCACAGAGGATTTGTTCACCTTGTAATTTCTGCTGAAATTGACAAATCATGAATATACTCGGTGAGAATGTTATCCTGAGCATATCTTAAGAATACATGCACAAGTTTCTAAACACGATAAAAGATCGAAGATTGGTCCGGCAAATGTCCAGTCTATATCAGGATGCCCTGGAAGGGCAATCACACAAGGTTTGAAGTACAAATCAAACATATTGTTCCAACACGTTTCTGGCTGTGCAACCCGAGTAATCTTTACCTCTCGCCGTTTTCGGACGTCAGTCAACAAGGATGTGCTACCCACCTCACAAACCAGCAATGTTATTTATGAGTTTAAGTGCCGATGTGAAGCTTGGTACGTGGGCCGCACAACACTAGATTGGCTGATCGGATCAAACAACACTCCCCTTGGCGATTCGAGAAAGATTGTGAGGGTTAGAACACAACCAGTGGCGAGATGTAGAAATATCCAGCAACCACCGGCCACTGTATCTGCTTCATCTGCCATGGCACAGCACCTGGTTGCCAACCCTATCTGTGCAGACCAGTACAATCAGATATGTTCACGATATTGAGTCGAGGTGGAGCTCGTTTATTTACGTGTGTGGAAGCAACCTTCATCCTTATCCGATCGAATATTATGTCATAAAGGATTTGTACGATCCTGTGTCTCTTTCAGCATGGAAAGATCAAGGGAAGACGGTAACAAATGGTGAATGGACCTCAGGGAACCCATCCCCTCTCTCCAGGATGCGGTTGCAAACGTCAATCATCGACGAACTCTGCTCCGCAGCAATGGGAGCTGAGGTGAAGATGATGAGCCAACCAATGGACGTTCGGATTACAGTGACGTTTTACGGTGAACCAATCAGTGTCTACCTTTATGAGACTGCTATAAAGACGCGCCTTCACTTCCTCTTCACTTGCTGCGATTTTTACCCTTGAGGAGTGCAGCACGAAAAGCTTCGGTCACGATTATGTCGTGTTTGTTTGTATCCATATTAAAGTTCTGTAGTACCAAACATCTGTGTTTATATATATATATAGTTATACGTTGAATTAATAATAATAATTAAATAATTTACCTCACTAAAATAATTATTTCATTTTCATGATATCAAATTCAATGCAAAAGGAACTTGTTCACATCAAAACCAACCAAAGTTAAATAAAAGGTGACGATGGAGTCGAAAGACATTCTCACAAGACTTGATCAAATAATCAGCCAAATATCCTCTGTTTAACATGATAGAAAAAATACCTTCTCAGCACGTTCCACAAAATAGGTACTTTAGAATCTGGGCAAAGTTTAAGCTACCAGAGGTTGGTCTTGACGTCTGTTTTGAAACCACCGAAGGCCGTTACGAAGTGTAGATTGGGATGTGGGGTCAGGTAGTGCTGCCACCGGTCCGCAGGCAAAATGTATCAACCACAATGAGGCCAATAACTGACTCCACAGCTTTTCAATGTCCAACAGGTCCTGAAACCACCGCGTTCTTACAAATACAATCTTGTAAATACTATCAAGTAGCTGGGTACTTTTTCCCCATACCCCAGCTCGTCTAACACAAACAGGTACAAAACCATGTACGGTACAACGAGAATGCCGGACTTAACAAAAGTTCTCATTACAAATGGATGACATTTTGAAAAGGTCTTTAGTCAATGCATATCGGACCAGGATTTAATGACGAATTTGGTCCACTGGTTACATCATTACAGGTGTGCTGCTGCAGCAACCTTCCAGCACATTTTGGCAGGTGCCATTTCAAGGTGCCAGTGACAATCATCTGATTGTTTGCGGAAGACACGGAGCGCTTTCACGTTCCCACTCGCTGATGCTAACTCACAAGTCCCCGGCTTAACGTCCATCCAAGAGACAGCATTGATGCAACGCTCTGCCCACAAAGCACCAATCTGACAGTTTATAGTCATTTCAGGAATCGAACCCATACGAGGCAACTCAAAAAGACAAGGTCACTACCTCGGAACATAGTACTTGTGATGAAACCAATCTGCATTCGAGGTTTATTTTCCACCCGTTGCAGAATCTTAATTGTGCAAGGTTTGAATGGTTTTGAAACAATGGTATGCCAACCAAATATTAATAACCACATTCGACAAGTTTGGATGTCCTTTGAAGTTCAGCAACTTGAAGAAGCAATTTCATAACGCCATGCTTGATAGGATCCTGATAGATGGTGACCTTTCTGACGTCATTCTATCTGGAATGGTGTGAAGGAAGGCTGTGTTACGGCCCAATTTCAGTTTGGTTTTGGTTTTTTTCTGCTGTGCTCATGGATGCAACACATGGCATAAGCCAGGGTGTCTTTATTGAGCTTTCGACTGGTGGCAAACTGTTCAACCCTTGGCAACAGCAAGCAACCACCAAGGTAAAGTGTGAGTGAGCTTGTCTGCAGGGAGATTCTGTTAAAAAGTGATTGAGTGCATGTTACACACACCCAGAACACCTTCAAAAACACTATCACTAATCC
>CM068964.1:46110822-46135900 GCA_035128595.1 Eptatretus atami
CACACCAACACCCCCATATCCCTCATCACCCCCACCCTTCCCTCTCCTCCACGTTGGGATCGACATGGGCAAGCATTGTCTGTGTCCGATAAGACAGGAGTCGACCCAAAACTACGCCCTGCTTCTATCTTCTCATGCTCTTGTCTACTTCCCCGATTTGAGTGATGGTGCCATGTCTTGTATACATATGATGTCCGTCTAAAAATAACGGACTGACTTCACAGAAATTTCATTCCAAAACATATTGAAATCACAGCTTGTCGCCTTCAAAATAGTTTCCCTCCAGTCTCACACACTTGTCCATCCTCTTCTTCCACGCTTCGATGCACCCGGAAGGCTTCTTCTGGAATCCTCCAGAGCTCCGTCGTCACGGCCTTTGATGGCCTCACATCAGGAATCGGTCCCCTTGAACACCCATTGAGCTTGGGGATAGGAAAAAAATCACAAGGGGCCAAGTCTGGTGAATACGGGGGTTGCTCCAGAGTTGGCACGTTCCTCTCCGCCAGAAATTGTCGGATGCACAGGGCACTGAGAGCAGGGGCGTTGTCATGGTGGAGCACCCAGGCGTTGTTCTCCCACAGATCCCTCCTCTTGTCCCGGACTGATCTCATGAGGCGCCGGAGGATCTCCTTGTGCAGGTATTGATTCACTGTTTGACCCTGTGGGAGAAACTCGAAGTGGACCATGTCCTTGATGGCAAAAAACGGATGAGCATCACCTTGACCTTCGATTTCAACATCCTTGCTTTCTTTGGTCTTGGTGATGCCAGACTTTTCCACTGACGACTCTGCTGTTTATCTCGGGATCGTATTCGAATATCCACGATTCATCGCCAGTAATGACTCTCCTGAGCAGGTCTGGATCGTCCTCGAGGTGCTCGATAAGTCTTGACAGACAATGATTCTATGCTGTTTCTGGTCCTCGGACAACAGCTTGGGACCATCTTTGAACACACCTTGCGCATTTCGAGATTTTCAGTGATGATGCTCCAGATAGTGTCCTTGTTGATGGAAAGTTCCTCAGCAATCATCCGCACCGTGAGTCGATGATCTGCACGCACCATCTGCTTCACACGCTCGCTGTTGTCCGCTGTTCTGCTCGGTGAAGATCTTCCAGACGTGGATCGTCTTCTACCTCCTCCCATCCCTCTTTGAACCTCTTGTGCCATTGAAATGCACATGTTGTGACATCGTTTCTTCCCCGTAGACTTGCTGCAGCATTGCGAAGGATTCAGAAGGTGTTTTGCCAAGCTTGGCAAGAAACTTCAGATTGGCTCTCTTCTCACGACTCATAGCGCGACGACTCAGACTAGACAACGTGTAAAGCACGACGTGTAAAAAATCACACAATGAGCGCAGTCAACCATCACCAATCATATATGTTGCTGGAATGTTGCGTAAATCTGTGACACAAACCCGTTCATTCAATTTGTGTTTGAGTTGAGCACACAGCAGGCTCAGTCCCGTTACTTTTTAGACGGACCTCGTATATCTGCATTAGGGGAAAATATGTGCTAGGGATTCAAATTCTGCTCTTCTATGTCTTTGCTGTAAATTTCCTTTATATTGCTTTGTTTGTGAATAAATGCCATGTTCTTTGATTGCCTTTTGATGACTTTGTAGATACTTGCCCCATGATTATTGCTTGTGTGTGTAAATAAATGCTATTTGTTTTGAACTGTGAAACATTTCAGACGTGCTCGTTTTTGTCTTTTCCTCAATTGGTTCGACATAGTGTGTACGTAATAGATAGACGGGAATATTTTGCTCCACCGATTGGCTCTTCTGGTTTAGCCAACGTGCAACCCACAGTTTCGCTCGGCTCGGCCGTAATATGTAGACGGGTCGGCATTGAGGGTGCAATTCCCCAATTGAGATCACCAAACCACTGGTAAGGTAACGTGTTAATAAAGGAGTGAAAACCCTGCTCGGTTTTGTGGTTTCAATCAGCTTCCATGTTTGACTGGCAACCCGCCGGACCGTGGAGTTATCCATGGCTGGTGGACCCCAGGGCTGGAAGTCAGGGAGTGGGTCTGAGTAACTATCTCGTGGTAACCCCTGAATCCCGGTTCCATAACAATATCAATCACTTTCGAGTGATCAACAACTTGAAGAAAAGTGAAGTTGTGTTTCAACCGACACCATTTGAGCCATACTTAGATCCTTTCATCAAGGTTAATGGAGAGATCCTCAAAACACCTCCAATCATTTGTTCCTTTTTTTTCTTCACACTGTGGAATCAACTGCCACATCTTGTTCAATCTCCTTCTTCCCTGCAGGTCTTCAAGACAGCTGTTCATCACCATCTCAGTTTGTCCCCATTCCAAAACAATGTTATTTTCTACCCTTATTAACCAAAATCCTTCCTCCTTCAAATTTTCCAGCTTTATCTCCTTGGAGTTTCCTTCTGTATCCATCTTGTCAACCACATCCATCCTCTTCGTCCAACTTGTCCACCTCATGCATGCGTGTTTTGCGTCCTGTTTTTGTCTGTTACGTCCTGATCCATTCAGTGTTCTTGCTCTTCCACGAGCATTGAGGCCACGATTATTTGGGGATAACTCCACTAGACTAGTCACATTATGCAAATGTCGGATGACCACCTTCCGAAGTGTGTCTAGTATGGGTATTCCTCATTTGGCGCGGTAGTCAGGCTTTCCGAGAATTTACCGCATCAGCTAAAATGCGTAAAAACGTAAGTAATTTTCCCATAAGAAAGAATGTAAGAGATGGTGGTTTTGTGTCAGGATGGAGCTGGATGGGGAAGACCGAGAGAGGGAAAGTCTCTTCTGCATTTTAATAAAACAAAATAAAAATAAAAATTTTCACTCACCTGATATGATAAATGTTGTTGTTTGCGGTGATGGATGGAGGTGGAGAAGCGATGATGTGGAGTTATTGAGGGGTTACATCAAGCAAGCATTCCATCTTCTCCATGATGCCCGATTGTGAACAACTCACTTTTGTTGCAGTTCATGGCGTACCATTCCGAGCACTCTCTTTGATTTTTATAAGCATTTGCTCGAATCGTTCGTAAAGTGAATTCGGGAAGTCCAAGCGTTCGACCAATGTCCACTGCTTGTTCACCTGTCTTATATCGCTCGATCACTTTTTAATTCCATCTTTAGCGAAACAGCTTTCCTTTGCTTTTTCTTTTTAATTTCACCCTCATCAGTCATGGTGTCGAAGGATGTACATGATACTATATTATGTGATAATTTTTGCAGGTAAATTCGAGATAAATTTGATCCGCACACACACTAAGATGTCTGCCGAAGAACCGGAAGCTGACAAAGAACCCTCAGTTTGCCGCGTGTTTGGTATTAGTCCACGCAAACCCGACATCCTACGGCCCATCTCCACCTAGTTCAGTCGACATGGAGGTACGGCCAGGTGATTTGCCCACAGCCAAATAATAATGGCGATTGCATGCTACATGAAAAATTCTCCTAAATTCATCAGCCGCTAAATAACGAAATTGCGTAAAACGAAAGCGCATTATGAGAGGAATTACTGCCCTGAAATTACTTAGGGCAAGAGTTTGTTGAGTGGCAAGTGCTTTTAGGATGCTCATCAATGTACAGAAGAGTAATATTGATTTCAACACCGAGGAAGAGGTGGCTTTCAAACACACCAACTGGTGTTGCAGTACTTATGATGGTATCTGTACCTTTGAGCATGTAATAATCCAGGTTGCCTGCGCCAAGGACTGTAAAACCTCGCTGCCGACAGAAGGCCATGCAACAGCATGTGGGAGGCACATTCATCTGTGAGGCATGTTTATGACCATGCTTGCCTTTGTCATGTTGCTCTAACCTTCAGCCATCGCAGTCATCAGCAACTCTCCCGGTTTTCCCATTCTTTGTCCCGGTGAATGAGTCGTCATCTTCTCAGACGGACTTCTGGCTACCTTTCGACTGAGTTAGCAAAGTTACTATCCCAAAATTCGAGCTGGCTGTCTTTTTTCTTTTCTATAAGAACAAGGCTCATTTAAGAGAAAGGTTAAATTGACAGTGGGGTAATGGGATAACAATGGGGGCACAACCTGCCAGGAAGGGAATAAGCAAATAGGAAAGGAAGGGAGAAGTGGATGAAACACTGAAAACAGCAAGGAAGAGTAATGGGGTATGAAAGGTTAATGGGGGTAATAAAGATCATCTGTCAGGATAGGGGATGACACAAGTTGGCGGTACACTGCCTGCTTAAAACCCTGGAGGGAGAGGAAAAAAAGAATGGTCTCTATAAGACAGTTCCATAGACAGAAGAAGTGAGAAACAAAGGTCTTCTTCACTTCCTGCTGCAACAGCATTAAATGTCTTTTTTATTGCAATTGTTTCAAAGAGAGCTATAATCATGAAGAAATAATTTTCACAATAGATGATCCATAAATATATTTGTTGCCGGTTACGTAACAATACGGTAAGTATGGTATTCATTTTACGTTATTAACCGTGATATTAAAGTGAAAATGGCAAATGCCCCCCATCTGCCCCCTTCATGAATCATTCAATGCCATCCAGAAATTCAGAAATAATGTAATCTTTTCTCTCTTGCTCTGATGAAGGGTTAGGCCCAAAACGTCAGCTTCTCTTCCCTCCACGGTGGGCGGATCAATCACCATTTAAGGATTTTAAAATTTACTATTTGTTTGACATCAGGAAATTCATTTGTATGTTTCATGTACAAATATGTTCTGAGAGTGCATATTCTGGTAGCAATGAAAGCTTCATGTTGCAAGCACATCAAAGTCAAAGGCACTCGCTATGACTGCAATAATGAACAAGAAACCAATGTAGGAAAGAGTCTCTTATGAAGAGCTCAAGGCTGATCAGGTCTGACAACCTTGGTAGTTTGATCTATGTGCATGGCTGTCAGCAGGTACTTTATGTCGATGTGTTCTGGAAGAGAAAACCACATCAGATGGGATGTTTTTCATCTTCCTTCCTTCGCGGCAATGGAACATGACAGAACACAACATTTTATGACATTCACTGAAAAATATATGGCCATATCTCTCACTTTGATGTTCCTATGGACACAGCTTTGAATTTGGACTGATAGCAGTACATTCCACCTCCAGCATCCTTTTTGTAGTACATTCTTGAGGACCCCAAGGTCAACATTTTTTTTTTATAAAAAAACAAAAAAAACAATTCTAAAGACATATTTCTTTTTAAAATAATTTAAAACATTAATTAACAGTAGATTAATCTAGTTTTGGTCTTAAAATATGGCAAATGGTTTCAATTTGATATGTACATAATGTTATTACAATAAAATGATTAGAACATTTTTTTCTCAAAAAATATTTCTAGGGGAGGTTGGTGGTGGGGGGATCTGAAAGACCCCAGATTGCCCAGATGTTACTGTTGTGGGATGAAGGTTACCTCTTAAGGAATAAAGAAAGAAAGAAGAAAAAGATCCTCATGAAATTAAATTTTAGATGTCTTCTTTAATGAAGCATTCTGCCAGGGCAACATCCTTGGTAATAGTTGCTATTATTTGAATTCTTGTCGCAAAACAAATAATGTGAAAAGCTTGACATACACCAGACATGTCAGTAAATATCAAGACAGTTAGCACGATATTTCCTTGATCTTGTATAAATGTGGTGACACATTTTGGGATGACCTTCATATCCCCATCTGCACACATATGTAGCTGACATATCCTCAGTTTCACTACTATCATTTTTCTTCAGCTTTATCAATCCCTTCCATATTGCCTGCTGGTAAGCATCCAATATATCTTTCATTTTACATTTTGTGACTTTTTAAAATATTCATCTTTTCGATATGCTGCATCACTTTGAGACCTGATGGTACTGTGATCCTCGATGATGGCCAATCCACAAATAAAGTTATATAAAATACAGGATTTTCAAAATGACGTAATCCGCCCAGGATGCTCGGTGCACATGCACAAAAATCTGAAGAAACAGCGGCCATTAGGGCCTGTTAACGTACTGTATTTCATGCGTGCGAGATATAGATCGTCAGCCAAAATCGCTCACAAAGCTTCTAAAAGAAGCTGAAAATACTTGGAAATTTACCCCAGAGAAAGGGGTGTGCCTCTGCACAACGACAGAGTTGGAGAACCTTCTCAGCTCATTGAAAGGGCTGAGACCTTGCAGATGCCTGTACTGTAAACTCCCAATGATGCGAGTTGGCACAAGGCCTGAACTGTGGATGGGCACGTTCTACCAGAACCACTGACTATCGCTGCCATTGAATGGACTTTTAACCTTGCAGGAGTGCCTCCTGTAAACATGGCAGGCTCGGTGATATATTTAATGTACGACTGCAATTGGAATGATGATGCCATGCATCATTACCAACAAAGTGATGCTCCCAACTCTTTGACAAATGACATCTTCACGACGTGAAAATACACGAAGCTTGCGCAAGCTATTATTTACCTGGGTGCTTGATCTACCAGGAAGATTCCCTGAGGGAGACACCATATCTGGTTTGGGCACTTCTGAACACCGATGGTAAGGTCATATCTGGGGCTTGTGAATGAATATGGTAAATTTATAATCAACATTTAAAATTATAATATTTACAATTTTAAATGATGTTGGGGGTTGAGGGGCACAGCTTGAAGAGGTGGAGTGGGAGCTATGAGGACTGTGAGAGATATAGTGATTGTTTGGTTCTGGGGCTGCAAGATAAATTATACTAGATTTTTAGATCTACTGCTAAACGGACAAGTGTGTCATGTGTGTGTGTGTGTGTGTGTGTGTGTGTGTGTGTGTGTGTGTGTGTGTGTGTGTGTGTGTGTGTGTGTGCGTGCGTGCATGTGTGTTAGTTACAGCACCAAAGGTGGATGGAGATTATGTTTTCACCCCTGTTTGTTTGTCTGTCTGTCTGTTTGTCTGTGAAGTGGGATATCTCAAAAAGTTATCGACGGATTTGGACAAAACTTGGTGGACAGGTTGGGTGTGTGACAAGGATGCATTTATTGATGTTGGTGAAAATCCAGATCCGGATCCAATGCGACAGTTTTTTTATTTTCTTAGTGATACCACACCATTGAGAGATGAGGCCAAAAAGGATATACTGCACAGCATGATATCTCAAAAAGTTATGGACGGATTATACCAAAACTTGGTGGATGAGTTGGGTAGTTGACAAGAACAAGCCAATTAGATTTCGGTTCAGGTCCGGACACAGATCCGGTCTATCAGTGAGACTACAAAATGTAAACTGTTCAGACTGGTGTAGGTATACGCTCTACCAAGTGCCATTATAGTCATCCACTGCCACCACTCGCTTGTATTCACAAGAAATGGTTGGAACTCGACACCTCTCATCCACGGATATTTCTTGTGTTTCCAATTTTTTTGTGAGTCCAGTTTGCATCTCGGAACACAACAATTATGGTGAACCATCTTGAAATTTCCACTTCGTTTAAATGCAGAAAATTATGTTTAAAATAATATTTTAATTGCGGATTTTGCCAAAGCGACGGCATGTTAAAAGTGTCCGCACTAGCAAAGCGCATGCACAAAAGGCCTCGTTAACATTCATTCATCATTATGAAAGTCCTGTATTGACGATGACCTTTATTGCTCTGCTGTTAAAAACACAGGGCAAGGTTCACGCATAATTATGTTTTTACAGTAATCTCATCAGTTGAAATTACATCTAGGAAAAAGACAGGAGTACAGTAGACATCAATATGTCTTTACATTAATTACAAGGACATTAATAGATAAATTTCGTATATCACATAATTGGGATTTGAACCTGGGTTCCCAGACTCACAAGCAATTGGAAACACTGAGCAGACCAGACAACATTTTCAAAGTCACAAAATCCTTTGGAAATAGATTCCATCAAATCAAAATCGATTTACCCAATTCTATTTCTAATGGAGTTTGCCACCGTTTGAAAAATGATAAAGGTTTCTACACCTGCGAAAACGTTTCCTGAGGGCTTGTTTTAATCACAATCATATAAAAACAGAAAATTCCAAATGACAGCACTTCGAGTTTTTCAAAAAAACTAAAAAAAACTTTGCAAATCATTCTGAAACTTTTCACAGAACCTTTTGGAAAGGCATAGTGATTTAGAAATCCCTAAGGGGAATGGTAAATAGTGCAGTATCTATGAAATGATAGATACCTTTGCATCGCACGGTGAGGGCATCTGGTATACAAAAACACCTTTCATTGTGTTGATCAATTTCCATTCGTGCCTTTTGTCGATTGTCCGTTTCATGAATTTGCCGAACACAATTGAAGCATCGCTTGAAATTCTTGATCTCGATCTGTGGATGTATTGCAATTTGGAATTAAAAACATGGAAAACGCACGGATATTCCGACTTCTAGCACTCCTTTCAGGGCCGAAATTATTCACACCTTCTTGTGGGGTCGGACAGGGAACGTAATTGGTCAAAGTCTTTCACGAACCGGCTGGCCAGGCCTGGCGTTTGATTGAAGGTGCAGGATTTTTTTTAATTTGTTCGAGGTGTCGGGGATAACTCATCAACTCTTCGAAAAAGGTACCGAGGTATCTTTGACGTCCACCAACGACCGGTGCTGGCGGACGAGGGCATAACGTCCGGCCGATGGATAATGCACACACTGATGCACCACAGTGCATGTGAAACACCAGGGTGACAGTTTGTGGGTGGGTCAGATTTGAACCCAGACAAGATGCTCTGGGGGGAGTATGAAATATGCAAGCCTCTCAACAGTCTTGGTCATGCTGCACATTAACAGGTCGTGCATACACCAGAACAAACAGTACTTCATCGTTCTATTTGAGTTTTCATTTTTGGAATGAGACATTTTATCTGCAGTACTTTACCTTATCCCAATTTTAATCCCCAAATCGTCCTGTTTTCCACAAAGGACTCGTTAGATGAACAGCACAAAAATTAAGATGCTTCATTCATCGATGCTGTTTTTGACCGAACATAGTAAAAAAAAGAAATTGTGCTCCAGCAAAGCATTTTCCTCTTTAGTCGGAGGAGATGTAAAATAACCTTCTTCCCTCAAAAAAGAATCCATGACAACAAAGTTGATCTTTAAGATATTTTAAGACAAATGAACTCCACCATTATGAGAATATGTAGGATGAGGAACAATAAGTATAAACCAATCAATATTAACCCCCTCTGTCCTCCATCCCCCTCTGTCCTCAGTCAACCCCCTCCACTCTCCAACCACCCCTATCTTACGGATATCCCTCCTCATACAATCTTCCCATCTCAACCGCAGCCTACCTCTTTTCCTCCTACCTTGCTCCCTCAACCTATCCACTTCTTTGCCATTCTCTCTTGTCCCATCCACACCAAGCATCCAGCCCATCTCAGCCAGCATTTCATCAATCTCCCCATCAAGCTTATCCGCACACCGATCTCCTCCCTCAGTTCATCCATCCTCCTTCTATCCACCCTCTTCACTCCCACAATCCTCCTGACCCAGTTGTTCTTGCAAACCTGCAGCTTCTGTTGTCTCTCTGTCGGTGCCACCGTCTTCAGACCATAAAGGTAGGCTGACGTTGCACATGATATCAGAACATTCCCTTTCAATTTCCTTGATATATTTCTGTCTGCCATTACTCCCTCCACCCTGTTCCATGCATTCGCACCCACCTGAATCCTCCCCCACACCTCTGCCTCAGACTTAGCATCCATGGTCACTGTTCCTCCCAAATATTCAAACCCATTTCCCTGCCTGATCTCCTTCCCCTCTAACCTGATATTCATTTATTTTCTCTGCTGCCTAACCCACATCACCTCAGTCTTCTCCATACTCATTCTTCAGGCTATGTTTCTCAAATGCCTCCTCACACTCTCCTCGAACTTCCTGTATCTCCCACCCACTCTCACCACAAACGCAGAGTGTCCACATACAGCATCCTCCCCATACTACTCCTCAAGCTCACCTTCCTGCTCACCAGCTCCATCACCATGATAAACATGAGTGGGCTGAGAGAGCTTCCCTGCCTCAAACTGATGTTCACGCTGAACTCCTCAGACATCCCCGGACCAACCAAGACTCTTCCCTTCATTCTCTTGTACATTCCTTCCACCAACCTAACTTCTGCTTCGGGCAATACCATCCATCTCAGTGTCACAATCACAATCTTTCTCGGGACAGTGTCGTAAGCCTTCAACAGGTCCACAAATCCCAATGCCATCTAACCTTGCACCTCCAACTTCTTCTCCACCAGCTGTCTCAGTATGAACGTCCCATCCGTCATCCCCATACCCTCTCTAATCCCCTACTGCTCATCTCTGATCTCCATCTCCATACACTTCATTGTCCTCTCGTCCAGAATACTTACTCTCCAGCACCTTCATGACATGTTTTAAGAGCGTAATGCTCCTGTACTTCTCCAGGTCTTGAACATCTCCTTTCCCCTTCCATATCAGCAAAATTAACCCTGTCCTCCAATCCTCTGGAATTGAACCCTCTCTCAAACGTACATTAAATAGCCTCTTGTTTGATTTCGGGATCCAAAAGTTTAAAATGTGTTTCATCTTCAGTTACAACCTATGCAATAAACCTATTTTTCATTCATCCAAATATTGCTGTTCTTGCTCACAGTGGCCTGCAAACGTATTCACCCCCCTCCAAAGTTTTCACATTTTGATGCCACCTGAGCTTATTATTCATGATGCTTTCAAATAAAACTTAATATTTCGAGTCTTCACAACTTATTCTAAAGTGATAAAGCTAAAAAAAAAGGCAGATTGATGTGATTAAGTTAGATTACCAGAGAAAATCAGATGATTATTAGTTTCATAAATATTCAACCCCTTTGCCAAATTAACCCTAATCACTTCAGCAGCAAATTATTTGTTTGAAAGGTTACAAAATAATTGTAATAGGTTTCACCTGTATCTAATCAGTGGTTTAACTTTAAAATTAAGCTCCCCCACTTATCTAAGGAGTTTTAAAAGGTGCAACTAATTGTGGAACAACAAGGTAAAGATTAAGACTACAAGGAGGTTTCCAAAGAAGTCAGACATGAAGTGGTGGAGAAGCACCGTTCAGCAGAGGGTTACAAGAAGATTTCAAAGTCTCTCCTTATCCCTTTGAGTACAGGGAAATCCATCATTAAGAAGTGGAAGATGTATCATACCACCCAGACTCAACCCAGATCAGGTCGCCCATCCAAACTCAGCAGCCGGGCAAGCAGGAAATTGGTTTGGGATGTCATCTTAAATTGAACAGTGACTTTGAAACATCTGCAAGGCTCTATGTCCGAGATAGGGGTCAGTGTTCATCAATCAACAATATCCCATTCCCTTCACAAAGTGAGCCTATATGGACAGGTGGCAATAAAGAAGCCATTACTGGAAAAAAAGCATCTAAAAGGTCATATGTAGTTTGCAAAAAAGCATCTTAATGATACTGCAGGCATGTGGAGAAATGTTTGTGGTCAGACGAGACAAAAATTGAACATTTTGGTCTAAATTCAATGCATTACATCTGGTGGAAGCCTAACACTGCACATCAACCAGTCAACACCATCCCGACTGTCAAGCATGGTGGTGGCAACATCATGTTATGAGGCTGTTTTTCATCAGCAGGGACTGGCAAGCTTGTCAGGCTGGAATGGGCAATGGATGGTGCAAAGTACAGGAGAATCCTTGATGAAAACCTGCTTGAGTCAGCCATGAATCTGAAACTGGGTAGAACATTCACATTTCAGCAGGATGATGATCCAAATCACAAAGTTGAAGTCACACTGGAGTGGCTGAATTATTATTATTGTTCACACCAGAGCCACTAAAGGTGTGGCTGTGGACAACAGAAAGCATAGTCTCTTAAAGGTCAAACGTGGCTGAATATGAAGAAAATAAATGTTCTTGAGCGGCCCAGTCAAAGTCCTGACTTGAACCCAATTGAACATTTATGATGAGACTTGAAGATTTCTGTCCATCGACAATCCCTATCAAACTTGGAAGAACTAAAGCAATTTTGACGTGAAGAATGGGCAAATATTTCACCATCTCACTGTGTTAAAATACAGGATCTACCCAAAAAGACTCATAGCAGTCATTGCTGCAAAAGCTGCTTCCACCAAGTACTGACCTAAGGGGCTAAATACTTTTGTAACCAGTGAATTTTGATCTGTACTTGTTTTTGTCGCAGGTATTCCTGACATGTAACCTCATTGAAATATAACAGTGTTTAGTGTAATCTCTTCAGTTATAAATCAAAAAGTTCATTTGAAAAAATAGTTTCTGAACAATTAATCTAAATGTGGCATTATTGGTAGGTTGTGGGGGAGGGGGGGGGTGAATACTTTTGCAGGCCACTATATGTCTGGATCCTTGTCAACATCTTGTGGATCATTTTGCAAACATCTTCCAGACTTTTGATAAAAGTCTCATCTTAACGACTCAAAAAGCTTTACGACAGAGGGCAGCACGTTTACAGACTAAAGAGGGTAAAATGGGATGAGGCAGACAAGAATGCACGGACACATCGCAAACAAGTCATGGTAGAAATGGAAGAGGGAGAATAAAAAAGGAATGGAGGGGGGAGTAAGGATGCTGCATCACAAAGTGCTTTGTCCCTTGGGTGGACGTCAAGCTCGGTGTCCCATTTGCTAACATTAGCTTGTGGATGTTCAAGATCCAACAGTGTCTTTCGGCCAAGAGTATGCGAGTTAATGCCGGCACCCTGAATATGTTACAAATTCCTGCTTAAACAGTTGGTGGCAAGTGGTCTGTTCTCCTTGGAGATTCCTCGACATGCTGGCAACATCAACATCCTATAAACAAATTCACGCACACGGGTACTCACATGTCACGTGTCAATGACAATCTTCGACTGCAATGGACAAGCATTTCATCACAATGCACATCTACAGTCCAATATTTGTTTGAATCTAAAAATATTTGTGACACCGACATTTGACCAACAATTACAGTGGATTTGAAAATTCCTCCATAGAGATAAACTCTAAAGAAAACCAATGGCAAAACGCATTTTGTCCCCATTATCACAAGGGTATACTGATAACATATTGTTGCGGCCACGGGTACCGAGACACCAGCTTGTCACTCAGGGGGATTAATCCCCGGTTGTCCTCGGAAGAGCCGGACCTCGGGCCACCGCTCACAATAAACGCTGTGGTACGGTGGGTTGTTTTAGAACCACGAACGTCACCCAGTCAACCACGAGTTCCAGTGTCCACCGTCTAATTATTCCGTTTAACTAGAGGTCACGTGGTTACCTGAGCGGGAGCGTGCCCTCAGCAAGCACCAATATTATCTGATTAAATTTTAATTAGGGCGGCCGAGATTTTTAACCGCTGGTGCGTGCCGACGATTTTTGGTCAAATCTGTAGTAATTCCTCCCAGTCTATCTCGGTTCGGACAATGCGAGACCAATGAAAGGAAGGACAAACACGGACAGGTTGGAAATCGACCAATAATTTCTTAATAATAAAATTAATAAATGGAAAGAACTTTTTATTTGCTAGGTAAATAAAGAATAAATTTCAAAAAAAATCAATCAAAATGCAAGAAAGAGACAAAGAGCAGATGCTTATCAGGGTGGGGGGGGGGGGGGTTGACTTACTTACAGCTAAACACAGACATGGGTACCCAACAGATAATTCGGGGGGGGGGGGAATCGTCTCACTCACCATAAAGTAGTCGTCTGTGAAGTGAAAACGTCCTGAAAACTGTGTGCGTGCGTGTCACGTCCGTCGCCAGCACCCAGCCTTGCCGTGCACCCTCTCGCGAACAGCCTTGAATGCCAGTCGACGTCTGGAGGTATCCGAGATCGTCTGTCGCGGGTTTAGACCCTGGTGTTGTTGGTGACTGACCCGTGCCTCATTGTTGGCGGGCTGCTCACACCCACACGCGCACCACACGCTGCTTGCTCACTGCGGGGTTTGTACACTTCCTCTCCTTTCCTCTCTGGCTTTCTTTCTCTTTCTTCTCTCTGCCTCCTCTTACTTCTCTCGCCCTTTTCCTCTCACTTTTCTCACCTCCGCTTTTCTCTCCCTCAGAACGGATCTCCATTCGTTTTATATCTGGGGCCGTCTCGGCGGCGCAGTGTCCCCGCCCAAGCTCACCCCGCCCACTTGCGCACGGTTACCATGACGACCCGTGCGCTCTCAATAAAGGCGGGCATCGGAGCTCGCGAAAGAATATTGCTGAGGAATGAGGGGTCAACTAAGGAGTGCGAGGACTTGGTGGCTTCAGAGCTCATGAAGAAATGTGTGTTGAATGTGTCTGTCATAAAGAAAAAAGTTTCCCATAAGAGAGGGATCTTATCCTTTACCCTTCTCAACGCTCACATTTAAGATCCCATTAGACATGGGGATGGGGCTAATCTGAACATGTATTTAAGGAAATAACTGTCTGAGGACCTGGATGTGTGGATGCATTCATCAGACCGGATTCTGAAATCTGTAACAATATGATGATCATTTGAAAGAGTAGAATGTAGAAGCTTCCTCCACTTCCCTCCCTGATTCTGTTTGAAAACTGAAGCCATCAAAAGAATGATTCACTTCTGATACCTCAATCATCCAGACCAGGAACATTTCTCACCAAATTGATCTCATCCTGTATAACTGAATCTTCAATCATCCAGACCAGGAACATTTCTCACCAAACTGATCTCCATCCATCCATCGGAACCTTACTCTGTGCAGAGCGTTGGTGCTGCCGAAGCAGACTTCTTGGCTATTGCAAACAATCCTGGACGGGTCACCACTACGACACAGTATACCAGCATGCTGGCACTCATTTTGCTGACTTCAAAAGGGTGACAGGCTGAATTAACCCCACCTGGTATTAATTCAACAGCCGAGTGGGGTTTGAACTCAGGATAATAGGATCCCAAGCCCACCACCATAACCATTAAGCCAACACCCCCATCTCTTTTGGATAGGATATTCCAGGCACCCACCTGAAGGCACCCTTCCAGGCACCCCGCCTCAGGTTAACCCGAGGAGACCACCGTCTGGTGGACAACACCTCAGCACCACCCGGGCACACACTACAGTGTGTTTTGAAGAGTGCAGTGTTTTGTGGTGGCCGGGGTGCAAATCCTGCTACCAACCTCCAAGGGAAGGTAACCAACTGCAGAAGGACATCCGCAGACACAGTTGTCAGTTGGCACCAGATATGGATGGCCGGTTTCTCACAAGGAGCTCCTCCGCCCTTTGGCAGGTTTTGTATTTAATCCTGCTAGGTGTCCATGTTCATACACCCTCCACACCAGGGAGACCTGCTGGGGAGAGCCGGTTTAAGTCGCCGACATTCGACCTTTCTCAACAGGTTGAGTGTCGGTGACTAAATATATTTTTTGCCAACTATGTCACTCCAGGCGCTGTGTATCTGTAATGTAGCTTTATTTATTCAAATTAGTGTAAGTGTTGTAGTTAAAATTGGTCAACAACATGTCATGGTCCTTAAAATGGTTCGTTCCAAAATAATTCAGGATCAAATTGCTTTTGGCCTCACCTTGTAGCCAAACAGTATATTGTATTGAAAAAGTAGACGAATCAGAAGAATGGGGAGAAAGAAGAGAAAAGAACAATTAACGAGCTGTGGGAAAAGGGAAACCATGGAAGATTAGAGAGTTAATGAAAGTAGAAAAGAATGAAGGATTACATGCACATGTGCGTTTTCAATGGTACAGTACAGAAGTTAAAATAAATGAAGAGTTGGAAAGAAAAAAAATCCCCTTCACTTATGGCTCATCTCCATTTTAACGCAGCCCTCTCTTATTGTGCACTGCTCCCTCCCTATTCCATCACCAGGCGCTGCTTGATGTCATCGCCAGGCGCTGAAAGGGTGTGCTCAGTTTTCACTCCCTTTTGTTGTTTGTTTTCTTGTTACTTGCGAAAATCGAAGATTTTTCAAGCATGTTGGTTTGTCATGTGCGTTCCTCTGTTTGTCTGTCTGTCTGTTTGTATGTCAATCGCCTCCAGGTCACAATTTTAAACCGATCTTCATGAAATTTTTACCACCTGGTAGAGTTCGTCATAAGCAAGAAGTCTATTGCTTTTGTCGTCAAAAGGTCAAAATTAGGCCAAAGGTCAACAACTTCAGTGAGATTTCTAAAATCCTCAATTTTCCTGCGATTGACCAGAAATTGGAACAGGATTTGGATATCAGGTTACTGAATTTAACCACCAATTATTGTTGAGGTCAATTTAGGCCAAAATGTCAATGTCGGCCAAATGTCAACAACTTAGGTGAGATTTCTAAAATCCTCAATTTTCATCTGATTCGTTTGAAATTTGAAGAGGATTTATATTTCATGTCACTCACTGAATTCGATCACCAATTATTTTTGAGTTCAACATAGACCCAAAAGGTCAATGTAGGTCAAAGGTCAACAACTTTGGTGTAATTTCTAAATTCCTCCATTTTCATCCTGTTGACTTGAAATTTGCAGAGGATTTATATTTCAGGTCACTGAATTGAACAAACAAGTATTTTTGAGGTTAACATAGGCCAAAAGGTCAACCTGGGCTAAAGGTCACCAACTTCAGCGAGATTTCTAAAATTGTCAATTTTCATCTGATTAATTTGAAATTGGAAGAGGATTTGCATATTTGGTCATTGACTTCAACCACCAGTTATTTTTATTGTCAAATGTGTTTTATGGATTTTGCAAGTACCGTGCTATGCATGACATCTTTCTTGTTTGTTTGTTCGTCTGGGCAATATCTCAGCCATCGTTTTGAGCGTCAGAGCCATCGTTTTTTGGCGATATCTCAGCCTCAGAGCGGCTCCCTCGACCCGTGGGGGAAAAGGAGGAGAAGAGGAAGGTTCACCCTTTCATCGAGAAAGAGGAGAAAGAGAGGAAGCCTCGTCTTGCCTGCTGGCGTCTCGTCTGGTCCGTTCCCATGCTGGCTGGCGTCCGTGGCGTCGTTCCTGGTCCCTGGTGCTTGGTGGTGCGTTGTTGGCGCGGTTCGAGTCCCACCACCGGACAGCTCGACCAGACCGCACGAGGCGGACAGGTGCAAGAATAGGCCCCTGCCCTCAGCTCGCCTTTCCCTCCCAAGCTGAAGGGCTAAAATAAAGGCCGTGGCACCATTTCTTTGGGTGTGCATGTGTGTGTGTGTGTGTGTGGCGCCAGTCTGTTGAGTAGAAACTGTCTAAGTGTCCTGTGTTCATTGTACATTACATTTCTTTATTCAGATAACTGCTCTTTGTGTGCTCCCCTCCCCGATTATTGTTTATAAATAAACCCCCGTGTTAAATGGTCCAGTTCGTTGTTGGTGTTTTCTTTCATTGACCCAGCACGGTGCGTATTGAGAAATAGTAAGGCCGTTGGTGCCTTAAGTTGTCATTGGGACCGGCGCGGCTCTGGTAACTCCGCTCGGCTACGCCAGATCTGAGTCGGTACCTGCGACTCGGTTCAGACAGAGTTGGCCAAGGGTGTGACTTCCCCGGTAATTTGACGACGTGGGTACTTAGGTATATTGAAATTTGGCTATTGACCCTACCCCACGCCGTCAGAAAATTGGCGATCACGGTCCTTTAAGTGACCCGTCGACTCCGGAGTTATCCGGGGTGACGACCTTTTAATTCCGGGTGTTCAGTGGGAGACGGCTCTACTGTTCCACCTACTGTTTATCGCCACCGAACCCCGGCCCACAACAATATTACTACAATCGAACTGCGGTTGGAGGCTGTCCGGGGCTCAGTGACGATCCTGAAAAGAGCCTTCGGAACAAAACGTTGAGAACAAGAGAACTTCACAGCTTGGTCCATGAATCGTGATCCGTCACTGAAACGGAGGTGGACACTTTGAGACCAGGGGGTGTATTCCCATTGCCAAGCAGCCTACATAGCGCCACCAGGTAGCGAAAAGCACTCAAGCAAAGCATCCCAACGAAACGCTTGATGAGGAACGGCTGGCTCGGCAAGCGACAGCAAGCTGATTGGTGACGTCATAGTTGCCGACACCGAGAGAAGAAGAAGCGGTCGGTTTAAAGGATCCGTGGTGCCACGGCCTGTGGACCGAAGTGAGCGAGCGGGAGAGGGTCCGGGATATGATTTTT
Source organism: Eptatretus atami (assembly GCA_035128595.1). Taxonomy (NCBI): domain Eukaryota; kingdom Metazoa; phylum Chordata; class Myxini; order Myxiniformes; family Myxinidae; genus Eptatretus; species Eptatretus atami. Next base: position 46,128,835 of record CM068964.1, read on the forward strand.
TTTCACGCAGCATCGACAGAAACCTTGTCACAACATGTAAATATATCAAAAACTTTGATGAGATATTTTTTAAAGGCGGAATTTTCGCTATAAAAACGGTAGGCTGTTGAAGTGTGCAAAAATCGGTTGCTGGTAACGATGGTGATGGAACACACCCCTGCGAGGACTCAATTCCACCTTCTGAAACCTGCACACACACACACAATTTAATTTTTTTTTAAAAATATTAATCGATAGTGTACTGGCCACAGGACTTACTCGTTTAGTATAATACAATCTATTTAACATGCAGAGCGGTGCGTAGACTTGGCGAGTAAAAACTGCGTTGGAAACCTCTGCTATCTTAATAGGCGGTGTGTTGTCGTAATTGCGTTCACAATAGCCGTTCTCTCAGTTTTTTTTAATTTAATTTTAATTAATTTTATATTTCTAACAGTGGTTAAAATACGTAGCAAACGTAAAAAGGATCTTGAAAAAACACCATTTAACTTTATTCGGAAGTCTCATGGCGATGAGAAGCTCGAAGGCCGAAGTTCAGCTCGGGCCGCAGCGAGGCCTTGGCTTGGCTAGTTTGCTGGATTCGTGAGAATGGAGTCTGGTCTCGAGTCTCATCTCGACGACACGTAAGTCTCGTCCATTCTTCGAGCTGCCTATAAACTGTCATCCTGGTGTTTCACAGGCAGGGAGGGCGAGGCATTAAATGTGTTCGCTGGCCGTCGGATGGACGTTAAGCCGTGTTTCCCTTCTGCTTTCATTAGTTGGTGGATGTTAAACTTAAACATCCCACAATGTCTTCCCGTAAGAGTTGGTGTTATCGCCAGAACCTTATAACGAAATACCAAATTCCTGACACCTCCAGTTGAATGTCATATTTGGCCAGTCGGTTCGTGAATGACTTCAATCAGAAACGTTCCCCGGCCAACCCCACGATAAGGTGTAAATAAATTAATGCCAGCAGCACCAGCAGCACCAGGCCCAGCAGCACCAGCAAACCAGCAGCACCAGCAACACCAGCACACCAGCAACACCAGCAGCACGAGCAACACCAGCAGCACAGCAACAACCAGCAGCACGAGCAACACCAGCAGCACCAGCAACACCAGCAGCACACAGCAACACAGCAGCACCAGCAGCACCAGCAACACGCAGCAACACCAGCAACACAAGCAGCACCAGCAGCACCAGCACCAGCAGCACGACCAGCACACCAGCAGCAAGCCCAGCACCAGCAACACCAGCAGCACCAGCACAGCACCAGCAACACCAGCCACAGCACCAGCAACCATATGGGAACTTAGAGGGTGGGTACTGACTTCAAGCTTCACCAAGATGAGCATTTTTCCAGGGGTGTGTGGTTCATCTGCACTGGTGACAGAGTAACCTGGATACGGAATTGATGCACCCTTGCAGTGTGTTTGGGTGCGGTGTAAAAATGGGGGTACAGTGGAGCTCTCCCATTGGCCTTCACTTATCAATTCCTTTCGAGAAATAGTTCTGGTCAATTTGGAATTGTAAGGAGAACACGAAAGGTTGTTCGAGGAGTAGGGGGAGACAAAGGAGTTTGGGGCCCAGTGAGTAGTGTTGTTTCTTGGATAGCGACTGGGGTTCATCCAGCCCTTGGTTCCGGCACTGCCTCATCACTCACCTGAGTGTGGTGCCCATTCAGCTCCAAGTCTACGTTGAATTGTTGCTCAAATGCATGGCCAGGGCTGGAAATTGAAGTTGACTCGTTATTGCCCTTCGTCCTGCCCAAAACCCTCTCCCAGAACAGATTCGTAATTTTCTTCTCGTGGAGAGATGCTGAGGCCTAAATCGCTCTCATTTCTTATTTGTGTCTTCTGTGTATAAATACATGATTTAAGGCGACGTTGAATTCCTCAATGTGCAAATTAATTAACTGAAATATTGTTACCTGTATGGAGAGTGAATTACACTTGTCGTGCAGAACAATTTGTAATCCTTCGTGGAATTCGTTCTTGAGATTACTTGTGTGTTTATTTCGTCATCTCTTAAGGATTCAACCATTTGCTGAATTTGACTTTATAAACTGATATAAATATTGCTGCCTCCTTCGGCTTATTCTTGCAGTCTGGTTACAGCGAGCTTGATCTTTTAGTTTTATTAACAGCATTCAAAGTTTCACGAACACCATTGAACACATTTTGCCATGACCGGCCATATTCACCCTTTTAATGACATTTCACCATCCAAGCAAGTTGCTTGGTTTATTAAAGTTGACGTCACTAACTTGTGAACCTTTTGCTGTTTTAACCAGTATTTTAAATTTTTATTCAATTAAAATGGTGTTTCGATCGGTAACTGTTACTCTTGCTGATTAAGAATGCATTTGTTATATTTTGATTTACACCAGAGTACGATGTCAGTGATTGGTCATCATGAGTTGCCTTTTATTTGTTCATATAGAATGAAGAATACTTCTGATGCGATGGGAATCCTGTTTGCTGATTCTCATGGCCTGAGCCTTGGTTGTAAGTTTTTTTATTTTTTATTTTGTTTGTTTGTTTTTTGGACTCGTGCTTGTGTGTATTTATTTATTTTTGGAAATATGCTTTAACAAACTGCACACTTTCTCTACACGAGTATTCAGCGCTTTGTGGTGCTCATATTGTCCATGATGTAGGTCATGAGTCTGGCTTTGGTAATTGGAAGCTACAAGCTACATAGGCTTTGACATTACATGAATCTGGGCACATTACTCGTGAGTGTCATGATCAGGGGCGGGTGGTGGGAGAGGAGGGGGTGTGTGAGCAAGTTGAGATTCAGATAGGGTGAGGAGAGTTTCCCCTCATCATATAATTGGTATCGCACAACATTTTCTGACTCCTATCTCGGACGAACTAAACACTTGTACAGCCACAGACAACGTTCTCTTATCTATGAAATGATAGGTTCTCCTGATGATACCCATTTAGAGATTTGCCTTATTTACCACCTGCAGAAGATGTTTGCTAAAGTTGAGCTCGGTGTCTACAAATACAGTAAGGCCAAATCCTTTTGAGTGTGTTTCTGTACCACCTCTCATGTTGTACTGAAAATATTGGATCTTATTGCCCATATTGGGAAATTTCATATTTGTCGCCGTTAAAGAATACCTGCCAGCAATCTGACCAATCACACAAAATGCATCATTTTGCAACATATTACCATCAAACCTGTTTACTCTCCTATAGGCCTTCCTATCAGCAAACTGCTTGCATCAGCTGCTTAATACATCTGGTAGTTCATCTATACACAGCACGAAAGGAATCGAACCAAGTACACCACTTTGTGTTAGTCCACAGTTGATTTACTCGCATCACACCATTTTGAAAAGGATCATGAATTTGAACTGTGGACAAAAATCGTGCTTCAAAACTGTGGACAAAAATTGTGTGACGGACAGATGCTACAGACCAACATACTTGGCGAAAGAACACAGGTGTGAAAACATAACCTCCGTCCACCTTCGGTGGCAGAGGTAATGATTTGCTGAAGATATTCACCTTTTCTTTGTTTGAGCTGGTGAGGGGCCATCAAGCTGATTTTAGTCACAAATGCTATTGGAAAAAAAAAAACTTAAAAAAAGAAAAAAATCTTTTCTTCGTCACATATATCGAGAAACTTTCTGAACTGTCCTTAACTTCCTCAGATAACTTTTTCTCATTAAACATCTGGGCATTTGTAACTATTTCGGCTTTCTTGTACTTACTCTGTCAAGTTATCAATGTTCGCTCTGTTATTTGGCCTCCACAATCTACTTTCTCTCGAACCGCATCTCTCAAACTCCCATTCACCCACGGTGCCATGTTTTTCCTGTGATTAATTTGGCATTTTCTGGTAACATGTCCTGAGATGCTTAACACACTGAGAAGAGAGTCCCAGCACTTCTGTATATCCTTACTAAAATTTGTTTTTTCGTCAAATTACTGATGCTCGATACGTCCACCTTTTTAATAATCTAACATTTCCACAGCACATCCCGGTGTGTCCAGATAAAAATGGTAGTTGAAAGCTATCATCATATGGTCACTCTTGTCCGCTGTTGGAAATCTTATTTGATGGTTAAATCAAGCTTGCTGGACTCTTGACCTTCCTGATATCTTGTATTGAAATGCACACACTGTTTAAGAGATAAATCTGTTATGCACTCGAGACATTTCCATTTTGTAGTCGTTTCATTTCCTTCAGCATGTTATTTCCAGTGACTCTTCATATTGAAGTCCCCTAAAAGAAGAAAATTGCTCTATTCTCCTTCAGTTGCCGTTTTCACTGCACTCGGTCACTCTGCGTTATTGTCATCTGCACTCCTGGGGTTCCTGTAAAGACGTCTTGATAGCAGTTAATCACTGGCCATTAACTCCAAAAAGAACCAGACCCCTTCATTAAATGTCACTTCCATCAACTTATAACATGGTTTTGCATTGTAAGAGGTTTTTCCACATAAATATCCACAGCTTTCCCATCATTCATGAACTTTCTCTCATTACCCCCTCAATCGAAGGTGGATGGTTGTGTTTTCACCCCTGTCTGTATGTCTGTGAGTCGGATATCTCAAATCATCTTATGGACAGATTCAGACAAAACTTGGTGGACAGCTTAAGTGTCTGACAAGGAAGAATTGATTAGATGTTTTTTTTTTTTGAATTGATCCGGATACAATAATTTTAATTTTTCTTTTTTAAAAAATGATTCTTCACCATTGAGAGATAGGACCAAAACGATATATAGCATGATATCTCAAAACGTTATGGACAAATTATGACAAAACTTGGTGGATGAGTGGGAAGATGACGAGAACAAGCCAATTAGATTTTGTTAAGATCTGGATGCAGATCCAGCCTATCGGTGGGATACAAAACGTAAACTGTTCAGCCTGGCTGAGGTATGTGCTCGACTGAGCACCGTTTTAGTTCCCTATATATCATCATATCCCTTCCATTAAGAATTTTTCCATTGCAATCTACCCCATGAAATATTTTGTCTTGCCCTCTGCTAAAGCAATAATATGCAGCCTATCGACAATAATCGGAACCACTGACTACTGTTTTACTTTTAAAAAATGCAAACAACATTTATTTACAGCACTTATCACAATTTTTCTGCAGCTTCATTTATAGAATTTGAACCATGACTTTGTGCAGAATATTCCATCTATTCCCTCATCCTTTGTGTGCTTTTTATCCGCCCCCCCCCCCCGGAGGGAGGGAGCGGGATATTGTAATCGTCTGTTGATTTCGTAAGTATATTGATCACTTCCGTCCTCTGTGTGTTTGTTTTGTTTGTAGGCACGATAACTCGAGAACGGAAGAAGCTACCAATGTCAAATTACACCACGTGATTCAGGAGGGTGATGGCTAGCGCTGATTAGATTTTGGTCAAAATCGGTCAAAGGTCAAGGTCACAGTGAGGTCAAACATTCGATTTTTGATGGTTTGGTACAGAATCATCGTAGAAACTTCTGTTTTGCGTCGCTACCTTCTCTAGAGACAGCTTTTATTAGACAAGGTCAGAGGTCAAGTTTACAATTTCGTAAGTACCAGTCTATGACTGCTTGTTTGTTTGTCTGTCTGTCTGTTAGCAACTTTACGGCAAAACGGCTTTAGCAAACACTATCAAATTTAATCCACAGGTGGGCAATGAACCTTGGACGACCCATTAACGTTTGGGTCCAATTGGATCAAAGGTCAAGGTCAAGGTCACGAAAAGATCAAAATCGTTTTTCGCTCATAACTTCTCAAAAATGATCTGATTTACTTCAAACTAAGCTTATAGTGAACCTTATTCTATTTGTCACTTATAATCCTACCCATTCCTATAGTGAAAAATGCATATTTGTGAAGATCGGTAGGGTCCGAAGTTTTGGGGTCATGGTCATCGGTCAAAATTACAAATTTTCCATTGAAACTAAACATGGTTACGAAAATACAACTTTACGGGAAAACGGCTGGCTCAAACACTGTCAAATTGTATCCACAGGTGGGTAATGAACCTCGGACGACCCCATTAACTTTGGGTCCAATTAGGTCAAAGGTCAAGGTCAGGTCACAAAGGTCAAAATCATTTTACGGTCATAACTTCGTCAAAAATGGTTTAATTGACTTCAAACTAAGACTAAAATATTCCTTATAATCAACATTCAGGTTAAGGATGTATCAAATTTAAATTTGATCCCCAAAATAACTTTATGCCTTAAATGGGCAGGATTTGTTGTGCCTGGCACCACTTGTTTGTAATGCAACTGTGCTGTAGCCTATTCACAGCATAAGCATATGTACCTGTCTATTAACTCGAAATTGGTCTTTCTATTGTAGGCCTTGTTGGGGATTTAAAAAAAAAAAACTCTTTCAACTATTCTCCCAGTCTTGATTGTATCGCTTGTGCTCGGTCATATCTGTTGTTACATGTACATTCTTGTAAAGAGACCCATCTTCCCATAACTTTGAGTTTGAATAACTCTTGTGATTCACTTTCAAGAACATGCTTAATTGGTTTACATTTTTCAGGTTCTCTTCCCTCATCTAATAACCAATTTTGGCTTTCATTCCATGCATGTGACAATATATCTTCTCTTCTTCTTCTTTCGGCTGCTCCCGTTAGGGGTCGCCACAGCGGATCATCCGTTATGATCCGCATATTGATTTGGCATAGGTTTTATGCCGGATGCCCTTCCTGACGCAACCCTGGTCGCCTCTTACGACACAGGGATAAGGATTTTGGTTCGCCATGATTCCGGGCTGCCCTACACCTCTCATAGCATGGCCCAGCGCAGAGTGCCCGTCTCAAGCGATCCTCCAACCCAAGCCTCCGAGTAGCCGGATTACAGGCGCACGCCACTACGCCCGGTTGCATGTGACAATATTAATAGTAGCATTAATAGTGTTGATAAACTGTAAATGTTGAATCCTCATTTTAGGATCGATGATTGGATTTAAAGCGACATGCACGTGTACTCTGACTTTTGATGGGGTACAGGTTAATCAAATTGCAGGTCGACATAACCATCACTGTTGAGTGAACAACCAATAACTAATGAAACGGAAGACCAAGAAGGAACCTGAAGAAGTAA
>CM068964.1:46135910-46147707 GCA_035128595.1 Eptatretus atami
TGGAGTCATCAGGAGGAACCTGGATAGGATTCGGGTTTCATCCATTACTCCACTACCTTCAAACCCATCCAGGCGCAGCCAAGTAAGCCTTACAGAAAAATTTCTGCAAGAATTCACTTCTCCTTAGAGAAAAAGATAATGAAAGAGAGGAATATAGAGATGAAAGAGAAGAAAAAGCAAACGCATGTACCAGATGTATTCATCAGGGCGGAAGACAAGGGGTTTATACTCCAACCCACAACGAATACACTTACACAAGCAATGTTTATAAATAGGAGTGTCATGGACATAAATCAAGTGTTCATAAAAGGAATAAATCAAAGTGTAATAATGAACATAAATCAAAGCATGAGGTAATGAAACATGAGGTAATTTACAGCCTAAAGTCACAGTGCCTCAACACACAGTTACAAAAACAGACAAGGGGAAAATATAAAACAAAATAAAAATCCCTCCTTTATTCTGGCACTTAGCTTCGTCCAGAGATGATATTTTTTTGGACCTGGCATCGTCGAAACTGCGTGGGAAACCGCACCCGAAAATGGCACCAGGCCACTCTCTGGGCGGGAAATGTACATGAGGTATTCTTGTGGCGGTATTCAACGCCAGGGTTCAGAAACTGCCATGCAGCTTTTCACGAGCGAATATGCCGACCGTTCCTCTCTTGCACTTGGTCCATTCACCACGATCGCCCACCTTCCTCCTCGACCATATGACAAGACGATTTCTGAGGTTCCTTGGCAAGGACACGGGGCACACTCTTCTTACCTCCTCAGAAACGTACACGCTTCATGACTCAGCCAAACAGCAAATGGCCAGCCTTTTGCTCCCGCACGTGAACAAAGGTGCCTTAGCACGAACACAAGAATTGTGCAGCCTTCTTCGGCGTGTCGAGGAGAAGCCAGCGAGCGAGAGCCTTCATCTCCACCGTGTACTTCACCCAACTCTCCTCTCCCCCGAACCTTCTGACCTCACGCTCATCCATCATCCACCCCAGGGGCGTAGTTTGCTAGTTGTCATTCCTAGAGGTGGGGTTTTTGCCTGCTTGGAACGTTTGGCTCAGTTGTTGTTTTAAGGATGCGATTCCTTTTTATCGCCGGTCTTGTGAATGCAAAAACATAGGAAAAGATCACGGGGCAATCACATACTGGGAGAAATTATCCTTAAACCCTACCTAATTAACACAGCACCGCCCCCCATGCAATGACATGTAACAACTTAAGCTGACAGTTTTCCCACTTAAATTACATTGAGATGTCTCCTGCTCATCCACGGACCATGCTACTCTGTACAATCCTATATTTACTATGAAATTCCTCCATCTACCCCACAAACATACCAATATCAACATGCTCTGGTAAGTACCCTTTCATGTTTTAGTATCCCATAGTGATTATGAGAGTCTGGGAGATACTGCAATGGTGACATAAAAGGTTTATAAATGGGAGACTGTCTCATTTTAACATGTTAATCTCAGTAATTAGCTGAGCTTGACCTCTGAATGAATGGGGAGTGATTTGTTTGTCAGGAAGACATGAAATCTGCTGTCTTTCCCTTCCTCTATTTTTATTTAATTTTGAAATGAGGCACTGCTCTGTCATAGTGCCAGACTGATGTTTGCTGGTATGTGTGTGTATCAGGTCGTGGAACATTGACAGACCGACATGCAGGTGTGGTGACTGAGTTAGCTACACATGCATCAAAGCTGTCTGCAGATGCATCTGATGTTCCCGTCATCTGCCTTGAATCTGAAGCAGGGTAAGAAGTCCAACACAAAGATTCCCTGCTTACTCGCTTTGCTGCCACACCCCCTCCCCCCTCCAGCCTCTCGGCTTTCCCCCCTCACCTTGCTCGCTCCCCACCTCCACTCCCCCACCCCGGCTTTTTAGGTCATCTCTACCGAGATGACCTAATAAAGCCGGACCAAATGTCCGTCCGTACGTCTGTCCGTCCGTACGTCCGTCCGTCAACAATTTTTCTTTCCGATCTTGATGAAACTTAGTATGTGGGTAGAGGTCGATGAGTGTTGCACAACGATATAACTTTTGGCCGGGTTCAAGGTCAGGGTCAAGGTCACGTAAGTTATAAAAATCGCCATTTTCACAACCTATCTAGTCTGCCATTCTACAAGATATTCGGCAACTGTTATTGATTATGATAGTAAAAAATATTATCTTGTATCTAACCGGACAGATTTTTGAATTTCCTTCCCGTTTGATCGTCACGTGATCTGGAAGATGGCCAAAACGCCGATGCGATTCGCAAAGAAGGAAGGAAGGAGAAATGAAAATATAATATAAAACACATTTTTAGCCTTTTATATTTATACATTTTCCCGCGAAGGTGCAAAAGTTTCAAAACCCGAAATGTAAACGTCGGCATTTATTTTCAAAATATAATTTTGTGCGCGCGTGCCAAAATGACGAGTCATCTTTAACCAAACTGCGCAGTTCGAGCTGCGCAGTAGTCTTCGGTCATAACTGAACATTGAGAACTTGTGGTATTATAGAGATGACCGTCACCCCCACACGGGGGTAATTTTTTTTTGATTTGGTTCCCCTTGTATTTTATCCAAGGTGGATGATGAGATAACTAGAATACTGAATGGATCAGGACGCAACAGAAAAAAAAGGAACAGCAGCGTGAGGGAGGGAACACCAGCAGCCGGGTTGAAGGCCAAAATACAGGGAGACATGGAAAAAATGAGTGTCCCGAGGAAAGAGTGTTAGGCTGGGGGAGACGCATGGGGTGGACAAGATGGATACAGAACTAACTCTCAGGAAGGAAAACTAATTTGAGAGGAGGTGGGCTTGGCGGGGGTGGGATGGGCGGGTAAACGGGGTACAAAGGATCATGGTTTGGATGGAAGGGGAGGTGGTGATCTGATGAGGTGGTGAACAGCTGTCTTGAATACTTTGAGGGAATAATGGATTGAAGAGCATATGGGAGTTGCTTTCACAAGGGGGTGGAAGGAAAAGGAACGAATGAGTGGAGGTAAGCAGCGATTCTGGATTTGGGAGTTTCACCAAGAAGGTTTATTGTGGACCGCGTACACGTGCATCCTGCATAAACCGTGGGGGGGGGGTGTTGTAAGGCACAGTAAGACTAGATTAGGCAATACTAGAAAGGTGGTAGAAGACAGAGAGAGACCACGTGACCTTTCTGTGATCGGCCCATAGACCCAGCTTCATCGTGGAAGAGTTCACTAATCTTTCTCGATTTGGTCCCCGCCGCTGCTTGACTTGCCCCCCTCCTCGAGCTCGATATGCCCACTTGCTCATCCCCCCTTCCTACTTACTCAATTTGCTCCCACCCATCTGCTTGCTAAATTCTGTCCCCCCCTTCCCCAATCTGTTTGCTCGATTTGCCCCATCGCTTCCTGTCCTTTTGTCCCACACTTGCCACCTTTTTGGGCTGCTGAATTATTGGATTAACTACCCCCCCCCCCCCCCCACCGTGGCAGTGCCATTTACCTATCTCTGTTTGGAAACATGCCAATGCAAATACATTATCTTCAAAGGATAGTACTACTGGTTAAACATGTAGACTTTGATGTGACTCGTTTTCTATCAATCGGTGCATTTGTTTTTTTCGCTCAAAATTGTTAGGTATGAAATTTTATTCTCTAAGTTTATTTTGTCCATCTGCCTGGGCTTACAAAAGATGGGCAATAGCAGACAATGGACAAATACTTGTATCCGGGTTTTAACAACGGGTTCAGATGGGAATGCTAAGCTGGCCAACTTAGCAATTGCAGAGTTTGAGGAATTTATCCTGACAGCTCACTCCCTTTCGATGTACAATCTGGATGACACCTTTTTGTATCAAATATTTTGAATCGGAGTCAATGTGTAAAAATGGAAAATTTTGTGCTCTCCCTCTCTCCCTCCCACCCCACCCCCCATACATTTATTTTACTCCGATCTGAGCAGTGCCTTTTCCCTTTTCTTCCATTCTCTCCCATTCATTCTTATTCCTTTAGTTTTCAGGTTATTTTTTTCCCTGCAACTACTCTTTCTAGACGACGCACTCCTCTCATATGTACATGATATGTAGATGGCTCATTGTTTTATTTTCCTTTGTCATCATGAGACACGTTAACATTTCACTGTTATTGTTTTTCTTTGGGAAAGGGTTGTGCTAAGGCCAAATGTGCACTTTACAGTAAAACTACAAAATATGGAATTTATTTGCTCGTATTCCTTGCCCCACAACCCCAACCCCAACCCCAACCCCCACACTCAGCCTAACTTGTTTTGTTTACTTAACAACGGTTCACTTTGGCAGGAATATTCTGATTCGAAGGCAAGATGACCTGACGGTGGCACTGCATAAAATGCCTTCCTGAAGTGCGTGCAAAAGAACAGTGTATATTATTTGGAGTCTGGTTTGTTTCATTGTTGGAGCTTCAATAAATTGTTTATCTCTTGTGCTTAATGTGTAAAAAATTAATAATTCTTTCATACCAGTATCCATCGGTGTCACATGTCATGTCTATTTTCTGAAGTTTAACTTTCTGGGCATTAGTATTATGTTTGCTAGTATATGAGAGCATAACCCCCCTCCCCTTTCCACCTCATCCATGGCTTTTGAACTGTCGTGTCACTTTTCTCTCTTCTTTTTTATTTATTTTTATTTTTTACTTTATTTTGATCTTGTAGGTGTGTCAATGGTGTAACTCTGATGTAGCACACTTCCCTTTGAACTTTCGAGTCTAGTTTTGATCCCAAGCCTGACTGGAAACTGCCATCCAGTTGTGTTTTTTTTCCCATTAGGACATCACCACCCAGCATTTTCTCGTGGATGTTGGCGATGCCACCGCATATATATATATTTTTTTAATTTTGAAAAGAGGAGGCCCTCGTGTGCTGATACCCTGGTCAAATTACAAATTATTGTAATTGTTTATTGTAGCATAATTTGCTAGAGAGGGGGGAGGGGGTGTGTGACTGTGTTGCTGCTGCAGTGTTCCTTGTAGGTGAGTAGGAATTTGTGATTTGTTCAGTGCTGGTGGTGATAATCCACTTCCTCTTTGTGAAAGACTCCATGGAATCTTTAACATCCCAGAACTAATGCTAGCAGACAGGACGCTCAGCTTCACTTCCATCCAAGGGACGGCACACACATTGATGAATCCCCCTGCCTGTGTTAAACACGAGGGCGACATTTTATTCAGACCAAGGCTAAACAGCTTAGAGGTGAGTGTGCATACCTCGAGGCTGTCCTTCCAGCCCAGATAGATTGCACAAACACAATTTGCTTCTTTCTTTTTTCTTTTTTTTTGTTGTTTTTTTTGGAGATCAGCTGCCAATTTTTTTTTGCGAATCATCTCTTTCTCTTGCGTAAAGTTCATACAATGTTATTTAATTGGTGGGAAGTCATTAATTTAGGCCATTGCATTTTTTTTTTGACTTTCAACAAACGGGAAAAACGACGTCCACCCCACCCCACTAAACAATCACCAAATCATTGTTCCATCTTAAACGAGGAGGTAACTGACTCGCACATCTTCTACAGGTAGCCCTACATGCTCATTATCTTTTTCAGTAGCACATTTCAAATCTGAATCTACTTTATAATATTTTTCTTTGTCGTTAATGTACATTTTACAGACCAAGCCTGGTATTGGCTTGGTGGTTAGGGTGGCTGACTTTGAAGTTTAGGATCCTGAGTTTGAGCCCTGTTTTCCACTGAATTAACACCAAGTGGGGTTGACTCAGCCTGTCATCCTTCTGAGGTCAGCAAAATGAGTACCAGTGTACTGGTAGAAGGCACAGCATCAGCAGCACAGCTGTGCTTCCAAGAAATGATTGCTACCCGGCAGCCAAGCTGCCATCAGCAAGAACAGATTTTACAAACCATTTAACAGTTTGCCCGATTGATCAATACTTTGCCTTATGATTGGCGCTTGTACAATTTGATTTCTTGTGAATAAATGCATTAAAGCTTCCTTTTTAGTCTGTTCTGTTCTGTTTGAGTTTGTTCTTGATTAAACCATTGTGTAAAATCTAACCATAACCAAGTTTTTAATGCTTCCATCAAGGTATCTCTGTATTAAGAACTACTAGTACGTGCCCATAAAAAATAAATAAAATAAAAAAATATTCAAACCGCGAGCAACAAACAACAACCACACAGGCCGTTTCTTCGCTCTCGCGTGCCCGTGACATGTGTGGGCGCAGAGTTCGCATATCACAGTTACGATTATTCGCAATTTAGGTTTAATGGCCAATTATTCAATTAGCGCCAACGTATTTTGCCTTTTCGCAATGTCATCGCAAGGAAAAACAAAAAGAGAAGAGAAGAGAGAAAAAAAAATTACTTCCTGGTTCGGAGCACACCAGCACTCTGATGTTACCGAAATTTATGCACCGTCTAATATGAAACGATCATAACTTGCGGCATTGTGTTTATCTATAAATGCGCATAAGAAATCGAGAAATTATTAGAATACACGAAGTCATCACTCTCCGGAAGCCCGTACGTTGTAACCTGTAATGGGGAACGCGGCTGAGCTTCCCTTCCCCATCGGCCACGCCCACGCAACAACGTGTCTTGTCATTGGTTTGGTAAATAAATGGCCATAACTTGGGAAGCACTTGTCCGATTAATATCAAACCTTGAAAAGGCACATCCTCAGGTCCCAGCAATATACCTGGCAAGTTTCAATTAGATTGGACCAGCGGTTGTCGAGAAACGGCGGTCACAGACACACACACACACACACACACACACCACACACAACACACACACACACACACATTGCTGGAATTATAGATAGATAATGCATGGGTGACACTCCTTCCGTATTTTACAGAAATCCATATTTTTGTAACGACCCATATGGAGTTTCCATATGTTCATCATCACAAAAGGCATGCCGCGATTATCGGGAAATTGAGGTGATATTCCGATATGCTGATTCGTTTATTAACCCATTCCACTCCACAGAGATCTGTGCCTGGTGTTTTGCTGAAAAGGGCAACCGTTACCGTGGAGTTTCGCTGGTAACGATACTTCTCTTAATATTGGCACCTTCTTGTGGCTTGTGTGTAAAGAGTTCTTTTTTGCCTTTGTGGCACCTTGCACGTCTCACGTTGCCTTATGTGGGTTGGTGAAGCTCGTCAGAGTTTGGAGTCGATTTCTTCTTGGATATTTCATGAACATTCCTGGGTTCCAGAGGGTTATTCAGCTGAGTACCTTGGCATTTTTACTCCTTTCAGACATATTCCCGTCACTTATATGTTCACTACTCCGACCGCTGGCCAATGCTGATGCAGCACCCGCTGCTGCAGTGCCCCCTGTTACTCATTTTGCTAACCCCGGAAGAATGATGGACTGAGTCAACCCGCCTGGTGTTAATTCAACAGCAGGAGAGGGGCTCAAAATCAAGACCCTAAGATCTTAAGCTGCCACCCTAACTGTTAAGCCAACACTCGGCTCCAGCAATGAATGTTCAGGTTCTTCCCCATAAAATAAAAATAATTCTTCCCCAAATATCGCTTTCATTTGCATAGTTTTTTTGTTGTTGTTGGAATATGGACAGGATCACCCCAAAAATGCATATTTTGACATCAATTTTTCAAAATTTCATGGGGGAGCATACCCCTGGACCACCACCACCCCCCCCCCCCCAGCAAAATCTCGTTTTTCCTTTTTAAAAAAAAAAAAACTTCTGCAGTGTCACCCATGATAATGCAATTGAGGGAGTGGCTAGCTTGCACTGTAATGATTCTTTTCTCGGTCATGGTTGTTTTGTCATTTCATTTGTATTATATATTTCAGAAGTGAACTAACTCTCTGCATGCATGTTCCCAGTATGTAGAGATCGCAGGTTTCTTCTACTAGAAACACTCGCTCCCTTTAGTCCAGTGGTCCCCAACCTTTTGATCCCACGGGCCGCATTCACTACTCCCAAGGATGTTGGGAGCCAGAAAAAAAATCGAAGAAAAAATTGAGAAATCGATACAACGTTTGGGTTTATTAGAGTATTGTTTTTTTAATTTAATAAATTTTATATGTATTCAATCGATCGATTGTTTACGCCACATGTAAATCTGGAACAAATTTCCATTCGGGGTGTAATTAATTTTAAATACTGCTGCAAGATGCCGGAAGCTAACATCAAATTGATTTGATTCCTCCCGGCGGTAAGCGGCAGTGGACGGCAGCGGCATTGTGTAAGGCTTTTCAGGTCACGGCGCCGGCCGGCAGTGGCATGTGTAAAACCCCTTTAAAATTGCTAACAAATGGAAATGTGTTTTGAATTGGAAAGTCCTTCGCGGGCCGCAGTATAGGGCTCCGCGGGCCGCATGCGGCCCCCGGGCCGCAGGTTGGGGACCAATGCTTTAGTCCTCGGTCCATTGGGGTTGAAATTACCAGATTGAGGCACAAAGGGGGACCCACTTTTTATGAAAGCCATATCCCATAGTCTCTAAAAATTATGAGGGGCCGTTTGGGAAATGTAGCATTTTGTTATTTTGGGGTTAGTATAGCAACCAGTACTGTTTTGGGGAAACCAATATCGAAAATAAGCAAAGGAGAATATCTCAACTTCTAAACCACCTTCAAACATGATCTTGGTATCGCTTTGCATAGTTTTGAGGGTGCCCGGTCCATTGGAATAGGTACCGTGACCTTCAGATATCGTTGTCAAGGTCAAACTTTAACAAGTTATACAAATAATAATATATTAACCTAATTTATAAAAAATACATTGGGCTCTATTGAAGCCAAACAACAGAAAATGAGATACTTGAAATGGATAACCATTTTGCTTATGACTGTCTATGTAGAATCTCTCAGCAATTAAGCTGCTCATCACACGTCATCATCTGAATCATCCTCATCATCTTCGAGGACTTCCTCAAAGTTACCACAGTCCTGTTGTTTGCACATGCCAATGCATGCAATACCAGCAGCTGCACATGGACAGGATGGGGCCACACATTCATCCTTGCAGTCACAAACAATCATGTGAAGAACATCAGGTTGCGCTGGCTGACATGTCATCCATACGTATGCCAGCCATATCCATCTGTTAACCATATCCAACAGAAGGCACATCTGCATCTTTCTCGCTCCACCGCCTCCAGATGGCTGTGATGTAATTCACTCGCATACGTTGTTGATGAAGAGGGTTGTCACTTGATGGTAGGCTGCCTGACTTGGCTCGCAGGTCTGCCCGCTTGGCTGTGTAGATAGAAAAGCACAGCTTGTTCACCGAAATGATTGACGTGCATGCAGAATACATCCGGCACGTGAATTCCTTGAGCAGTTTAAATTGGTCCTCACTCAGCTCCCACTCTGACCCCAGCGATGAGAACAGCTGCTGATATCGTACCGCCTGGACAAGTTTGAGGGCTTTGAGCTTGCCTTGGCCTGCGAATACTGAGATGAAGTCACATCCAGTGAGTGCATGTACTCCACACATGGATTTAGCATTGATGCACCAAGAATGTACCAATGTGGTTGACATCAACCAGACATCGTTCCTCTTTGCTGCCATATCTGCAGCACCTTGGCATTTTATATATATCTGCCCCCTATATATTATATATGAAGATATATCTGCCCCCCTTCGTCACGATAGTATGTGAGGAGTATAATCATCACATCCATGTCGTCCGCTACAACCACGACTTCAGTCCAGCCGGAACGAATGGCAAACTGCGTGTGGAGCAGCAGTCGAGTATCGGCCTCCTCTTGAGTGGAGCATAGAGCGGGCATACCAAACACCTGGAATAGGCAGAGCAGAATGATGAGAAACACAGACTTGTTGTGGTTCGTGGGGTGCAATGTGGATATCAGCATGAGCTCAGGGAGAAGTGTCCTAAAGTGGTTTGGCCATATGGAGAGGTTGGATGGTGACAGGTTGGTGAAAAGGGTCTATAAGTCTAATGTGGAGGGATGCAGAGGAAGACCGAAGAATAAAATTTTAAAATCTTATTACCTGTTTCATTGGTATGGCGGCTGCAAGTTCCATCAGTAACAAACACTGAGTGCCCCTCCATCATCTTCAGTCTCTCTGGATTAGTAGCTCATTCCTCTAAACTCTAAATAATGTGATGAGCTTCTGCTTTGTGGAGGAGGAGCTGAGCATTTTCTTCTCGCCTGTGATGGAATGACCCAGTATGAGATTTCACGAGCATCACCTCTCGCACCCGTCTCCATGTCCTTGATGGAGGTATCCTTATCGTCATCGTAGAACAAATGCACTTCTGATGCATTAGGCTTGCTGCGCAGGCACTGAATGAGAAAGAGATCAGAGAAGGTGAGGTGCTCTTCATTGAGGGGTTTTTTTTTTACAGCAAACTCATCCCACCAACGGCAGCAGCTGATGATGGAAGTGTCAAAACTCGCACATTTCGCTTCTGGAAACTTGGTCAGAGATGCTTTGTTTGTTTTCTTATGGGTTCCAATCAAAATCTGCAAGAGCCCATGGAATAGGATTCAATGGCCAGCACAGTATATCCTCCATCAACAGCCCTCAAAATAAAGCGAAAAGGAGCATTCTGCTGACGAGTATTCTTCGCTACGCCAACACACACACACATATATATATTTTCTTTGTGAGCTCAAAGTTGAACGAGTCTGATATATTCACAATACGAAGCTTTGTGGCCATTCGAGATGTGTTCTTTATCCATTTATTCTGCTGACAAAAAGACACACCATCGCAATAATCATGTACTTCGCTTATGGTCATGGCGTGAGAAGATATCTAGGGGCATAATGTTACTGACTGCTGAGAAAATTCCATTTGTATCGCTGTTGTGTGAGATGTTAAATCATTCCATGTTAATGGAACTGTGCATTAAAGGGTTTGACCAATGAGCAGGACCTGTTTTGTATTTTTCTGGAGTCCTTGATCATTGAGTGAACTGTAATAGTTGCATTTTGCTTTTCATGAGTTTTTAGATGAAGTGAATGATTATGATCGATTGTGGACAGTCGGCATGTTTTTATTGTTACATTCACCACCGAAGGTGGATGGAGGTTATCTATTCACCCCTGTTTGTCTGTCTGTCTGTCTATGAGCAGGATATCTCAAAAGGTTATGGACGGATTTGGACGAAACTTGGTGGATAGGTTGGGTGTGCAACAAGGATGAATTGATTAGATTTTTGTGAAGATCCGGACCCAGATTTGGATACTATCGTTTTTGCAGTGATTGTTCACCAATGCGTTGTGGCAAAATCGATATAATACACAATATCTCAAAAAGTAGTAGATGCGTTATGACAAAACTTGGTGGATGAGTTGGTTAGATGACAAGAACAAGCAGATTAGATTTTGGTTCATTTCTGGATCCAGATTTGGTCTATTAGTGGGATACAAAAGCTAACCTGTTCAGCTTGGCAGAGGTATGCACTCTACCAGATGTCATTCTAGTTACCATGCGCCCGCGAAGTAAAAAGCAGAGTTATGCGATCGATGACGTACATACAGAGACATGACAGAAGTCAATGGACACCATGATTTTTACAGAATTTATTTAACATTTGAAGAACATTTGATCCATTTTAATACATGCACTAGTATTTTGTAGACTTGCCATTTGCAGATTTCAATGCTTTTACTCTTACAGAAGTAGAACGAGTTCCAAATTTTTCTCTTGTGGGATTTCTGCCCAGACTTCATGCAAAAGGTTTAGCAATTCTGTCCATGATGTTAGTTTCCTGGACTCTTTCTGCACAGCTCGATCCAATATGCCAAGAAGTGTTGGTCAGGAGACTGACTTGGCCATGGAAGTTGCTTCATCCCATTTCTGTCCTGCCATTCTTTGGTCGTTTTT
>CM068964.1:46147717-46157973 GCA_035128595.1 Eptatretus atami
ATGGAGCTCCATCTTCCATGAACAGAGTGTTGTTTTTAGCCATCTGACCAGTGGAGAAGACAGGGAGAAGTCCATCCTCAAGGATAGAAATGTATCGTAGAGTTGATGTTGCCAACACACTCCACAAGCTCTGACCGACTGGTGTTCCAGATTGCTCCCCACACCATCACTGAAAAACCACCGTGTTTGACAGTTGGCTGCAATCAGTTCAAAGAGAACTCCTGACTGGGAAGTCTCCAGACCCACACGTGTCCACTGTCAGAAAATTGAACAAATTGGGACTCATCCGAAAAAATGAGTTTCCCAAAACTCCAAGGGTCTGTTGGCCATCTCGTCAGCCCACTTCTTTCTCCTTTGAATGTCGGCTGGTCTAAGAAGAGGTTTTCTCCTAACTACTCACCCATAGTAGCCCAGTTGATGAAGGTACCGCATGGGAGTTCATGAGCTAACTTAGACCTCCTCTTCAACATCTGCTGCCTTGAAACGGGGAGTTTTCATAATGGACCGCTTGACAGCTCAAAGACAGCTTTCTGAGGGCCCAGATCGACCAGAACAGGAAGCTGTGGATTTCCTTGCCTTCGCTGGTGAATTGCACAATCACCTGATTGACCATAGAAAGCGGAATGTCAAGGTTCTGATGAGCTATCTGACGCTGGCTGACTCCACCTTCCAATTGGCCAACAATTCGGCCTCTTTGAAAATCGGAAAGTTTGTGTGCTCCCTGGGTTCGAGGCATAGTTAATTGTCATAGACGACCCAGGAACTCGTTTTTGCAAATAAATAGTTGAATATTAGGACAAATTACTGAGTAAAACTCACTTTATACAGATGAAATGAATAAATTTAAGGTGTTTATTTACTTCTGTCATGTCTCTGTACGTATGGCGTAAGTCATACGTATGTATGTTGTACATGTCTGCATTTTGTTAATGGCGTACATCGAAAACTGTTCAACAGAGGAAATTTAAACTTTACCACATGTTACATGAGCATTTTATATAGCACATATTACTTGGATGATGCCCGCCCTCTTACAACTTGCATGGTGAATTAAACAAAGCATATTGCCCAGAGATGAAAAAAACCCCCAAAACAGAAGAGTTGGCTTGCACGTCGTCAAGACTGCGCAGGGCAGGGTATGTATTCCATGAATACCATCTACTTTTTTTGTTTGTCTGCAAATGAGCTTTAGCTTTTGGGGTAGAGCAGTGGGTAATCCTGATAGCAGGTTTACCTTTCTGATGCGTCAGCAGGGGCGCGACGTCGACTGCCTCTGTTCAAAAAGAGTCGATTTCTATTATGGGATGGTATCTTGACACATTTCCTGCTTTGGGTTTATCTTGCATTTGACATCTGCATTAGGCAGATGTGCCAAGGGTGTGGTTGTGCCTGAAGAGTAATGGACCAAATGCTAACCGCTGTGCCTGCTTTGTATATCCATTTTCATTTTTTCTCTTGAACAGCATTTTCCAAAAAAACAAAAAAAGATTGAAAATTCAGACCTTTGCTTCTTTTCCCTGCTCTGAGATATGAAATGCAACTCTTTTGCATCCAAATTGGTATAGATTTATTATTCGTGGTGGATTGATACATTGTGTTTGTGGTGGGAATGACAGACAATATAGTTTTTTGTTTGTTTGTTTTGTACACACAACCAAGGCTTGTGGAAGAGTGAGACACAATGGATCAGGACGCAACATGACAAAACAAACAGCAGAAGGGGAAAATGCCAAGAGTAGGGAGGAGGGAGAAAATATATAGAGACAGACAAACAAGGGTTGCGGGTAACGATGAGGTACAGGGGAGAACGCAAGCAGTGGACAAGATGGATACAGAAGAAAACTAGAGGGGGAGCACTCGGTAGAGTGCAAAACCTCCGCCGCCAATTACTCTGGGTCCACTTAAGTGAACCTGATATCCTATTCATTGTAGGTCAAAACGGATCAGACTCTACTGAACCACGATTGAATAAACTAAACTAGATCGACGCGCATGTAGAAAATGCCAAAAAAAAATCGAAATTTTTTTGAAAAAAAAGGTGCAAAAAATTTTTTCTCCAATTTTTTTTTGGGGGGGGGGGGGGTTAGAAATCACTTAAAACATGTAGAAATGAAAAAAAAATTAAATATTTTTCAAATAAAATATTTTTTTGAAAAAAAAAGGTGCAAAAATTTTTTCTCCAACAATTTTTTTTTTGGGGGGGGGGGGGGTTGGAAATCACTTTAAACATGTAGAAATGCAAAAAAAAATTAAAATATTTTTCAAATAAAATCCAAATTTTTTTTTTTAAAGTTGCAAAATTTTGTTTTTTCTCTAACAAATTTATTTTTTCTTGGTTGGAAATCACTAAAACATGTAGAAATGCAAAAACAAAATTCAAAATTTTTTTCAAAATGGCCGCCATACGCGCCATATTGGACTTTGGACCAAGTCCAAATCTAATGGCATGATCCTTGGACCAACCTAATCCCCCCACCAAGTTTCGTCGAAATCCGTCCAGGAGTTTTTCCGTAATACTGTTCACAAACAAAAACAGACGCTGGTTGAAAACAGTAACCTCCGTCCATCTTCGATGGCGGAGGTTAATAATTGGGATGGTGGTGGGGGAGGGATTGTTTAACGGGTGTAGAAAAGATAATGGTTTGGATGGGGAATGATTTGAGATGATGGTGAAGGTGGAGAAAAAGAGGAACCAATGAGTATAGGTGAGCAGTGGTACTGGATTTTAGGAGTTTCACTCGGAGGTTGGACCGTGTGTGTGTCCTGCAGATACCTGCAAGTGGGGGACAAAGCACAGAAAGGGCAGAGGGTGCAAGACCAAAAAGGAGACAGAAGAACACAAAGAACACCGACCTTTCTGCGATGTCAAAGTGATAGGCCCATAGTCTCAGCTTCATCGTGAGAGATTCCAATGATCTTGAAGGCCTTGGTTTCCACGATGTCATTGCTGAGCAAGGTGTGAGGCAGGGGTACCAGCCCAGAGGACAGCACAGTTTTGGGATGTCTCCCAAAAACCAACAGTAATTTCTGGTGTGATCATTTTCTCTCGATTGTTATGGAAGTAGCAGTTCCGTCTCATTCCCATCTTCATGAGGAACATTGCATCTTGACTCTATGTATACTTGCTTTTCCCATTAAAGTCTATCAGAAGGAATATTAATTCTAGCCTTAATAGGGTTTTCTGTTTCCAATGTCTTCCTTATAAGCTGGAGAGCCATGTTAATGATGCCAACTCCTCTTGGAGCATATCACATAGGACATCCAAAGGTCAGAAGGCATAGTTTTTAATATTTTATGTTCTGCATAATTGACTTTGGGACATCTGCCAAAAACCACATGAATGTTTTGCATGAACAATGGCGATCATGATCACGGGTTTTTCGCTCATTTTTATTTATTTCAATGTCATTCCTGTGGATGCAGAAATCTTATCGAGCATCAGAATGCCGTTTCAAATTCTGGAATTGTCAAGGTAGGCATGTTATTTCCTCTTCCTGCTGGCACACCATTCTCACGCATCGTGATTTCATGATTATCTGTACGTATAGCCATTACTTGGGTGGTTTCTATAATCGAGTTAAACTATCATGAATTTGTATCGGATTTGCCAAAACAGAAGCCAAGTTCAAGTGAATGCACATTCAAAAGGTTTCCAGGAAATTATTTTCTCTTATGCCATGATAAAGAAGACTTACTCAGGTTGAGTCGACGGTGATCACTGCTTGAAGCACATGTACTTGTACTTGAATACCTTTTAACTATCAATGAGGATGACTGAATTTGTCTCCATCTTTTGAGCTGGAGAGGAAAAGTACAGTTGGGTCTTTGAGGTTCAAACACCATGAGGCTGCATGCTGTTTTGACAGTGAGAGGCAGAATCATGTTTGCTGTTCAGGGACTTTAAAATATTTTGGGGATTTTTTGTATACATAGTTGAGGATCGCGCAAGAGCTAGAATACCGAATGTTTCAGGAGAAAAGGAACAGCAGAAAGAGAAAGGGGAAATACCAACAGCAGGGCCAACGGAGAACATAGACGGAGTCAGCCAAGCAAGAGATATGGGTCGTGATGAGGGGTAGGTGAGAATGTAAGCAGTGGACAAGATGGATACAGAAGCCAAATTTTGGGGGCAGGGTTGGTTTAATGGGTGTAGGAAAGATCATGGTTTTGGATGGGGGATGATTTGAGATGGTGGTGAAGAGGTGTCTTGAAGACCTGGAGGGAAGAATGAGATCAAAGAGGATGTGGAAGTTGATTCAACAGGTGGGAAATTTATGGAATACTTTCAAGGGGGGAATTAAGTGGTAATTGCGTATTTAGAAATTCCATTCGTTTTATTTGCACGAGTTTAATTCAGAAACTGTCTTCTGAATATTAAGGTAGTTCTCCAGTGCCCCTTCCCCCTGCCACCAGTGTGTGTTTAAGCACACAGTTTGGGAACGAGTGATGAGGGTGGGCATGGAAACAAAGCACTACAAGGTTGAAGGTATGCGTGTGTTTTATATTAAAAAAATAAAACATTTTGACTGTCCTAATATCTTAACATTTTAATGCATGAACAGGCACAAACGTATTGTCACATGAGAGAGAGATAATACTGAGAAAGATTTGGAGTAAGGCAGCGGGGTTGCTGGTTCAAACTGGCTGACGTACTCCGAAGATCTGCTTATTATGAACAGCGCGTGTCATATTGATGCCAGATTTCAGAAGCTTTTCCAACGACCAATTACTGCACTCTTAACTAAGTGACCAAATATGCTGCGTCTTACACTATTGCTCCATCAACATTAACTAATCACCGCAGCAGAACATTCCGGTATTCCGCATGAGTTAGTAAGTCCCTGTTTGGGGAAATCCTTCCATGGAACTTCATTACAGTTCTTTTTGAGGGTTACTTCATTTATCGACTTGACATCACATCAATACGATTCAACCGTTTGTGTTGTTTCGTTCGATGTCCCTTCTGATTGTCCCATCCACAACCTTTCTGGGACCATGCAGCATTTGATTCCCTGAATTGAAGCAGCCTGGTCGAAGACGTGTCATTTGATGTGCCGTCGATCTTTTTGTACAGACACCACGAATTTGTTTTTCTTTTTCTCCATCCCCGTGTAATCATTCATGGCACACACACCATGCGCCCAAGGCATCTCGAGCACCTCGTGCTGCATTTTCCAATTGCTAAGAGAAGCAGCAATTCCCTTCATGGGCCGGCATCGCCGTGTGAGAGTGTGTATTTTGCTGTTTATGCTGGCAGGGTTACAAAGAGGTGTGCACAATCACCTCTGCGTTGTCTAGCTTGGGTTGGAATCCTGACCCAGCTATAAACTCTCATCCTGGTGTTTCACAGCCAGGGTGAGGCATTGATGTGTGACTCATCCATCAGAGTGGAGTGGTGTTAAAGCCTGAGTAGTTGTCTGCTATGACCGGTTGTTGGGGTCCACCTGTGTCTTTTGCAAAAAGTCGGCAAATTATTGCCGGCACCTTGAACTAATTACAAATTCTTTCTACCTGTTGAAGCATACAGCTTGGCGGTTGGTGAAAGTTCTACCTGTTGAAGCATACAGCCTTTACGAGGTGGTTGGTGAAAGACCTGCAAAAACGTTTCTCTGGTCAGCCACGCGAGAAAGTTAGAATTTCGTTGTTTCGTATGCAGACTAGCTGCTGGTTGCATCATTTTTTTTGGAAGCGCAGATGTGTTGCCGATGCAGTGCCCCTGTTGCCATTAAACTGGAACTCATTTCGCTGATCTCGGAAGGCTGACGGGCTGAGTCATCCCACCTGGTGTTATTTCAACGGTCCACAGGGGCTTGAACTTAAGCCAGCCACCTAAGGGCCCTGTCACACCTTGACGTTTTAGCCAGTGTATATGGCAGAGTATCAAATGTATGTAAAACGCTGGCGTACGCTGAACTATTGATGTTTTTTTCCAGTTTTGGACGTATTCATAACGAGTTGGACGTATGCATAACGTATTAGTAACGTACACATAACGTTTCGATAACATATAGATAACTTGTATCAACGAATGCTGAGCGTGTTGTCGGCGTTCACAACCTATGCCCAACGATGTCTAACTTATGCATAGCGCGGCAGCGTATCGCCGACGATCACGTGGCGTAGGCTATTAATAGGCTGCGGCTCGACGATTCAAATCATAACCGCACTAGACATCGAAGTGTGAAGCCGCTGTCACACCTTGACGTTTTAGCCAGCGTATGCCGACGTATGAAAAATTTGCCGAATACGCTGGCACACGTCGAATACGTTATGGGTAAGTTTTGTATACGTTAAGAGCACGCTGGCATATGTCGTAGTACGCCGATACGTCGACAAATTTTCAGCATGTTGAAAAATTTCCACGTACTTGGCGTATGACACACAACGACACACGTTACTTGTAAGTTACTCATAAGTCGAAACACTCGAGGTAATGGTTAGCGTCAGTGTTCCAGACTCCCTGGTTGTTTGTTTTTTGTTTTTTTTCTTCGGTATGACGGTGATGTTGACACTTCGATTTCTAGTGCGGTTATGATTTAAATCTTTGAGCGGCAGCCTATTAATTATATTATATTATATTATAACCGCACTAGAAATCGAAGTGTCAACATCACCGTCATACCGAAGAAAAAAAACAAAAACAAACAGGGAGTCTGAAACACTGACTCTAACCATTACCTCGACGTGTTTCGACTTATGAGTAACTTACAAGTAACGTGTGTCGACGTGTGTCAACGATCGCGTAACGTGCCTACAACACGTTACTCATAGGTTAGAAATAAGTTTCGGGTACGCTAAACATTACCTCGACGTGTTTCGACTTATGAGTAACTTACAAGTAACGTGTGTCAACGATCGCGTAACGTGCCTACAACTTATGGCCAGCGTTATGCGGAACGTGTGAGTCATACGCTGGCATACGTCGAAAAATTTCAAGCATGGAAAATTTGTCTAACAGCTCGGTGTACTACGACGTGTGCCAGCGTACTACGACGTATGCCAGCGTGCTCTTAACGTATACAAAACTTACCCATACGTATTCGACGTGTGCCAGCGTTTTAGACAAATTTTTCATACGTCGGCATACGCTGGCTAAATCGTCAAGGTGTGACAGGGCCTTTAACCATGAAGCCAACACCAGGCTTGGTAGTAGGAGTAATAATATGAGAAAGATTTTATCAGCAGCAGTATCAATAGTGATGCCAGCTTGCCATGCTTTTCTTTTCAGGTCTAAAGCATTATAATTTAATAACTTCCACACAAACGAAGCCTTATCACCTTTCTCATTAAGAAAAGCTTTTCATTTAATCACAGTTCAGGGATTAGAAGCTTTCCTTCATGCCAATAATCACATATATTAATGATCTCACTCCTCTGTGGTTCTTTAGAAAAGAGGTCAAATCGGTGAATGTATCTTCATAAATTTCATCCTCTCTTGGTATTAAACTACACTTAACAAATGAATAGTCTCATACCAAACTCTGCAGTTAATCGGAATCGTTTACCGATTGTCATTTTGCATAATAATGAAGGTAAACCCTCATGTCTCGTTCATGAATGTCATTGAAAATTTTGCATTAGACCGATGGGTAATTGCTGGAGCCAAAGAATAACTATTAGTAGCTCCATATTATGTACAATTGGTTTGCTTGCTTCAAACGTATGAAGTTAATATCAACTGACGACATCAACTGCTGGAAGAAAATGCCAAAAACTGCAGAGGTAGAAGGAATGGCATTGAGAATCGATGGAGGAAGAAGGATTGCTCGTTGCATCTTGCAGTCACCGTATTCCATGCGATGGGCTGCTGGGTGTAAGAGGAAAATCAACGGATCGATTCCAACAAGGACATTGGTTTGGATAGGACAACAGCAATGATGAAGTGTGTCTTCTCGTTCGTTCACGTTCTGTGTTTTTGGGAAGACTTCGATGATGCTGGGGGGGGGGCAGTTCCACAGCTAAAAATCCACAGTGAATACACTTTAAAAACTAGAGAGTTCACAGAACACCTTACTCCACGCAGTCTTGAGAAAATGGATATGGGAAGGGTCTTTTGAACTTATAGAAAATCGAGTTATCGACTTCTACTCACCACCAAAGGTTGATCACTTTGTCCAGTCTAAGCTGTGTCTCATAACCCGATGAGCTTGAGTGCGGGTGGATACAAGCACAAGTTCAATAAGAAGCAAGAAGTGGAGTATCACTAGTGGGACAATTTGGCGTCATGTCCACAAAATAATATTATCCACTCAGTGACTTGGGTGTCACAATTGTCCAGTGCCCGTGGGAATAAGCTGCTCACCAAAAGGGGTTAGAGTTAGATGATAGTAGTCCCACGGTAGAAAGGAGTGAAAACCCACTGAAGATAGGGCCGCATCAAACCACGTGGTGCGAAACTCGGTGAGTCTCGAGATGAAATGCGTCGCTGAGGATAGGGTTCTGAATGTGGTTTAACTCTAGTGAAACTCAAGTCCATGAGTCATTTCCACGATGGTGTAAAATGCAAGCTGCTAGGTAGGAAAGTATCATCACACTCTCGTCCAAGCCTTCCTCAATGCCCGTTCCTCAAATGGGAGGTCGAAGAGCCCAATAGTAGTGTGGGACAAAATGATTGGTTAGAAGCCAGATTAAAAAAAAATCCATGCTGACATGACCGCTGTTGGTGGGTTAAGGAAATTGAGCAAAGTTAATGATGTAAAAGTACTAACAAATTGATAACAATGAAAAGTACACAATGGTGACACAAGACAACGAAAGAATAGACAGGACGGATATAGGGTAGAGGTCTATTTTTGTTTGGACAGTCCCAACCAAAAAGAAACCTCCACCCTATCCATCCTGCCTATTATTTTGTTGCCCTGTATCCCGTACAAACAAGCCTGTTATTGTTTAGTTTAAGGTTGGGAGGCACAACACGGGAGTCGTAAAGGTCATTCACGATGTACATTGCTGGAAAAGCCGGATATAAAGAAATGTCACTTTGTCATGGTGTTCGTGCAGGATCCTCCCGGGTGCTGACTGCCCAGCATCTGTGTGCAACTGTACACTGGCTCACCATTACTCCCCAGCCTCTCAACCCCCCGCCTCCCCCCCAGTCCTTTTGCTTGGCAGACAACTGATGACCACAGCAGTTCCAACTCTATCTCCTCTTGCCTTCCCCCTGTTGCTTCATTCCTTCTCAAGGAACTTATTCTTGTACATCTTTCTATGTTGACTGACTGTCTGGACACAACTTTGAGGTTATGGATCCAATGATGT
The DNA here is from genome assembly GCA_035128595.1 of Eptatretus atami. NCBI lineage: Eukaryota > Metazoa > Chordata > Myxini > Myxiniformes > Myxinidae > Eptatretus > Eptatretus atami. The sequence goes on from CM068964.1 coordinate 46,156,976, forward strand.
TGAGTAATCAACTGATGTGGACCAGCGGCCATGGTTGTGGATCCACCGTTTGGAGAGGTTCTGGGCTGAAAGAATTGAAACCTCGATGAAAAACGGTGTCCAGCTGATGATCAGTGCAGTTGGGAAATCAGTTATAACTTCAAATAATATAGCCTTAAGTTAGTACATCAAAATTTAAATATGCATTTTAATAAAATAGACATAACAAAAGCTTTTTGACTTGCACTCCTCCGGATAAAACCACAAGCAGATGAAGAAGAAACACCAAACTCTCATTTGTGAAGTTACAATGTAATGTCCTCAACGTTGATTGATTGAAAGAAAGGATGGGATTACCTGATTGGTGGAACGATAGAGCATCTTGAAAAATGAGTTGGTGGTAATGAACCATCATGAATAATGATTACGTGGAGATGAATCAACAAAAAACTGGTGGAATTAATGCTAATTAGCTGAGGGCAAGTAGGGGGGAGGGGTGGTTTTCATATGACTCAACATTGATTGTGGTACAGTTGTCACACAGTCAAGCCATCATAGTCAAAATGGATATAAAGTTCAGACAAATTATTTCTGTCTACAAAGAATAGGATAGGTTGACCTGATGAATGTGGCCTCCATTGCATGAAGATGAACTAAACTGTGTCTCGACTCAGGATTTTAAACCAGCCAATACGATATTGCTCTGCACACTGAGGATTATTCAGTAAATGGTGACCAATTGCAGAGGCACAAGGAATAGTTGTCGTACCTTGTACATTTTACAAGCCCGAGTTGGTTGTCTCTGTTCCGTTGACTGACCCCGTCTGATCCCTAAGGGGATGTGTTGTTCAATACGATCCTTCAATCTCAAAGATGTGTGGCCCACGTATCCAGCATCACACTAGCACTGAAATTCGTAAATAATCTTACTTATATGAGAGGTGGGCAGAACATCTTTTTGGACTGACGGAAGCAACCGGTGGGTGGTGGAAATCACTCGTGGTTGAACAGCTTAGTAA
>CM068964.1:46158945-46177076 GCA_035128595.1 Eptatretus atami
CCACAAAACTTTTCATTGTGCTCTCTTCAGGTGAAATTCGCACAAAGTGAATGAGTAATGATGAACAGTCCAATAGACATCTATCAATGGAGTCTGAGGCGGAGCCACTGAGGCTGTTGAAAGATTATAAGGATAACATCTACAAGGAACACCCCAGATCTGAACCTGATCGGAAGGCAGCAGTTGAGGCTTATGTGCAGACAGTATAACCATTAAAACTTGGCAGAAACGTCATTGAAAACTTCGCAATTCGTGTGAATGCATGTTGTGTGCGTGGGAGTGCTCACAGCAGTGTGACCATCCTCATTTTCATAAATGCCAAGGTGAGCCAATGAAAAAGCCAAGAATTCACAAGGTTTCGGAAAAAGCATGATAATAGAAAACCTATACGCCAAGAAAACCTAAGAAAACGCAAGGACGCCAAGGTGAACAACGAATAGCCAAGATCTTATGAAAAAAGCCAAGGAGTGGTCACACTGGTGCTCACATCGAACACGTCAACGATAAGTGCATTAACGCACAATGAGTTTCATTTCTCCATGATTAGGTTTTCATTTTCCGACTTGATTGAGTTCTTTGTTTTATTACTAACTGTTTGTTATAAAGTTCGAAGCTGTTAATTTTATTGGACCAGCTGCTATATTCATCCATTTTATTTCGACCAGATCTGTAACAGTATGACTCGACCACTTGTTCAGACTGAACTGCGAGCTTCCCAGAGACTCAAGTGGAGATGCTCAAACATTACGCCACCAAAGTCTGGATCTTGAACTGTTTAAAATTGTACGTTAATCCACGCATCCGTCTTTCCGATGGTGATGAAGATTATTGATGTGGTAGAAAACTAATTTGTTTAAAGTGCTGTGCTGTGTGATCGTCGTGATGATGTCGTGTTGTTGTGGGTACTTTCGACACATACTCCAAAACCACTAAAGTAGCAACCTGAATATTGCATGCACATCCAAGAGGAACTCTAAGAAGGCATGAGTAATTTGGTTTTGCAGAATTTAGACCTTATTTAACATTAATGCCTAATATTATATCCTATTCAGGCGATCCTCGGCCACTCGCTCTCTGGGGTCTAAGGCGTTCCTGGGTTACCTCACTGGGGTCTGAAATGCCATGTTTTTTCACCACACAACCATGCCTTGAGTTGGAACAGGCCCACAACGATTTCTGAACGATAAAATTTTTTCACTTTCCTCACTCATATTATGCAATGTCTGATCATACGTACGAATCGCTGGGTACATTGCAATGGTTATAAACACCAGAGATGCCAGCGTTCGTGGCTTTATTTTATTTCCACCCATTGTCAAACCTCGAGAAATCTCTTAAACTAAGAAAAACTACAAAATTTAAGCTCCATATTTGAACTCAGCAGCAGTTCCGATGCTAAAAAAAGTGTTCATTTGTCCAATTTGGACATTGTTTGGGCATTTGGGGTCCATGGCTTGCCAAGCCAGGCATTCCGTTGGAGTGGTTATCTCCATACATGTCTGGACAGTGGTTATGTCCGGGCGGGGTTTGTCTCCAAGCGTGTCCAGATGATATTTATTCCAGACGTGTCTGATGTGAGTTTGTCTCCGGGTTGGTGTTTATGTCTGGACGGGAGTTGTCTCTGGATGCTTCTGGGTGGTGTTCTTCTCCAGACGCGTCGAGCGGTGCTTTCTGCAGTGCCATTCCAGAACATCCATTGGAATAAACACCGTTTATGTCCAGTGGGTCGACATGGGGTGATTGTCTCCAGACGGCTCACCTCCAGACACGTCCGGGCCGGTGTTTGCTCTGAATGCGTGCTGGGCAGTGCTTGTCTCTGGCCAAGTCCGGGCGGTGTTTGTCTCCAGTCGCATCCGGGCTGTGTTTTCTCCAGACACGTCTCGGCTTGTTTATATCCAAACGTGTCTAGACAATGGTGTTTATGTCAAGGCTGGACTTTGTTTCTTGGGCATGTCTGGGCGTGTTTGTCTCCAGACGCATCCGTGTTCCCGACGCGCGGTGTTTGTCTCTACGTGTCTGGGCGGTTTCATCTCCGGACATGTCCGGGCAGTGTTTGGCTCTGGTGGTATTTATAGTATGACAGGTAGAAAATGTATTTCAGACATTACTTTCTTTCCATCTTCACTGTTATTCTATGCAGAACATTTTGATGAAACAGTATGAATCGTAATTAACACTCCAGCACACGATCTGCCTTCCCTTCCTCTCACCTCACACTGCTTCCCTTCCCCCACTCCTCTTCAGTCCTCCTCCCTCCTTGCTCCACCACCCCTCCTCACTATCCCTCCTCCTCACTTATCCCTCCTCCTCACCTATCCCTCCATCCTCGCTCCCCTCCTCTTCCACCCCTCCTACCCTCTCTTTCCCCCTCTACCTCCTCACTCTCCCCATCTCTCTCTCCACACCCCTCTCCCTCTCCCCTCTCTCGTTTTTCTCCCTCTCAGTATTCCCCTCAGTGAAGCGACAGGTGATATTTGCTACCTAATAATAAAAAACGACATGGTATTCAGAGATAGAGTTACCCCGCGTAGTTTTGCCGAAAGACTTGGTGCGAGGCAATCTTCTTGGCAGCAAATTTGTCATTGCATCAATCTACGCTTCTGAGGTAAATGTGGACCAATTATACTTTGAAAAAGTCTGCTATAGAGTACATTCATAAGCCTTACAAAGTAGCCTTTAAAAGTAGCTTTCATCTCGTTCGCGAGTGTTTTCATAACTCCCATGGCTGAATAGCACTAGTATAGATCGCGAAAGTATAAATTGGAAAATTGTTAAAACGCCATGTGTAACTTCTTCTTGTTCTTCACTTTTTTCACCAACCGAGAACAATAAAGGGTGAAGCAATTACAACGATTCTAATTTGTAATGCGAGGAAGTGACATTGTCTCTGGGCATTCGGCTTTGTTTAATTCACCCTGTAAGTTCTGAGGGGGCGTGCGCCATCCAATCAATATGCGCAATATCAAAGGGTTCATGTACCATGTAAAGTTTCAATTTCCTTTGTTGAACGTTTTCGATGTTCGTTCTTAACACTAGAACGCCACGTTTTAATAGCTATCAGTGATGGACCGGCCCAAAATGTGCCACTTTGATGCACACCACTTTGATCGGAACCTGACGCATTTACGCCTCTTTATTGAATTGAATTCAGAATGGGATTTAAAAAAATAGGACCACTGGACCTGTAGCTTATCTGCACCTTGGCCTAATGTTGTAACACAAATTTGGAGAGACTGACTGGTGGGTTCTGGAGAGGAAGTTTTTGAAGGAATTTACGTGATTTTCCCAAAACATTTACTAAGTCCGCCATTTTGACACACTTCCGGTCACGTGATTGGCATGACCTCTGCAACTTAACATCCTTACCCTGGCCTAAGTTGTAACCCAAATTTGGTAGCTTCTGACTGTGTGAGTCGGGAGAAGATGTTGAAGAAATTTATTAAGTCGACCATTTGACCTACTTATAATCATGTTACCGGAACAAGCTTTGCAATTCCTGTTACCAGTCAGGAGTGGAAATGTTGCTGCCAAATTTCAGCGATTGGCCAAGTGGTTTGGCCGGAGAAGTCTAAAAAGGAGACGGACAGACAGACAGACGGTGTGCGAGGACAATACCTTGTCTGGAATTTAAATTCCAGAAAGGCTAAAAATTAAATTCAAATCAAATGGAAGACCAAATAAACAGTGAGTCATCAAAAGGAACCTAACAAGCAAAAAGCAAAGATGAAATCATCAGGAGCAACCTGGATAAGATTTAGGTTTTCACCTGCACTACTCTCCTCTCCCACACATCCATGTGCAGCCAAGGAGCATTATTCAAAAAATGGAAAAAAAAAAATACACACATTCAATATATAATTCCGGCTGCCAGACCATGTGTCTGATCAGGTTAAAGTTAAAATACATATTCTCCCTAATTTTGAGGTTTTCGTGTCGATTGATGAAGCGGTTCACGAGAGAGAATAAAAAAAATATTTTCCTTCGATCCATTATGGCTGTCAAACCATGTGACCTATCAATTATTTGTGAACACCCTGGCATCCCCAAGACTTGGGGAATATGTATGTGAAGTTCCCTTCGATCTGTCCTGCCGTTCTGGAAAAAAACATATTTTTTCGGGTAAATCCAATATAGCTGCCAAACCATGTGATATGACATCATAGGTGGGGAACTTTTGTTCCTCGTGGATAGGTGGTCATAACTGTAAAGTTTCGCCTCAATCTGTTCAGCCATTTCAGAGATTATGGAAGGTTTTAAAAATAAAAATGCTGCCGAACCACAATGGGCGATGAAGTCAATCATTTTTTTTTTCTGTTGACCAATTTATCTGTAGATGACCCTCCAAAATTTTCATACTGATCAGATGTAGCAGTCTACGTATGCACATTATGACGTCATACACCATATGACATTAAAAACAAATCACATGTATTCCCCATCTGACAGGAACCAAGTTTGAATCTATGCGTGGAAATTTTTGTGTCAATCCACACGAGCGTTTGCAGGGGAAAGGAATAACAATTGCAGATACGTACGTTCTACGTATGCATGTACGCGACCGAGTTGCTTTACCCAGCTTTTCGCTTCGCCAGCACGGGCCTAAAAAATATCATCATCAATTGCCGGAGATGGTCCTTCACACGTTGACATGTGAAAAACCTGCGTGCGTGAAATGTATTTCTGATGTTGGAGAAGCAACTCGTTCAACAACCACATTGTGAGCAAGACAAGCAGTCCAACCGGGTGTTAAAGGAATGTCCCAGCAGACCAGACCACCTGCAACCCTAGCTTACAAGTAACTACTGAACAACTAACCGTCTGTCAGCAAACGCAAAGTTCGCATGACTTGTCCATTGAACCACAGCAAGCCCCAGGAAAGAGTGCTGTTACTTTTGCAGAAAAAAAAAAAAAACGTTTAATTTATGGAAACAGGGGATTTAAACTGTTGTGCCCTGTTTGGCATTCCATACTACCACTTGATGATTCCTGGAATCCTGCTTCAAAACCCATGTAGTGTACTTGTACTGGAATTCACAGTTGCATTTTCATTTGCCTAATTCACCTGTCATTGTATAAGGTTTCCATTTCTGTGCCGGCCGAACCACGAGAGGGCGCTTAACATTTCACCCCTCCATTTAATCCCATTTTATAACATGACTAGTGGTCTGAATCATGATGATAACATCACACCGAAAGCGGTATACTCGTCCTGATGGCTGGATCAGTTGTTTTAATCAATCACTGAATACGGATAAATTGGGTAAATCGAGTCCATGAACGGGTTAGGTGAAGATGTGTTCCTCAACGGCTTAGTTGCATTAATTATCCAAATCTCTAGACATTACTCAACAAAAAGGGATTTTGGTTTGGAATAGCCAGTCCGTCGTTCCCATCTAAACCCTGACTCATGAGTGCTCAAAAGGCAGGGTAACCGAGGCTAAGCACCTATCATATGTTTCATACGCTATGTCCAGGTAATCCATGTAATAGTACATTGATGTGTGTATTGCCGTTCTGCGATGATTTATGTACAAGCTCTTCCAGGAGCCTTGGGCCAATAAAAAAATTAATTATTTATTAAAGGTTACTCCCTGGTCAGAGGAAAATACAATTTGAAAAAGGACATTTGCCAGTGCTCTAAAGAATGAACAAATAAGTCTTCGCAGTTTTTTTTGATTGCATCCTTGAAAACAACAATTTCATGGACAACTGCCAATATCATCAAAGAGAATACCAGCATGATCAGTTTCAGGAACAACCACTCTGGTTGTGCTGTGATGCAGTTTTATATCTTCTTCAGAGTCTATGCTTTCGACTTGCTGTGCTTTGATTTCTGTTGAGCTAAATTGCTCCAAGAATGTCGAATTTTCTCTGTGCTAACTTCTGTTAGAGTAATATTGTGTCCCTGAACGACTCCATTTCAGAAGTAACAGGAGCTCATCAGGAATACAGCAGCTACATGTACCTTCTCAGGCCACCTTCAAATGGCCATGATTTGTGCTCACTCGACAGCTTCTCTTATTATTTAGCACATGGAAAATAATATACTTCTTCTTTCCCACTTTCTGTGCTGTTATCACACAGCTGCAATGGCATGGCTAAGAGTTGGCTTTTTTTTTGTATTCATTGTCGAGGTTCATTATAAGAGCTAAAACACGAACACAATATAACAAGGGGAGCAGGAGACAAGAGGGCAGGATAGGGAAACACAAACAGCAGGGAACAGAGACATTAGATCTGGTGAAGAGAGAGGATGCGGTGGGTACACGGAGTAAACAAGATGTACACTACAGGGACTTTCAGGAAGGAAAACAGGGAATTTGAAGGAGGTGGGTGTTTGTGGATTAACTGGGGTAGAAAAGATCAAGGTTTTGGATGGGGGATGGGTGTGAACAGCTGTTTTTGAAGACTTGGAGGAAGAGTGGGATTGAAGAGAGGATTACTTGGACGAGTAAGTTCTACACGGTGTATATGATCTCTGTATCTTGGATTTAAGGTTATGAGTTTCTGAAACGCACTCCAAATTGTGTTCCTTTGTAATATTATTTCCATAATCTTTCGTCTACTTTATCAATGGGAACAATTCTCCAGAAACAATTCCTGCAGTTTTTTAAATTTTATTTAATATTGAAGGCTTCAGTCATCGACTAAATAGTCCTCATCAAGGCCAAGCTGAATAAAAGAACTGCATTGATAGAAAAGTAAGGAAAGAGAGAACGTCTAAGAGCTTTTGAGGAGTAAAAAAATCTGTTTTTTAAAAGGGAAGGTCATAAGTGTTTGAGAAGACGTGAGAAGGTAAAGAGTTCCAGAGTTTATAGTGGAGGGTAGAAACAAACACCCCAAACCAGCATCGCTTCAACACGCTATATCTAATAAATAAGATTCATCCGATGTCTGTCTGTCTGTTTTTTCGTGTTTTTGCAAAGACTGCTGGGCTGACAAACACCAAATTTGGCACACAGACCAAATTTAGGTTGTCCAAGTGTATTTTCATCCACAACCTCAGCTTTTTAAAGACTGTGAAGACCATAAGACCTTTTTTGTTTACATGCTTGGGAGATCAGACCATTAAGACCCCCAAGACCCATAAGACCCAAAGACCATTGAATTTCCCGAAACACAATTAAGACTTTAAAACCCGAATACCCCAAAGACCCTTTGAACCCCAATTACCGTTAAGATCCCGAAGACCCTGAAGACCCAGTTAAGACCCTCTAAGTCGATTGAAGACCCCTTAAAAAATCCCAAAGACCCTTAAGACTTCAAATATCCTAAAGAACTGTAAGCCCCCAAAGACCCTTTATGACCTCAAAGACTCTTAACACCCCAATGACCTGTAAGACCCTTAAGACCTTAATCCCCTTAAGACCTCAAAGACACTTAAGACCCCAAGACCCTTAAGGCCCCTTTACCCACTGGTGTTCTGGCTCTCCTGCCCCTACACATGTCCCCCCCCCCCCCCCCCACCACTACCCCATCGGTTCTCTCTGCCCCTGATCCGCCTGCCCCATTACTCTGCCCTGTCTGCTCTCCTACTTCTCAGTATCCCCACCCCTCCCCCCACCCCCCCCCCACCCACACCCGAGCAATGCCGGACAACCCTGCTAGTAATATATAAACGATCTTTCTCACCACTGACTGGTATTAAAAGTCGGTACCTTCTGGGTGACATAGAAAGTAGAAAGTTTTGCACTGCGACGGACATCGAAGCCGTACACCACACAACAAAAATCACAGAATCATCGAGCTACATCCATAAATGAAAATATAAATAAATGAAAGAATTTTTTTAATGCAGGTGAGTGACCGAGATAATAGGGAAGCTCAGTAATTTTGTGTGCCGATGGAACATAGTAGGGGAATTTTGTTGGTTGTGGGACTTCCATTTCCCCCATTGACTTTAATGTTAATCAGGGAAAAACTATTTGACCCTGTCATTAAAAAAGTACATTTTTACTCACAACAGATTTCCTCTGGCACCAACTTCTCATCTCTTCCCCTAGCTCTTCCACTCATCCTGCACCAGCTTCTTTGCATAAATCATTTCTGGGACCAAGCTCTTCCATGAGCCTCAACTATGCATGAAAACTTTTTTTTTATTTTTACCCCCACCCCTCACGCTGAACAACCACCCTCCACCCTCTTTATTTTTACTATTTATACCCCCATTTGAACAGATTCCTTCCCTTTATATCCCTACCTATAGATAAACTCTGGAAGAGTATATACAGCAAACAAAAACCTGTTTACCCGACCTCATTCTTTGCGGTTTATGTCCTTTGTGAAAAAAACTCCTGAAACACAATCCTTGGCACTTGTCTTGTGGAGTTGACAATCCTGAACAAAAATATAATAATAATTCTAAAGCCATGTCAGTCAAGTGATTGCTTTGGATTGTGGTGTCAGCTGACACTGAATTAGGCAATGGGTGGTTCTGGTTTTTTGTTTGTTTGTTTTTCTTTCAAAACTGCAACTGAGCCGGTTGCCAACTTAATGTTTATAGTTATCATCCCAGCTTCACAGAAAGTTCTTGTTGAGAGAATTCTAGGCTTATTAAACATTTTAATTGGAAAACGGTAGTAGAAACCGAAAGAGGTACTCGTGGTGCTTGCCTTCCCTTCCCTCGAGCACGTAGAGATGGTAAAAGTACTTGGGCCATGTGTGTTGCAACATTGTTCTGGAAAGATCCATGCCCCTCCCCACTCTCAATTCTACATTAGCTGTTTCCAAGGAGGGTTCGACAAAACTCCCATATCTCCTGTTGATGGTGATTTTTGAAAAAAGTGCCAACAGACAGCTCAGTGATTTGTATATAAGTATATATCTATGCATAATTACTTGGTTATGACTCAAAGCTATGTTGTACCTTAATTAATTCTTTCCAAATTAATTATTTCCTTTTTCATCACAGCTGTGTTTAAAAAACTCAAACTCTATCATGGATGACTCGCTTTCATGGGATGATTATTATGGCTTTGAATCAAAACATGATATTTCGATACTGATGTATATTTTGACCTGAATTGAGTAAATTCAGCATTGATTATCTCGAGGTAAATATTTCATTTATTTTAAAATATATGAAAACAAACAACTCTGTGTATGAAAGATGAAGTAATGTATAATCCTCATTTTCACAAATGCCGGTTGCAGATTCTATACAGAAATGATGTTCTTCGTGAAACTCGGAGTGAGTTCATGGATTTGCTTGAGGACATTTTGAACGACCTTGACGCAGAAACTAACATGTTTTCCCATTTCATATCCGAGTTTTGGTCCCACTTAAACTACCATCTGAAAGGTGAGACCATTTAATTAGTAATTCTTCAAAACTAACATGTGGTGTGGGCTATTAAATGATGAATATTAATATTTCCATTAATATCATCAAGGCTTTGGAAATAATTCTGTCCGTAAAAAGCATCTGTGTGTACTTCCAGCTTGAAGAGAGACATTCATACAAGCTCCACTTTGCCATGTGGCCAGAGAATCCTTCCCACCCATCTTGAATAATCGACATTCCAAAAATGACAGGTAAGTGATTTGTTTGCTTTCAGTTTGCTTCAGGAACCTGAATTCACACCAATGTTTCACACACCTGAGGTTTGTTTCGAGCTTTTCTTGGAGGTCCCAATATCCCTCCCACCTCCCAATATCTTTGCAACAGAAATCTGCTTGTCCACATTCCATCATCTGAGCCAAGCAATCAACATTATTCGCTGATGTCACACAAAGCTCTTGATCACTCTCTTCTCTCCAAGCCTGTGAACTTAGTGCCCTCCGAGGACACTCCATCAGCACACACTGCCAAAATATTTCAAATTGCTAATGTCAGAATTTTATAAATGTAGATGCATTATATACATTTTTTTTTTTTAAACGTGAAGTAATATCTATAAAATAGATATGAATGACGAGATGCCATACGTAAGTGGGAATACATTAAATTTCTGTGAAGTGTATGTAAAGGCTTTTTATATGTGCAGGACTTTTATTTGTGCTTAGTGATGTGTTTTAATTTGGTTTGTGCAAGGATGTGGACTGATTTTAATTACCATTTACTAAATTGAAAAAAAATTGAATAAACATAATTTGGGAAAGTGCACCCCCATCTCATCCCCTCCCTTACACCTCCCTCCACCCTCTCTTCTGCAGGGCACTCAAGGTCTACCAGCAACCCCCTTCTGGTAGAAATACCAAAATCAAGAATCACTGCTCACCTACACTCTTTCATTCCTCTTTTTCCCCACCTTCGGAATAAACTCCCACACTCTTCAATCCCACTCTTCCTCCAGGTCTTCAAAACAGCTGTTCACCACCATCTCTTGTCCTTCCTCATCCAAAACCATACTTTTCTACCCCTGGCGAATCCACCCCAAATCCACTCCTTCAATTCCCTGCTTTCCTTCCTGAAAGTCCATGTCATGTAAGGACCTGAAAGTCCCTATAGTGTCCATCTTGTTTACCCTGTGTACCCTGCCCCATCCCTCTCCTTCCACAGATCTCCTCATATCTCTGTTCCCCACTGTTTTTTCCCTCTCTCCCACCCCTCTTGCCTCCTGATCCCCTTGTTGTGCGTTTCTGGTGTTTAGCTCTCATACGAGCCTCGATAGTGTATACAAAAAAAATGTAAGTAAAAAACAAAAGTGAAATCCACTTTGTAATTATTTTTAAGTTTCATAGTTTTTTTGAAGTCGATTTTTGAATTTCTATAACAATTTTTGGTTCCTTACCATGTTCTTTCATAAGGCGAGCAATTTCGGAAGATATTTGGGAAAATCTCATATGCTCCAGGTGAAACTGTTGTAGTTTTGTATCTGCTTCCTGGGTTTGTAACTAAACATCATTTTTCTCTGTGATATTAAACAGGGTATTATTAGTTTCCATAAGAGAATAAAGATGCTTGCTTCATAGACTTTTTGTGGGGTCAAGTTGTGGATGGGTATGGGAATGAAGCTGTGTGATCACTCGTGAAATTAAAACTGAGGATTGTCTTCTCATCTTATTTAATATGGGTTAAAATGTCTTTGTATTGACATTTATTCATTATTTTCATCTTCATTAACTGGTCTAAAATGGCTAATGCTTCATTAAAGCAGTTGTTGTTTCCAGCTTTCTTACTTTCTCACAGCAATAAAGTGTACTCAACAATTGTGATGGTTCATTTGGAAGAAAGCTAACATGTTGCGGATATTCCTGAACCAAGCTTCTTTAAAACGTATATAATGTTTCTCGTTCTCATTCTTCTTACTTTACCAGCAACAGAAATTCCATAAATCAAGTGAGTCTAGAAATCAATGTATACTCTATCATCCTCATTTTCTGTGTCAACAGTTCATCAAAATAACTTGAACCTTGGAGACCATCTTTGTTAGAAGAAACATTAATCTTGGAGTTAGTCTAATGTTTGGTTTGAGGCAGAACTCAAAAACATTAATTCATCATTAAATATCAATACCTTTGCATTAATTAGATAGAACTGTGCTGATTCTTCTGTTGATATGAAACCAGCTATTATTTTTGAATCTGTTGAATATTCATTGTTCTGAATAGACTCACAACATCATCAGGAGGTCGATTTCCCTTTCCTAGCTCTGAGAAATATTCCTTCATCATCATATTCTAATTCTCCTATATCTTCTAGTTCTTGCTCTGTCATTTGACTGAAATCTTTTCGCATTTGACCTTTTTTAGGAGTTATTCTATTATTGTAGAAACACAAGGGCTTCTATGATCTTTTGTTCAGGAGTTTTTAATAGGGTTTAAAATTTTTCTCTTGTTTTCATTCATACTTTGCCCATTAGTTTTTCACTTCTTCACCCCTTAGTTTTTTTCTCCATTTCTTCTTTAAGTCTTCCTGTTGCTTTGCAACTTTTGAAACTAACATTCTGATGTTCCTCAAACCCTCTGGCTCTTTCATTTGCTTCCATTTTCTGTAGTTATTGATTGAAAAATATCCTTTAGTATCTCATCTTGTTTGACAACAATTTATTTATATTTTCTAGTTGTGTGTTTCATAATAATCCTCAAATTCCCTTTTACTACATAATGATTGAACAATTGTCTCTCCAAAAATATTTGTACCTATTGAATTTAGCTTGAATAAAATAAAGATATAAGCATTATTTGTTATAGAGCGACGAGGGAGTTGAAAGTATGATTGTCTAAGATAAATGCAATTACAAGAAGAACGTCTCCCTCTGTGTAGAAGCTATCCATAACCGTTTGGTTTCTGTCATTTACACAATCATCAAATAATAAGGTTATTTTATGATTTATCCAAATCTTGGGGTGAAGGTATATCATCCATATTATCACAAAAGATTCAACATACTGAAGGGGTGGTTTTCTTTTTATGTTTTTTCAGTATTACAATATAGTTGTATTATATCTTCAATGTTACAATCATTTAGTTTGTTTTTGAAGTTTGTTTAGACGTCTAGGAAACAGGTATGGGGAGTCATGGATTCACTGGATCATGGGCGTGGTGCTGCCGGTGTCTGTGCAGGAGGACGAAAAGTCAAGTCTTCAGGTCCTTGGTGCTTCCAGTCTTGCTCTACGGATGTGAGACTTGGATTCTGACCAGGGATCTGAGTGGAGACTTAATTCCTTTGTACCAGGTCTCTTCGGAGAATCCTTGGCTATTGCTGGTCGGACTATGTGTCCAGCGAGTGGATGCTGAGAGAGACTCAAATGAGATTTGTTACCTGCATAGTCCGATGAGCATCAGCTGCGGCTGTATGGACATGTGGCTCGTTTTCCTGACGCTGATCCGCTCACCAGATTCTCTCATTGAGGGAGCCTCGTGAGTGGAGGAGGCCAATGGGCCAACCACGTGTCTTGTTGTTGCAGCAGGTTGATCGGCATCTCAAGGAGATGGGGAATGGGCCAGGCATCTGCCTGGGGATGGCCAGACGGATGCCCCTGGAGTACGGTTGGAAAGTGGACGCAGTGACGCACTGCTCCAGTGCGTGCTCCCGAACCTGACCTGAAAGTTTAAATAAGCTTATATGTCTTATTTTTGAAGACCTGCATTAAACCTTGTGAGAGCAATTGAATACTCAGGTTGAAAACTTGACTTTGTGAAAATTATTATTAAGTTCTCATAATCCAAAAAGTTTTGAGTGAGGACGCATCTTTAAGATTAACCAAGTTTTTCCAACATCCTCTGAACATCTATTAGACATCTTAATGAATTGGTATATTTTTGTGGTTGTTAAATTTATCTTACTTTTCAGACAGGTAAAAAAAATCATTATTTTTATATTTGGAAAATAAATCATTTAATTTTCTACAAGTTGTTTTTGAAACTCTCTAGTTTACCCAGTTTGGGTTGATTTATAAATAATCCATTATTTTATTATATATAATATCTTGTATGTTTCTCTAAAATGGCGTCATGAATAATATATATCATTAATCTGTGGAACATCAACCTAATTTTATCAGTCTTTTCTATTGTTAGGAAAGGTGTATTATCACCCTCATACTTTATATTCATTTTTCTTATCAGTCTGATAAAGCAATTCATGTGGGTGAATTTTAAAATAATTATGATCCTTCATATATTTTTTGCAGTGAGTAATGAGAATACAATCACAGAATATACACTGTTTATAAGTTTCTAACTCTGTGTTTAATCCCATCCGTGAGCACTTGGACAACTCACAAAACTGATTTGACTCAGCAGAGTCTCTTTTCGAGTTCCTCAAAATATAAAGTTTTGGGATTCTTGTATATCACTTCTATTAGCATGTTAATTTATATACTATGTTTTCTTTTAAAATAATTTCATGTTGTCATAAATCATTTTCAAATCAGCTTATTTATATGCTTCACCATCTTCATCATCATCATTTACTAGCATAACCCGCGCTCTGCGCGACATGTTGGGGTGGGTGTGTTTGAGAAAGGAACTGATGCAGAGTATCAGTAGTAATTTTACTTTAATGCAGTAAGTGGAATACGATTTCACTGTTTCAGAACATTTTTTTTACTTTTTTTTGTACCATGCACCTCATATGGTCTTTGAGATAATGTAAGCCGAATATCACGTTACTCGAGCGCAGAAGAAAGTCGAAGATAGCGCGACACGAAACCACAAACTCGGAAATAATATATAAGATATCATCAGGGTATTCACTATTATCAGCATCTTCATCATCTATAAAACTACTTTCAGAACTAACATTTGAAATTAAGCTGTCAGTATCATAGCTGTCTTCTGGACCAAGTTCCTTTCCAGCAAATTAATCTTTCAAAATCTTCAAGAATGTGTAATGGCTCATTTTTTAAGGAACAAAATTGTAATTATAAAATTCTATATTAACACTTGTATCCATATGGTAATAGTATTAATTCCCTTCTCCAATATATATCTCTTATCATCAAATGCTCCCAATGCTTTCTTATATATTTGTTCTGAATATATCTGATGCTTACAACTTCTAAACTATTCATTTTCTGATCTTCTTCTTCTTTAAAATTAAACAATCATAATAATGCATGAAATTTATAGTGTCTTTGATTACATTCTTCTTTATATCTTTTCAACTTTTATTACTTTCAGAACCACGATACTTTGTAAGCATGACTTTGCTCTTCATCCGACAAATCACTCATTATCTGCCCCCCCCCCCCAACTCATCTTTAAATTTTCCAATAACTTTTTTTGTTTTTTGTAGAAAATAGTCGATTATCTTTTCATAGTTGCTTGTGTCTTGAATGTATGTCTCATTATATCCTCATAAACATCTCTGTCTGATATCCAATATAAAAACTGTCTGTATCCATGTAAAAGTAGATTAACTCTTTCATCATAGTTCTTCTGTAATGTTTGGGAAATAGTCAAGAACTGATTTCCTACATAAATATGTTTAAACCATCACAATGCTTTCCTTCTCCATATGAAAAGCACAAAAGTTCTCAGAGAATGTCTCAACTCGTTTAAAGTTGGGTTATTATTAATTTAGATGCTTGGTTCCAAAGATGTAAGTCTTATGTTTTGTCTGTTTCTTACATTATCCATCGTCTTGCTAAATAGAGCATCGATTTATTAATTTATAGAAGTCTTTCTCGAAGTTGGTCTGAGCAACTGTTCGCATCAGAGTATTGAAGTCAAATTATTTTAACCAATGACTTTTAATTAACCTTTTCGAACTCTGTGAATTTTCTTTATTCTCAATCTGCTGATAGATATTGCCTCGGGTTTCTTTGGTGTAATACATATTGGCTCTATCATATAATGTAGTTAAAAGCTTTTCTGTTGGTGTCCATGCTCAGAGAAGGGCTAGTAAGAAATTATTGTTGATAATCGCTGAGCCATTGTTTTCGTTGTTTTTCTCTTTGGGAGCATATGGTAAGTCTTTGTGAGCATTGTGGAGTTCTGCAGGATATTTTAAATCCACTTCAAAGTAATAACTAATGTTTGCCTTCATCCAATTCCTTCTGGGTAGAGATAATGATTTTTAAAATATTCATTCATAATTCTTATCCTGTACCCATTTGAAGCCTCCATATAGTAGGGCTTGAGACATCGCCCATCTATAAGAGATTGTTAGAAATCATAATACATCAAATAAGAACTATCTTTAAGATAGCATCATAATCAGAGAAATATTTCTTGTTTGCTTTGGCATATCTTTTTGAACAGACTTGTGATATTCTCTTTCTTTTTAGTTTTCTCTATCATCAACAGCATATCTATATCAGAAATTAATTTTAGAGGTTGTTTATCATCTTTAGCATAGCACTCCAAGCTAGACGAGGAGCTGTATCTCATGAACAGGGTCTAATCCATACGATTAGCATTCTGACAGACATTTCTGAATGTTCAAATGCATCGGCTAATAATAAAACATGTCTTAAGATCCAAGCCATGATATTCACCGAGATTTTTTTATATTAAATTTTTTCCGATATTTTTGTGCATGTTTGTAGTCTTCATCACTAATATGAGTTTTATTCAGCTCATTGTAGAAGCTTTCTTTTGAAGAGAGTTGTGTTTCCTCAAATCTTCCAAAAGTTGTCCACAATAGTCATATGGGTAAACACCCTTCGTGATAAGAGCTAAACTGTGCTTGCCTCAGCTGACACTGGGTTTGTTTCCTCTTCATTTAGGAAATGATTTTGGAGATTTGGAAATACTTTAAGACTTGATGCTAATGTGGATAAATTATTTGGCATAAATTTGCATGAATCTAGAAATCTAATATTAGGTTTGTGAGTTGTTGAGATTTATTTTGTAATGAGATGTACTTCTGGTCTGTAGTAGGAATGACAAATATGTCCCCAGGTGTCTTTAAAAGTTCGCTGATGAATAAATGTGCGTCATAGTTGGCTGTTGTTGTGAAGAAAGAAGGGAATGAAAGTCAGGAGTTTAAAAGTGAAATTACAACTTTGATGATCAGGTCCTCTATATTTACCAGTAAGATGACAATGGTCTCTAACTTTTGGTTCTTTTCCTGATTACAATCTTGACAAAGATAACATATGTTGAGGTTCTTAAACTCTTCCTCCTCATCTTGTGTTAATTTCATTGGTTTTATACGTTTTTTGCACTACTTCTGTTCGTTGAATACAATCTTTTTCTAATCGTTTACAAACCTTGAGGGGCATCTTCTCATCTGTACATTTCTAATTTATCATATTGGTCTCCAAACAGATGATTTGATATAATAACAGAACCCACAAGGAGTATGCTTTTGATATGACTTGGTGTCAGATTGATTTGGATTTGGAGAAGTAGTGTCTATCTTTTCGAGAATGCTTTCAAAGTCAGCATATATCACAAATGGATGCTTCTGGATTTATTGGATCAGTGAAATCTACCACTGAACCCACTTTTAGAATATTGATTACAGTTGCTTTGTGGTTTGAGCAATACACGACGCGGTCAGAAGTTTTAGAACACTACCCATTTTTCCAGTTTTTACTGAAATTTAAGCAGTTCAAGTCCAGTGAATAACCTGAAAGCGGTAAAGTCAAAAGCCAAGCGGTAAACTGCCAGAGGTTAAAAAAAAGTTTAGGTTCCAAAAACTGTTAAAAATAAATGTAGAATTTCAAGAGTTGATTAAAAACGCTCTTTTTCAGGAACAAGGTAATAGGTTAGCAACGCAGCGTGTTCTGCAGCAACGGAAAGTAAATTAAGCCTTGAAAGTTTAATGCAAAACAATTCCTACAGGTGTCCAACTTTTGTTTGATTAGTAACAAACCATCTGTCTGTATAAACCTAGCTCCTAGTGTTATGGTATCAGTGAACAGACTGTGGTTTGCTTCACCCTTCTGAAGGGCATTTAATTTGGACAATATTGCATGCAGGAAGTAGTATATTGCTATCAGTAATGGTGAGAAAACAATTAACAAGGAAGACAGACTGACCATGATAACCCCTTAAAGTGTTGGTCTTTCCTTTACATGAATTGCCGAAGCAGTCAAGGTGTCAGTGGAGTACGTTTTCTACACCATCAAAAGGCCACTTGGAACTGGAGGAAAACTTTGACCAAGGAAGAGAATTCTGGCAGACCCAAAGCCACAACACAATCAGAAGACAAGTTTTCTGAGGGATGTCAAACAGCTTTGCGTGATTAGGTGGCTACAGGAGCAGCTCAGCTTAACGTCACAGCATAACACTGATTGAACGTAAGTGAAGTCTCAGTTTGATCTGTGAAGAGAAGACTTCGATGCTGCAGCAGTTAATGACAGGTTCGAAGTAGCATGTTAACGAAAAGCCATTGCTAAGATGGGCAAGAATAAGAAAAGAGGGCTTGCCTGGGCCATGAAGCACTCCAGTGGACTACTAGAAAGCTGGAAGAAAGGTCTTATGGACTGAACGAATCAAAATTTGAAATCTTTGGTTCATCAGCAGGGTTTTTACGCCATCGAGTTAGGCAAAAGATGGTTTCCTCAGTTTGTGTGACACCAGCTGTCATCACATTGGAGGAGGAGCGTGAGTGATCTGGGGCTCATTTTTGCTGGATTCCGGAGTCGGTACTTGGCACAGAGTGAATGGCACCTTACGCAAAAGGGCGTACCACAGCATTTTACAGCACCCATGCAATACCTCTGGTCTCTGCCTAGTTGGTCAGGGGTTCATCCTACAGCAAGGATAACGACCCAAACATACCTCCAGG